>JBAMYA010000022.1:14158416-14181884 GCA_037176975.1 Arrhamphus sclerolepis
ATGACTGGAAGGCAGACTGCAGAAATTGGACTGTTTCAATTTCACAGCCAAGAGCCACATAGATTGCTTTTGTTTTATTGTGGGTTTAGGTGGCACGAGAAATTTGCAATTATTTGCAAAATTAGTAGTAATTATGGTACATGCATTTATATTGTCCTCCCAAGAAATTCCAGTGTGCATTCTGCAGAAAAGAGCAAGACGGAATAATATAGATTGTTTTTCTTCAGAAAGTGCAGCTTGTTTGGTTGGCGGCAATTAGCAGCTAATACCTGGGAGAACTCCCGTCTGTTCAGACTCGTGCTGTTTACTTTTCCACAACGATCAGACAATTAATAATGGGGAAAAAAACAAAACAAAACAAAACACTTGCAGGACTATGGTTTAGGCACTGTCACAGTGGTAAGCCATACTGTTCAGCAGTTATTGTTGTTTTCCGCTTGAATGTCCCTCTGCCTTCATGACGCACAGATTATGACGAGGTTATATTTGCTCTGCATGCTTTATCTTAAGTAGTGGAACTAATCACACACGCTGATGCAGGAGCTTGTGAAGGGTTTTCCCAACCCTTGGGCTTTTTTTTTTTTTTTTTTTTCCTGTTTCATTGCTTTTGGTTGCACTGCAAAGGAATGTCAAATTACATTTATTTGAGATATTGTGCATGATCTTGAAGTGCTAGACACCTATAAAGGCTAGTATCGTTTTGAAAGGTATTTCCATTTCTGTTTCAGTCTTGATATGGTGCCTGAGGGCCTAAAGTGTACAGAACTGATGTCTTACATCTGATGTTGTTTGGTTTTCATGTTCAGGCTGTGCAGAAGACCTTGCAACATGTTTTTTTTTTTTTTCTTACCTCGAAAAACACACATTTATAATGCCTTCTTGTGGGTAAGTGAAGAAAATTCTCTCTCCAGTGTTTATATTTTATTTGAGAAGGGCACTTTGTTGGATTTTTCAATTTGCTGCTTAAATTTGTTACTGACATTTAATTGTGCATGTTTTCTTTAGAAGGTAAGAATCTGGACCCCTTTATTTGATTTAATTTGATTTTTTTTTTTTGTTCTCCGTGAATCCAGCAAGTGAATGGAGTGATGAAGTGTTACTGACCCTGCTCACTGTTACCAAAGGGATCATGTGAACATTGTTGTAAGTGGAAAACAGCAGAAACGCTTTCAGCAGCCAAAGATTGTGTTCAAGCACAAGATGCTGAAAAAAAACCCAGAAGAATATTTGAATAATATTTGAGAGAGTATGTTTTATTCGGTGCATTCCCTTTCCACTTCATCCAAACAATATCAAATAAAGGTGAAGTATTTTATGCATAACAAAATGTGGAGATTTAAATAGATGAATGCTTTCTGCTTGGACTGCACAGCCGTTTGTGTAGTTTTTCTTCATTTGGCAAAGAGTAATGCTTTTGCTGGTCTCAGTGATGGAGCATTGCAGCCTGTTTTCTGCTACTACTATAGGATTTTTCTCTTTTAGTTTTTTTTTTTTAATGTGGTGGAAAGAAAAAAAAATTAGACACACTCTTTCTTATAAGTGTCTGCTGTGCGTGCACCGTTTTTGAATCTGAATGTAGAGCGTGTGCGCATCCTCAGAAAAACTGATAGGCATGCACTCATGACACTTAAAGCATGAGTGATGTATTGGGATTTCATTGGTGTCTTGCTTAGTCCACCTAATTTTGCTGAGAGGTTTGGAAATGAGAAAACACTAGTTTATGGTCTTGACATGGTTATGGGAGGATAAAAAGATGCCCTCTCTTGCTTTAAAGGGCTGGAATAAGTGTGTCTGCGATTCACTAAACTCTGAAATAGCCCCGCACCACTTAAGGAAACGGAGCATCCCCAGTTTGTGCACTGCTGTGAATCAGTGCTTACTGCAGCATTGTGTCACATTAATATTTGAGTGCTACATATTGTCAAGTAGATGTAGGACTTAAACAGCACTTACAGTGAAGTGTACTTACTTCAACTCCTTGTTTATTTCTTCCAGAGACATCCATGCAGACGCCATAGTGGTTTCCGTGTTTATATTGAACTTGACCTCTGAACCCTGACCTCCTGCATAAGCTTGGTAATCATTTCATTTTTTTATTTGGTGCATTATATTTGATTTGAACCTTTTGCCATTATGAGCCATGTTCATTTCCATTATCCTTACTGAACTGTTTGTTTCAACTTGTTTCTGTCCATTTGCTTTTTAGTTAACTGTTATGATTGTTATGATTTGTAAAATTATAACTGTTGCATCTTTATTTATTTGTACTCTTTTATCTCATGTTTTTTTCCTCTTTCGGTTCTTTTATCTTTTTTTTTTTCTTCACACATTGGTGTTCCACAAATAAACCATCAATTGTGCTTGCTAACATCTTTCATTTCTTTCTCACACTCTGTCATTTATTTTCATCATCTCGGTATGATAAAACATCTAACCATATTCTCATAGATTTTTTAAATCTATTACCAAGGATTACAACTCCCGATTTCACACACTGTGTATCGCTGTAAGTCTCTGTCACCATTTCTCTATTCCTTCTATTTTTTATTTTTTTTTTCATACCTGTGTGGGTGGAGGTAATGTTTGAAAGTGACAACACAAGGAAACCAAAGACAAAAAGAGGAAATGTGGCACAGCAGTGCACTGCAGTATCACATCCCTTGTGTGTATTATGTTATTATTTCCTGAAATATCACCCGAACACCCACCAGGCAGACTATATGCACAGGAATCATTGTGTCTTTTAGTGAATTTATTCCAAACACCCAGTTGTGGTTCTCAATAGGGATTCAGCAGCAGCAATACGCCAGTGGGCTGATGGTGTGGCAGGGCCAAGGCTAGACGTTAGGAGAGCTGGCAGCAGGAGGGAGAAGGGAGTCACAAGGTTGCAACCCAGAGCAGCAGAACTTGCTTGTCTCAGCAGAGTAAACATCACCCCTCGTCTGCACACAGTAATGACTAACAGCAGAGGACGTGCAGAGAAATACTATCAGGACCACTGCTTGTCCTGCAAGACCCCACACATGCCATTCCTATCATCCCTTGGCTTTTGCATGCCTAGAAACAATCAAGAGTCCTGCTGGCACTATTAAGGGCCTTGTAAGTCTTCTTTCCTGCGCTCTTGTTTATTTAGGTCAGGCTCACTAGGCAACAGGACCCAATTGAAGTAAAGAGAGATAAGTAGAGTGTTACAGATGTGTAGCAATCTTCAACGGCGCTTGTTTTTGATGAGATACATTTGCAGCTATAGTGTTCTGACCATTGTGCAGACTGACTTGTCAGACTCCAATCAGGAACGTTTGAAAGGCAACAACAGGAAATTATGAGTGATTGGGAGCATCTTGAAATCTGACCCCAGTTGTTTGACTGATTTTCTTTTAATTGGTTGTTGTCTCCCACTTGACACCATCAAAGCTTCACGCTGGAGGTGAGGCAGATGAAATGGTTCCGTAATAACATGGCAAGTGTGATAAGACGGGGCATTTTCGAGGCATTTTAAAATGTGATTGCAATCACAAAATAGTTACCAGATTACTGTCTGAATGTTAATAAAGAAATGTTAAGACAGTATAATTGCACTCTAGACTTATATATTTGAAGGCAATGCTTTCAGGGAAAAAGATAAGAAAGATATATTGCGTTTTCTTTTTTTTAATATTGTAAATTAAGTATAAGTTAATGCAGGAAATGGTTGAAACATGACAGATGACAAAATGGGAAGGGGGGGGGGTGTGTGGTGGGGTCATTAAAACATCAACAATTAATTTATAGACTTATATTGTCTTAGTATCTTTATTTGTCTTCAGTGGCGCTCACAACATATTCAGCACCTCTTTTATTGGTGAGGAGCAAATTGACTGTATGAGAACCATCTGTTGTTCTAATCTTTACTATTTACTTCAGCTTCCAGTCTTCAAGTTTACAGTGCCTAAAGGGAAATTTGTCTTAGAATGCACACAATCTCAGATTTGTGAAACTACATAAAACATAATAAAATGCGGTACGCTTCCCATCAATTATTGGAACACACTGGTCCATATCATTATCAAAACTACATACCAGTAACATACATGTCAAATAGAGCAAGTAACAAGAAATCAAAGTTGTCTTGGAAAAGTTTTTTTAATTTATTTTCTGCTTTGATCGAGTCAAATAAGTTAGGGTGAGGAAGCAAGGTAGGAACTGAAGTCTGAAGCTCCACCTTTTGTAACATCTATCCAAGGTGCTTCCCAATTAAAAGTTCCATTTTGCAGTCCTGTACAAGGTAGAATACAGAAATGCAGACAAATTTTACTTGGGTTGCACTTTATTTATCCAGCATATTTTACCGCAGAAACATTTATTATTCCCTGCTTAATAAAAGCATCTTGTACTCTTTTGTAGTGAGTACATAGTTGCTTCTTGAGTGGAGCATTTGTTCAGCAGAGGCATTTAGAGACTTTCGAACATGTCTTACTGCAATCTGCAAACAGAATAAGGCCATTTGACAGTTGTTTACTGCTTCAGGTTTATCAAAGTAAAATCCTGCGTGTGAGAGACGGTGTGTATTAAGCCGCTCATGAGCATAGGTTTTGTCATTTGGCTGCATGAAAGGCGGTGACTGGAAAAGGTTGAGGATATAGCTGTAATACAAATAGGGGCAGAGCCCAGAAATTTGCATGGTGAGGAGAAGCTGCCTGAGACTCAGGGAAGACAAGTGTTTGCTATGTCTAGTCATGTGCGAGACAAAGTTAGCAGAAGATTATTGTTTGCATACTGAGAAAAGATCATGAATTCCAATGATTCCCCAAAGCGCAGGCAGACGATTTACTGTGACTGCGCCTTCATCCCCTCCGTCTATGTGTGTCACTACAGTCTGCTGTCACCACTGATGATTTTAGGTCGAGGGGAGTTGATTGTTTCCCAGCGTGCACTGATTTCATATCTGATAATAAAAAAGAAATGCCATTTTCGCTAAAAGTATTGTTGGAGGAAGAAAATAAAAATCAGCTACACCTGGCGCTGCGCTAAAGCACACTGAAGAAAAGAAAAAAAAAAACTGTGAAAATATCATCCTTTAGAGTGTGTTTAATATGTGTTGAGGCGTACGTTGTGAGACCTATCAGCTCCAGTAGTTTCAGTACATCAAAGACATGCCTCCTCCCCAAGCTGGTGGAATCTTAAGAAGGGTTCACACAGTCACCCAAGGATCTTGTGAAGACATACCCAAATGTGCAATTTTGTTCATTGCTAGCAGACTCATGGGTTAGCCAACACCACGAGTGATGTACATGTTGGGGACTGACGCTTGTAGTCCTTTTCCATGGTCAACCTGTTCTGCTGAATTCAACTTCCTGGATGTCTCTCAATTAAAATCACATTTCTACAGGGAGATCAGCCTCTCCAGTTACCATGGATGCTCTATAAAAGGTAGCCAAGCTGCCTAACGTGTTTCCCAGAGCACCATAATGAAATATCTACACTCCTGTGGGCAAAACTCACAGACAACCCAATTTTCACACCCAATCAATGAAAGTTGTGTGGCTGTTTTTTTTTTCACATTGAAAAATTATAAAGGATGTGCCTTGTAAGTCACAGAGGACTCACAAATTTTATAGTCAGCTATGAGGAAGGACTAGGATTAATAGACCTCTTCTAATATGCATCACATTGGTGGTCCCTGAACACCCTGATCAGGTAAGGCCCAGCGAAGCAAAGATCATTTATAAGTGGTTCATTATTTTACCTTCAGAATCCTCTGTCTGGCATTGATTTAATAAACACTGATGTATCTCCATGTAGAGGAGAAGTGCCATTTTTCATTTCCCAGATTTGCTATCTTTGTTATCGGAGTTATCTGTTGAGCTCTGCCATTTCAGCAGTAACACGCTCCCAATCTCAACAGCGTGCGGGAAGTGAGAAAATTGTGCAATTCTTCTGTGGCATATATCTCTTTTAATGTTTGCAGAAAGATTCTTAAAAAGAAAACTATTGTCTTTTATCTCCTCGACTCTTCGCTGGCATGTCCACACTCGGCTTTGTAAATGAACAGTTTGCCTAATGAAGTTCCACCAAAGTGCTGTGATTATCTGTGATAGGATTCAACAACGTGTGACATCAGCAGTGAGGTACAATAATTAATGATCTATCAGTGGTTTCTGATGATTAATGTATTTGTTTTTGCAGTTTGATGGACCAGCAAACTGTGCAAAATAGACAATGAGCTCTGCCATTGTGTATTCCCTGTAGTGAAAGGAGGCAACAGAACTGAAGCACACCATAAAAAGCACAGAGAAGCAAAAGGAAAGGAGAAAGGGAGCTCTTTATCATTAAGGTTAACTGTCAGTAAAAGCTCGCAGTCCTTCCTCTATCGTTTTTGTAACTGAGAACCATGTTGAGGTTGTCATATTTTTCGGCTCAAAGGATTCTCCTCTCAAGTGTTAAAAGCAGTTTGCGGTCAGATTAGGTGTGTATGGCTGGCACGTCAAATCAAGATGAAAATGAAATGGAATGATCAATTTGCCCTGCATTAATCCCTCCTCTCTAGCTGCATCCCATCGATTTTCTTGTTCAGCGTCCCTGGTAACAAGAATCATTTAAAGGTCACATTTTGATGTGTTGTCAAAAAGAAAACATTCTTAATGCATTGTGAGTGGCCTTTGAGGCGTATGTTTGTCAGAAAGCACAGGCTGATTCTTGGCACCTCAGACTACATAGAAAAGAGGCCCGTACTGGCTGCGAAGCATCAGTAAGAAGTTTCCAAAGCAGATCCCACTTTTGATGAACTTTTAAAATCCTAAGATCATTCCCAGAAATAACCCTCATCTTTTAAAACGATAGGTTTCCCTTTAAGGTAATAAATATGATGTATACCAAAATTATTTCCATCCAAGCATACATTTTTAATTCATCAGAGGATTGCTGATTTTGCACAACTCTCTGGTGATGCATTCCCCTAAAATAGCCTGGTGCATGCTATCATGATGGACACACAAAAATAGAGGTTGTGAGAGGCCTGTGATGAGTTGGACTCTGCTCACAAGACACCTCCATGAAACCTCACTTTTATCTCAGATAGATGGAAACTGTAGACTTGATCTTTTCCTGTCCTGAATGTCAGCGTTAGACCAAAGTGCTAGATGGTACACATATGCTACTGTATGATTCAATAAGTGGTCAGAGGCAGGCGGCTCCCCTGGATTTCACAAACATCCAGCGCTGACCTTTACTTGCTCCAGCTCTAGGACATAGAGCTGGAGCAAGGCAGTGCATCATGGACCACTGCCTCGGGCACTCAGGATTCTGGGGGGCAGATGTCTTCAGGGATGCTCTGATCAAACGGCAAGCATGCACAGTTATCAAAGCAGCCGCTCTTTGGTTTGTACAGTTTTATGTAAAAGCCAACAATTATTCTCGATTCATTTACACAATTTGGACTAAATTTAAAGTACGTTTTAGGTAGTACATGATATACACGTAACAAATATTGGATCAGAGTAAGGAATACTCGAAACATATACTCCAAAGTACTGCAAGATGAAATGCCGCATGCCATAGGTTGTTATGGCTGCATTTTCTTAGGTGTTACAAACCTGGGTGCTACTAGTCATTTTTCCTCATTTTCTTTTTTCTTTTCTTTTCTTTTCTTTTCCTTTCTTTCTTTCTTTTTTTTTTCAAATACTAGAAGCACATGTGCAAAGCTGGAGCAAAGAAAAAGAGGATTAGGCAGGCATAATACCTTAATAAGAAACATATTAGCAGTTTCTAAAGGAATATTTTCAGCAGGTGCAGAGGATGCAGGCTTCAGTAATGGCCAATCACATCAACTTCCCTCACCGTCATTAAAACCAGCAGACAGTTTAATGGGTGGGGGAGGACGAGCCAGGCTGGCTTCTCCATGGAGGAAAAGAATTTCTCTGGAGATGCTCAGGCTCTATAGCAAAATATGAACATTCATGTAACAGAGCCCAAGATAAGTTCTTACATCAATTTACATGAAAATAACAGCTGTGGCACATGAGTTAATATAATTTTAGTTGATGTCAAATGTGTACAAATAGCATGGAGAGACAGTGCTTCGTGCAGATCATTATTAAACTGATTCAGGGCTGCAACATGTTTTTCCTTTTAACTGTACAATGACAATAAATTATTTGACAATTCACAGTTTCAAGTAATCATTCAGCTGTTTGAGCTGTTATCTAGAAACGTGAAGGAAAAATAAAAATCAGGTGTGCACACACGTATAATACACATACATACATACATATGTATATTTTTTTATGTAATTTTTGATGACCAGAAAATACTGTACATTTTTACCCATAAAAAAACAAAAAAACAACTAGTAAATATGTCCAGGTCCCACTGGGGGCAGAAGCTCCATGGCCTGGTGTCTCATTTTTGCTTGGTTCGATTTGCTTGGTTTGCTTCGTTGAACGATCTCAGTCCCACTGGGAGCGTTCTGAACTGGAGCGTTCTGAACTGGAGCGCTTTACAACGCTACCTATGTAGTTGGATTCGAGAGATTACAAGTTTACCCTTAAAATTTTGAGAATTACTTAGTAATTTTCATGTTGACGATAAAGAAGCATAAAATACGCATGTTTTTTGTGATTTTGGACCTAAATGATCCTCTCACACAGTAGAAATGTCACCTGAGACCCTCTGTGCCATTCTCCCCACTGCAGATCGAGCTCTCTTCCTGCCTGCTCGATCTGGTTTGAAAATTGCCATAGCTGTGGCTGAAGGCCAAAGTAGGCCATAAAATGCTACCAGTGCATGCTGATTTTGACTAAATAAAAAGTAGTATATAGTGTGCAATATCCAAACAATTGCACAACTTGAGAACTACCCTGATGGTTCACTACTTGTTTGGATAGTTTCCAGTGTGCAACTGACTGGTCTGCCTTACATTCTATATAGCATACTATGTACTCAGAATGATCACTGGTGACACGCAGCACATGCTGTATACTACTATGTATGCGCATCGACTGCATATCTTGTCTGGGATGGTGGGATCACTCTCACTGATGATCCACTGTTTACAATGGCTGGTGTGGTGCTACTACCAATCATCAAATTCTTGCACCTTCAAATGAATTGAAGCACACTGGAACTTTCATGTTAGCATTTTAGGGATCCATTTTGAAATTCTTTTATTTGCTTTTAAAACTCTCAGCGGCCTCCTTCAGCTGCTACAGCACATCCTTACAGACCCACCCACTCTCTCTGGTCAGCAGACTCGCTGCACCTGAGCTCCTCGGCCAAAAACCAAGCGTAAGCTCAGAGCGAACTGTGCCTTTGCAGTTGAAAAAGGTGGAACGATTTGTCGTTGCTTGATTTTGCAATCCTCTTCACTAACTGCTTTGAGACCAGCCTTAAAACCCTCGGCCTTTGGTACTATGTAAGGCGTTGATTTTTAGGCGGTTGTTATTTTTTTTAATTACTTTAATTTTCTCTTATATTTTTAAATTAGTTTATATGCATTTTCATGAACTTTTTAAGACCGTGCATTTTATGGTTTTATTTCTTAGTTATTCTTCAGTACAGCATTTGTGGTTAAAGCACTTTATGAATGAAGTTGATGGTGTGGTACGGTGTAGGTATATAACTGAATCCTACTAGATCAAACCAATTTAATTATTTCATAAAACACAATTTTCACTGCACGTCAGAAGTTTAATTTATGACCAGTTACTTAAAATCAATTTCAATTGTATTATAATCTGATTAAATTGCTGGGGCTACATGGTGGTGAGTGTCGTCACCTCATGGGATAGATGCCCAGCTGGGGCCTTTTAGTGTGGAATTTGCATATTGAACACATGCCTGTTTCCTTTCGGGGTTATTTCTGTCTAAAAACATGTATGTTAAGTTCCAGATTGACCTTAGGTGTGTGTGTGCATGTGCACGCTTGTGTTGTTTCTCTCCTCCTTGCCATTGTGATGGGCTGGCAGCCTGCCTCCTGCCTGATGACAGCAAGGATAATGGCATGCATGGGGTGGCAGGGAGCAGTGGATGGGAAGAACAACTTTTTAAGTGGAAGAGACCCCCTGCAGAATCAAACTAAAGGAAGGTGGCCATCTGGCTCAACTGGTTGGGTGGGTGAGACAATAGGACAGAAACACAAGTGCAGGGGTGCCTGCTGTGGTAAAAAAGAAGAAAAAAAACTGAGAACACGTAAATGCATGGAAAGGCTGGTATGATGGAGGTTTGTACATGTTTGCACCAACTTCAGCTTTTAAAGAAATACTTTACTGCTTATGTTGCATCAAGAGTTGAAAAAGCAGGCACTTTCAAACCAAAACAGGTCTCTTCTTTGTTTGAAAAAAGGGAAATAATTTGTTTTCTTACAGTTTAAGCAAGCTACCAATATAATGGAGCTCTTTTGACTTAGTGCCCTGTGTTTAGTTGCGTTTTTGCTCTGCTTACTGTCTGAGCCCATGCTGCTTTTCGTTCGGCAGCACCAGATAAAGGGTGAGGAGAGCTGCCTGAGTTTAGAAGAAGAGGAGCACCGAGCCCTTCCAGTCAGCGCCTGGGTTACTATAAAACCTCATTACTGGGGTGTCATAGAAAATTTGTGCACTTTCTGCTCCATCTAGCAGCAATTTTGCTGGATAAGCACTGCACTCGTTTGGCCCATTTTAAGCATTTTCAGTAAAAAAAAAAAAAAAAAGCTTGCAAACAGGAAGCCATCGCCACTCCACAGGGGCCCTGGCAGCACACAAACCCCCTGGTACTAGCCCTGTTCTTATATTATGCCATTGTTTATGCATATACGTTGCTGACACTCATCTCTTGACTCTTCATCATTTCTATCGCAGTGCAGGCCATATCTGTAGCTTGATGGCAGGGAGTTTGACAGGCATCTGCACAGCATTTCCATCTGAACTGCTTCTTTTTTCATAGCTAGGGATTTAGATAACCCCTAAGAATAAAGAAATGCAACTATAATATTTAAAAGCTTCCCGAATAAAAACCCTAGTTGGGCATACTTAATCTCTGATTAAAGTAGCATTCTCTTAAAGCATTCATTAGTTTAAAGATGTCAAGTTTAATATTTTCTAATATTTTTTTCCTGCCCGCTCTCATTTAAACCTTTACATAAATAAAACAGAACCATCAAGGGGGGGGGAAAATTCCAATGGGCAGCTGGTGGGGGCATAGGCAAGGTATTCACATGTTATTAAGATGTTTTTCTCCCCATCTGTGAAAAATTGAATTTCATGAAAGCAAACAGAATGACATGTTTATAAATATGGATTCCGCCTTCTGGACTAGCTTTTCAGCCGGTGCCATTTTGCCAGCCAATGCCCCATCACTTCACAGTGGAACCTTGCAATTTCAGAGAAGGGAGGGGGGGAATCAAACGAAAATGATAAAGGATAGAAGTGTTATTTGGCCATTGTGTAAAGTGTGTTTTTTTTTTCTGTTTTTTTTTTTTTTTGGTTTTGCTTTTTGTGTTTGTGTGCAACAGTGGAGTCAGTGGCTGAACAGAATGTACACAACAAAGCGCCTGAATAAAACATGATCAGATAAAAAGCCAAACATGCAAGAGAGAGAAAAAAAACAAAACAAAACAGAAAGGTCAGTAAGAACCCTGGCCATAATTATGGCTGGAGAATTTGCCAGGAATGCACTAATTAATCCACACACAAATCTCCTATCTCGACCTCCCCTTTTTCCCCTGCAGCTCCACAACAAGCCTACGTATTAATCATTGGGGAGGGAAGTGACGACTTGGCTGCCCAGCACTGCTGCACTGACACTTTAAAACACACACATAAGTATACTCACATGAGCCATATTAGACAAGAAACAGGGCAGGAAGAAGATCCAGATTGGATCACACAGTGAAAAGCTGGACTGAGTTGAAGGTTGAAAAGCCTCCTGCTGGAATAAGGACTGCTACCAATCAGCGTCTCTAATTGAAGTAGGTGAGAGGCCTTTTCTAACACTCGGGCCTCTGAGCTCAGACTAAAGAAAACAAAGGCAATACTATTGGGCTGTGATGTTGTGAGTATCTTAGACAGCATTGCACAGGTTAAAGTTAAGGTTGGATCTTGCTGTTTCCCACCTGCAGAACTCCCTGTTAGTGTGTGTGTGTGTTTGCATCTGTGTGTGTGCAGAGCTGCCTGTATCATGCTGTTCACCTCCAGTGGCGTGTCTGTAGTTGTCTTCCTCGTTAATGCAGGATGACTGGTGATGATCTGAGTGTTCTCCCTGTACTTTTGCGCTTACAGAAATGTAGCACGTACCACCTGTGGGGAGAGAATGGAGAAACAGCAACAATTAGATATCCCAAAATTAAGCCAATAAAACACGATCAACACGTTACACAAGCTGCATTTGCATATGACACTTGTTACATTGAAACAATGACGCATTGTTACCGTCTTTTTGACATTGCTGTTTGTATGCACAGGCACACCACCTGCTCACTTCTATGTCTGGCTCCTTACAGTCTGGTGTGAGGGAAAATGTTTTACAGTTCCCTGTGATCCAGATGGCTAACTGTACACGACCTCCAGCGCTGAATGATAAATGGCAAAAAAGCACTTTTCATCCATCGCCCAGCTTACCTCTCGGCTGTGCGCTGATATTCCTGCCGAAAGTGTGCTGAAAGGCACAGTTGGATGTATGGAAGCGCCGGAGAGGGTTTGATATAGAATTATTCACTTTCTACAGACACTCATCTGACAGAAGCTACCTGTGCTTTTGTATTCTCAGGTGGGGGTTCAGATCTCGAAAACCTACCAGCTGTGATCAAAATTCTGTCAACAAAGATTTGTAGCTTGTGTAATGTGCTGATTGTGGGCTGACGGGACACTTTGGGTGCGTTTTGTTCCTGTGCTGTCAAACGCTCAGTTGTCAACCGAGCTTGACTTGTCTGAGGAACAGGTGAATTACCCGACACATCAGTGCCACAAGTATTGTTCAAGTATTTAAAAGTGTTAATGGTGGGCTGGCGTGCTCTTTAAAATCAAGCCATTCAGTGAATTAACTTGTCGGTGTTAAAACACTAGTGCATCTAAGGCTTGTGTCTTATTTTTTCTTTTTTTTTTTCCAAGAGTTCTGTTGGGCACTCCAATGGGCCCTCCCAGCAGCATGAGCGCCCCTGTCATAGGAGGCTTGCTGCCTGGCTGGAACAGCCACAGAGAATACGTGGCCTTCACAGTTAATCATAACGCCAACTCACTCTTGCCTGATTGTATTGGCGGCTCCAGGGATCTGCCATAATTGGATCCTTGTAAGTGGGATGGAGGAGCTAAACAACCAGATTGCTGTTTGTTTATACCTTTTCATATATTAGTAACGTGCCGAGACTTCTCAAGCAGTCTGGGACTCCTCGTGCTGTTTGCTGCTCTAATTAGTATTTCATTCTAAACATATGCCTCAATTGTGGCCCCATCCAGCTATTTGTGATTAACTCCACTTTAATTAGAGTTGCTCATGCAGACTTTGGGTCCGCATGGACACGAGGTGGGCATTTGAAAGCCACTGGTACATTTGGCAAAGGTTTGACACTTTTCTAAACTTGCTTCAGACATTTACATTAAGTCATTTAGTAAATTCCAGGGCCATAGGTGGACAACATAATGTGACAACAGTTAATAGAGAAATAATTAGAAAAACCAAACAACTCATCACTGAAGGTGAAATACACAGGTTTTCTAAAATGTTGTCTCGCTGTCGTTGAAACCTCTGGGTACTTGTTGTTTATGTCTTGCTCTGGATTCTCACGAATGGAAATAGAAAAATGGCACATAATGGTGTGTCTTTTCCAGTTCACTTGCTCTGTTATAAAAGCATTTATTAAGTTAAACATTCCGTGTACCAGTTTTGATGTTTATGTATGAGATCTTGATAAAAATTTGAGGTAGATTTTTATTGCTCGCTGCGAGTCCTTGACAGGTCAGCGACCACATACACTGGGCCTAATTAATGAAACGTGAACAGAACGAATTTGAACATGCTTCGACATCCATGAGAATGCCTCTCGCTCCGAACGTTTTGTTGGTACAAACAAAATCTTGTCCTGCCTCAGACCACTTGTGGAGCTTGTCTAAATCAGATATCGCACATGAATATTGTTGTCATCATCTGACTTTAAAACAATAATGCATTATATTGTTATTTATGCAACGTGTGGAAGCCTTTATATGTCTTTAAAGCATGAGAATACATTAGTTTATTTGAATGAATGGGTTTTTCACCTATTTAAGCCTCAGATTATGTTTATTAAATTATCACGGTGTTGATCAGATCTTTTTGCCATGTTGTTTGGGTTCAAGAGCAGCAGGGGATAGTGAAAGAGAAGCAGTTGAGGAAACCCACATGCCAGCTAAGGCAGGACTTGTTTCCATTTTATCAAAGAAAACAAAGTGTGATATGAATTAACATCTTTTTGAAAGTCACTGTTTTCCACAAATTGATTTATTGGACCAAAGGTCAACAATCTTTACATAACCTACAGTTAAGGACACTAATGGACTATACCTTTTCATCCGTATACCCTTAGTTTCTTAAAATATATGCTAAAAGCAATACATCCCCCGGCTGCCAAATGCATAGTGATATGACACATAATATAACAAATTACCTTTGGAGTTTGCTGCTGACTCCTCTGGAGGCATGTCACTGGTTCCATCAAAGTTTTCTCCAAGTATCAAGTAAATGCAGTTGTCTGCAGCGTTTTGATGATGTAAAGAAATTAGATTTTTGTTTTCTCCCTTTCGCATCCAGTTTTATATCAAACCATTTTTACAAGATAAGGATGCACCTTTACACCTCCTTCTATGAACTTCCCAGGGTGGAGATTTATGATAATTAATGAGCTACAGGAGCCTGCTGCCAATCTGCAATTGATTGGGATTCATGAATCTGGAGAAGGTTTTTTAGTGAGGAGGTCTACTCGCAGATTTATGAAGATTTCATGAATGAGGCCCTCTGAGTTTAATCTAAGACTTTCTCACCTCTCAAAAACCTGTCACCGCCCACTGGTTTAACAACCTTACTTAATCAACTAGGATTACATATTCCTTTTATTGGTTCTTTGCAGTAATTAAGTGGCACCTTTGCCAGACAAGCCCTCATGCCACCTTGAAGAACATGTGTGAGATGGAGGAAGCACGTTTACACTTTTGAGATAAAGAATTCTACCACCTGGAAATGGTTCGGGCAAAAGCACATTAACACATTGCTAATATTCATATTGCCCTTGTGTTATAATGCGTAAGAGGAAACATTTCAAAATAAATCAAAAAGTGGTTTCCACATTGGAGCACACTAAATGCCAGTAATTAAAAGGCGACAGCTTTGCAGATTAACCGCAGAATGGGGTTTGTGGGGAAACTCATGCAGGGAAGGGGGCATTTAGTCACATGGCCCCAAGTCCCCCCACAGATAAAGCTCATTTTCTCTAGCAGTGGGGTAGAAAGAGTGGAGAACACAGCCCATTTGGTTTTAGACTCACATGGGGCCCACAGGGGTAGCCAGCATTTTATTTAAGGTCACCAGGAATAAATGGGATTCAGACTGTGTCTGGCAGGTTGCAGTGGACAGGGCCCAGGCTGGGGCCTTCCAGCTCTGCTGCCCCCAGGCATCCTCTCCATCTCTTCTCGCAGGAGAGCACAGGTCTTTTCCTGCCTTCAATTTCACTGTCTGAAGCCCTGGCTAAATACCTCACAACTCTCCTACTTCTAATAACAGCACTGTGTCAAAGGGTAATAGCATGTTAAAATCCCCCTCAGGTTGTTCAAAAGGGTGAATGGAGACAGAAAGAGAGAGAGAGGGAAAAAAACCCGATCCCAGTTGAAAAGCTCTTAATTCCATTTAGCTCAATAATGAGAAACAAAGAATTGGGGAGGGCCGGTATTGTTGGTTCTGCAGTGTGTAGCACATGAAACATAAGCGCCCCATGCCAGACCACATCAGATGATCCTCTGTGGGGCGACCCTGTGCTTGAGCCACTCTGTAATAAAATCCACAATAGGCTTTCAGGGGAATGAGTGGCCATCACAGTTTAAGGGCTTTTCTCTCAGGGGGAGGCAACAAAAAGCTACAGAGATGGATCTGGCTGCCATTCAAACTTTGTATCAGTGACTGTGCTTTTGAGGAAATATAAGAGGCTGGACTGCTGTCCCATCACAGCATGATTCAGAGTGAGAGGGACTGGAGCTCATGCTGAAGCCAAGCTGCTCTGAAGAGCTGTTAGTATGTGAGTGGGCCATGTGTTTTTTTTTGCTGAGGATAGGAGATGGAGGGTGGAGGGGGCTTGGGATGAGGTGACCCTGCTCTATCTTGAGACAGATGCATATGATACAGGTACCAAACAAGTGTTTTATCTAATTTCCCATTTTGTAATAAATGTGTGTAACGTGTCAAAAGCAAAAGCTGGCTGCATCCTGCAGTGGCACACAGGCTATTGGCATAACCAGTATACAGTCTCATAGTGTAGCTGATAATATGCAAGTTATTTCAGCACTAGAATACTGTTCAAATCATGAATACTGATGAAATTATCTCAATGAATTGTGCATTTTTGATATACAACATATTTCAGTTCCATTATTTTAACATTGAAAACAGCATGCGAATCCCATGCTTAAGTGTTGCTTTTTGATGGTGAACTGTTTGACAGTGACTGGTTTCATCAGACAAAAAAAAAAGTCTTTAATGGAAAGAGAGAGAGAGAGAGAGAGAGAGAATTGAATCTGATCCAGGAAACTGTTAGGATGGCTAATTAACTGTCACTTGCTATGTGAAGTGTGTTTCCATCTACCCATGTTTACATGCCTTTTCAGTTTGCACCATGAAATGGAAATGTTGAAGTAAGAAATAGTGCCACGCACGCACTGAGGAAAAATGTGTTCTCAAAGCATGTACCTGCTAATTAACAGAAATAAAAGCACTTCACAAGGAAACTGTGAGATTTGAATTTGGGCTGGAGTATGCTATTTCATGATCCTCAAATTCTTAAGCATGCTTTGCATCATTATCCTTTTCAAAGTTTGACTTTTTTCAGCTGCAGCTCACAGGCAGATTGGCTTCCATTGTCTTGAACCCCCATCTTTGATACGATACTGGAACTGATTGACAGTTAGCGTGCTGCAAGTAACCGCAAACCAAATGTCGTTTACAAACGTCTCCCGCCACTTGTCGGTATGACGGGGTGACTTCTGAAAATTTTGTCATTGGTTTTTGTCAGATGTGTGCCTTCATGCTACATTTTCTTTAAATGTGAACAGCAAATTTGTGTAAACTGGGGCAGAATTTCCACATTTCAGCATTCATGAAAATATTAGCAGTCAGTCCTCAAAGTTTCATAGGCACGAAGAAATTCTACTGCTGCCTCTGGCCATGAGGAGCACACATAAATATTGCTAGTCATTATCAGACTTAGTCAGCATTAATCCATTATGTGGACTCTTTATTTTCAAAATAAGCAGGTGCCTTTCAAACATGTTTTAAACACGAAAATGAATTTGAAATGTCACATATCTATCTTAATCGATGAGTGTTTTGTGTATTATGTGTCAGTGGTTTGATTCAATCAACCTGATGTGCGGTTTGGCCTACAAGCTTCTAATTTACGAATAAATAAATACATTTAAAATGATTTGTGAGGTGAATAAAGCAGTATTTCGAAGTTACTTTAATTAACTTTATTAAAGCTAAAATAAAGAGTACAAGGTTTGTGGGTTAAATAACCTACAAATAAGGAGATGCATGTGTTATCATTTCTATCATGCCCGTTCTTTCCGTTCCGTTGCTGCCACAAAACATAGCGATGTAACACATAATGTAACAAGTATAAGCTTGTCTTCGGAGTTTGCTGTTGACTCCTGTGATGGGATGTTGCTGTCTACATCAGGTACCATTCCTTATAACTAAGTTTACGTTGGGATGGCCTCTTAATTAGTTTGATGGCATATTTGCTTCGAAGACACAAACACATTAACTGCATTGGGCACCTCTTTCTACGTAGGCTTGTGCCTTGCTTTGCAGGTCTCTGTCACACCTGTAATAACAGAGCAAACCCCCCCCCCCCTCCCCATCACGTTGAACTTTTTCTTTTGATCAGGATTATGATTAGAATTAAACAATCTTGCACATGCAGACTTCTGTGCATGTATATGTATCCAGTGGTCTGCCATTTGAACCAGGCATTTTGAGAAAAAAAAAATGGAACAATTGCGTGTTGGTTGAAAAACAAAATAAAGCTGCTATTATTTTATGATTGTCTCATATTACAAAACTGAAATGTATAAATTAAAAAGGGTTTGAGTTTTGTTTTGTTTAGTGTTTGTTTTTTGTTTTTTTCCAAAGAAAGGGAGCACAAGCAGATACAACAGCGTGAAAAAGATCACTAGGGAAACACAGTGTAGCTCTTGGACCTCAGGATGTTTCATACAGGCTTTCAGAAGAACATTTTCATTGAAACTGCTAAATTAAATACCCTTTTTACGATCTCACAGCAAGAACTGCTCAGCTCAGAGTAGGACTTGCCAACAACTTGATGATAATGGATAAGAACCAGTACTATCAATTTACAAAAGAGTAAGCTCTTGTTGTGGTTTTTGTTTTTTTGTTTTTTTTTCTTTTTTATGGCTTTTTGGTACTGAAGGCCTGAGATGGGCCACCGCAGTTTGTCACTTAATTTGTCTGATCGGTATTTTCAGAAGTAAAGCTGAACTGTTGTGGCACATAAATAGTCAGTCAATGCTAGATGGACCACATTTTAGCTGTTCAGACTCTCTTTTTAGATTCTGTCAGTGAAGGATTATTTTCTACATAGACATCTTTCCATGTTGGACACTTTCAACCCATGTAAACACTCCCCACTGACATTTCTCACAGGTACATATCTTATTTGGGAATTGCTAGGACAGATTCCACATTTAATTTTCTGTTCCTTTCCTGTCCCACTTGAGTTGTTTATTTAAAAAAAAAACAAAAATTAAATCATAAGCTCTTTATATGTGTGAGCTATGGGGACTTCACAATTTTCCAGCTATTTTCAGTTGCTCTCTAAACATATGTTTCTCAATGACCTGAGAAAGAAACCATATGCTTATGGTTAGTCGGTATCTCAAAGCTCAGCATGTGTGTTCTGACTTCTACAGTCATCGGGGAAAAAAGTACATCTTCGTTATTCCTAGAGATATAATTATTTGGTGGGAAAAAAGCCACCTGCACCTTACCAGGTCTTAATATTGGGTAAATAAAACCGTGGCTGTATTGTTTTCTACACTAGTCTCACATCGGTGTGGAGGAGCTTGGAATACACTGGTACACTAAATACACTATTTAATCACTAGACCTGAGCACTATTACATGAGCACACATAATAATGCTTTGCAGCAAATTAAAGCCTGTGTTCAAAATTAAAAAAAAAAAAAATAATCAAATGAATTTCATTAGCAGCATGTGACAGCTGCTAACCTACAGAATATATTATGATTAGCTTTCACATGAATATTTCAATTACCTATTTATTTTTCTTTCTCTGGTAATTACTATCTTGTTACTCTGGTATATGCCTATTAACAAAGTTATAACTGACAAAACCCTTATAAGGGGAGAAAAAAAACCAAGCTGCTATTTCTTCTTGGTCATTTTCAAGTTGACTAGAACAATAGTTTGCTACAATGGCTGTAAAAATGACTGATTCTCAATTATTTAATAGCACCAACTCTCATAAAATGTACTTTATATACGCTGTTGCTATGACTGAGCTACATAAAGGAAACAAACAAAAGGAAAGTCGGCACTGAGAGCTACAGTGCTGCAGAAAAGGAACCCACACTTTCATCTACTGGTTGGTGGTGTAATTACAGATCAGTGCAAACAGTAACAGAAGTATAATTGCCAGAGACATGGCTGTGCATAGCTGTCACGCAGAAACATAAATCTGGTTTTATTGATTCATGTGATTTGGACGTGCTGTTACTCCAGAGTACAACTGTGAAACACAGTGTTTCTGTTTTTGTATGTAAATTTTGTAATTGTTGCATTTAACAATCAAAGTTGTTGGTGGCTGTACCAATGCAGTGCTGATGCCATCAGGACACCATTGGGTCTATACTTCTTTTACTTAAAAAGAAAGGTTTAGAGAAATAGATTTTGCTCTAAAGTTTCAGTCAGGGTCAGGGTAAGTGATGGAAACATAAATCTCTGATTTATGAGGAAAAGGTGATGTGTACCCACTTGTGTAAGTGAGAAGTTGTGCTTACTTACCAATATGTACATGTTTTTCTCTGTGCAAAGAGTCTCCCAGAGAGCATGCACACACAGGATTAAGTTAAGTGGGCCCATGCATTTGTGAAGGCGTGTGAAAGAGTCTAAAGCACATGGAGGGTATGCAGGTTGGGTTACAGGTCATATGATATCCACACTATCGTGCAGACTCACACACGCTGCAAGCTTGGCAAGATGCAGGTGACTTAGCTTTTCAGTGAATGTGTGTTCCAATTTCAGTGAAGTAATACTCCCTTTTTGCAATGTAGGTCAGCTGATTTTGCCTTTTTCTCTCTGCCTCACATGAATCTTATGACTTTCTTCACTACCGCACCTTTGCTAACCTCCCTTTCCCATCATCATGCCTCTGTATTTTTATTTCCTTTATCATTCTCAGATTCTGGAACTGATTCCGGAACTGATTCCTTCATAAATTGCAGGTGTAGTTGTGCTTTTTCCTTTTATTTTTAAGATACCAAAGTTGCTTATAGTCAGTGATTAAGAACTGCAGATGATGATGATGAGCAAGATTCTCTGCGTGGCTGGATGAAAGCAGCAGTGTGTGTATCCCTGCATATGCAAACAGAGCTGATTGAAGATGCAGATGCTTACAATGTGGCCACCGTAGTGTTGGAGGCCTCCTATTGGCCAAATGTTTTGGTACAGCCTTTCTATCAGCCAGCACCACTCTGTTTGTCAGAACGCACACATGAAAAAAACTCCTTCGCTACTTCTGCTTTCTTCTTAACAACTTTGCACTTTCTGTAAACTCACATATGTCATAGGTGTAATTGCCTGTTAAGGGTTTTTCCTTGTAGACTCTATTTTCCCTCCTTTGTAGCTGTTTAAAAAGAAAGTGTTGAGAGTTTCTCCCTAAATGTTGTTACTTTTGCAAAAACCCATCCCAAACACGATAAGGATGAGCCACACAATAGTGATGCTTTTACTCATCCATGCACATCCCGTGGGCAGGGATGGATGCGTGATTTCTGTTGTAATGTGGATAGAGATCTCTTTCTGCACTGAGCTGAGATGCAGGTCTGTTTTGTTTTTGAAAATTGCATATTAAAATGCTCTAGCGCAGATGTGGCTTTAGTCATCAACTAAATTGGCTTTTTTACTCAACAATCGTTGTTTGACAGCTCTCTGGCAGGTTGCCGATCAGCTAGTCAGTGTTTAGTTAATAAAACTGGAAAGGTTCAAGTGCACGCACTTCTATCTTTCACCTGCAAAATATCAACACAAAAAATTGAAGTATCATGCAAATTAGTGATAAAAGAAAATATTTGTGATTTCTTTCGTTTTGGCTGCTTGTGTCGTCCTGATAAAGACACTGCTCTGGACAGCTGTCACTGCCACCCATCCTTAAATCTGCCTGAAGCCTCATAAATAAAACTTGACAGGAGGGAGAAATTTATCTTTTTACTTTTCAGCTTGGCGAGAAAAGCATCCACTGTCCATTCATGTGTCCATTGTCTGCGTTACGTTAATTTCACAGTGTCTGGATTCAAGCCGGTTTGTGGTACAGCTAACAAACATCCCACACTCATCAAAGTTCCCCTCTCCTGATAATCAGAGGAGGAGTCACTGCTGACTCTTGGGTGTTTCAATGCAGTCAGCCAACAGCGAGCGACTAAAGTTCACAGGAAAAACATGAAGAACTTATTTACTCTGATCCTTTGTTCAGGACATGTTTGAGCATCCAGTGGCAATACCAAACAGTCGTACTTGTTTTTTTCCATCTATAGCAGCATTAAAGTTTACCAGCAACATCCACTGAAGGTTGATTCTGAATTACATCACATTTTGGGCTTCTTCAAAGATGGCTCTGCCTTTGCGATGTAAATGTGAAATACAAGGTTATATTCATCCAAAGTATTTGAATTTCAGGTTTAATCATAGAGACATATCTCACCATACATCAAAAACCAACCAAAATACATTCACTTTATTCAGTGTTTCAGTTCTTTTTTTTGTTTTTCAATGAATGTGCCACAGCCCACTTGTTACACATGCAAATGTGACTGTACAAACTATAGAGCATGCATGCACCTGCATGTCTTTTTTCTCCTGAGTTCTCAGAATGTATTTTCACTTGCCAAAGTGAATAGTCGAAAATGTCAGGCTGTGAAAATAATAGCTCTCAAAGATCGCAGTATGAAAAGATCTGTGGTTGGATGTACCGACGCTGTCAGTCTTTGATGTGACAGCTGATTTTTTTTTTTTCTCTCTCTGTTTTGAAATGCGTAACATTTCTCCTGTCTGGGTTTTAATTTAAACAGGAGCTGGTTTAGCACGACTATCTTGTATGATTATATTATTTTTAGAATTTATCCACTGAACCTGAATTGTGTTTCTGTTACAACAGCAGATCAGTACAATGCAATGGTTTTGTCCAATAGAGAGACAAGTAGAGGATTAAAACCAAAAGACGCCAAGAGGCAAGACGCAAAAACTCTGAGACAGAAGATTAAGAACATCAAACAATTAGATTGAAGAATTATAATTGAGAATGGAATTGAATGTGAATGCAGTAGGAGAGGTAGGCAGGCTGGGGCGGGAGAACGGAGGGGAGGAGGAGCATCAAAGAAAAGCTAGAAAACGCAAAGGAAGGTGCATCTCACCTCTAGCAGGTCACCTACCCGCAGTTCCCATCGACACGTCTCTTGAGTCATGACTGATTGAAAAGATGCTGTGCTCTTGAACAAGCATTTGTATGCTCACTTCTATAAAACAAAGCCTCTGTGTTTGTGCCTGCATGTAGCTACTCGTATGTGTGCAGCTGAATTTACATGTGCTTCACTCCTACGCTCGGCGCCGTGGTGGTGTTGTAGTAGCACTGCAGTGCCTCTTAAATCACAGAAAGCTGCTTGAGAGGCAAGAGCCACCTGGTCCGACAGAATACACACACTTTATAAGCTGTAAATACACACTGTATCACCCTGCAGGATTTATCTAATTAGGCTGATGAAGCCTGGAACGTTTTGATATGATCACTCTTATTTTATAGATTCAGTCTTTTGTTTCTTGGCAGCTAAGCAAAGTTACCAAAGATCAGTCAGTGAGTGTTAATGTGGGTAAAGTTAAGAATTACATTTGTTATATTTTTTTAAAATATAAAACAAATGTCCAGTCCAGGTCTCTAGCCGGTACGCCACGGAACCCCCGATAGATAGATAGATAGATAGATAGATAGATAGATAGATAGATAGATAGATAGATAGATAGATAGATAGATAGAT
>JBAMYA010000022.1:14181984-14198249 GCA_037176975.1 Arrhamphus sclerolepis
TGAGTAGGTTTTACGTAAGGAGGTATTTATTTTGTGTGCAAATCTACTCACGGATTTACAAAGAGTTGGTGAACGAGGCCCTTTGTGTACAATATTGGGGATCTTTTTATTTTAAAAGGACGATAGTCTAACGCTGCTCAACCAGAATGATTATATTAACTCCCACAAACAGTTGTAAGATGGTAGTTAATGCTTCATTTCAAGGCAGAACAATGAAAACCTGTCATTATCCACCATAGTTTAACAATGGCCTGAAAATGATCTGTATTATTAAAAAATTGTACTTTTGAGAAAAAGCTTTCATGGAGGTGATTCTATATTGTTGCCTATTGCTGTAATAGTCTTTAGAAGATAATCACTGTTTTCTTGTACCGTGTGCTTGATTGATTAATATGTTTTAGTTGGCAACAAAGCCACGATGAAAGATACATCCTATGGTCATGGAAAACATATTAGTCTTTTTCAGAGGTGCCAATTTAAAGCAACTAAAGAGACTGCTGAAACTCTTGAAACTGTGTTAAAAATGTTCATTATATTAAATGACTCAAGAGTTGACCCATCATCAGAATAATTCTTTTTTGGCAATGGGCTGACTAATCAATCTAATCACTAATCGTTTCAGCTTTAATATGGATAACATGAATATCTTCTGTTGTGGTATTTTAAACTTACCAAGCACACACCTAAATGCAGAATATTCACTCTCTTTTTGTCCCAAACATATGCATGGAAATTAAGTATGAATCGGATTATGCAAATTTGGAGAGGATTCATGGGTACCAAATGTCAGATGTCAGGTATGCATTTTCAGACCCTTGTGGGATGGAGATGATTATCATGGTAATTATTCAGCATTTGAACAATCGGTTTTTCTATGCAGAACACTGGGAAGCACATCTGCCCAGGGACCTGATGTTGGTGTTTGCCTGCCTGTCTGCCACCACAAATACAAGTGTGTTAGTCAGAGATTTAGAGGAAAACAAGAAGATGAGGCAGGGTAAAATGATGAAGAGGGTGCGATTTTTGCATTTCAACCGAGATAAACTTGGTAGTGGGAGAAAGAGTAGCTGCTCTTTTCCCCACTGTTTTTTTTTATTTTTTATTTTTTAACCTCCTATCCTTGGCTCATTTCAGCATAAAGATATTGGGTTGGAAATAGAGCAGATATCAGTCATCTTTATCTCCCAGCTGGGGGAGAGCTGGCTTGGACCTGGGCTTTCCTCTCTTTATGGCTTCCCTTCCCTCCTTTTGTTTTCTCACCACGTTCTGTGCATCCTTTTATACACTATATGGCCAGTCTTATGGTTTAATATGCATGATAAATTTTACTCCTGTGTTCATACGCATTATCCGTTGCACTGAACACCCCCATCCCCAACTCTGCTGTGCTGACAAGGAAATGCCACGCTATGAATGGCCAACGGGAGAATTAGATGGCCTCCCCCATACTGGTAGTCATTAACCCTGTGACTGGAGAGCGACCCCAACACCTACACAGAAATACACTTCATCCTCATCATACGGCTTTGTCGCCACTCTTTGATGTCGCTGTCAGTCCTGATGTACTCTGCTGAGCAGACGGCCATGGCTCAGTTCCCTTATGGCTGCCTACTCACACAACTCACTCCACACAGCACTCTTGTACTCCACACAGACACCCATTAACTTCCAAAGACATTGGTTAATATAATAGATGAGGGATTTTAACTCTTTTTGTAAGGCAATTTATCAACATGCAGGCAACATTTAACCTCATGAAGTTTTGTGATGAAAAATCCCATAAAGTGACGGGCTTAATAGTTGTGGTAACACAGCTGGTTAGTGTTTTCTGCCTCTACTTTCAAATGCACCGTGATTTAAAATGCATACATGCTCACACGTCCTTGTTGGGGCCACTTAACTTATCCTGATGATTAGGGGCAGCTTTGGCCTGAAAGTGTTCCACAACTGTGGCACTGTGACCTTGAGCTCCGCTTCTCCTGCAGAAGTCAGACACTGAAGGAGGAGGCGGAGATGAAGAGGATACCAGTAACAGACAGCTTTTAAAGGGGTTGAGTGAGTGCACCAAGACAACTCAAGCACCTATTGGCTACAAATGCATTTTATCCCCAGCTATAAGTAAAAGATAGAGAAACTTCCATCATGAATTGTTAACTGGGGTCGACCTGGGACAAGTCAAGCACGTAAACAGTTTTCTAACAGTAAACTGGCCTTTTAACAAGCTTGACTTTTAATTTGCATTCTTCCCATTTCCTCTGGCCTTCATTACATATGATATGCCTTATGAAAAAGTCATAAATGCATAAATGTATACTGGAAAAGGCACAAAGATTGGCCTAGTATTCTGTGTTTAGGAAAGCTGCAGCACTATATACCACTAGGGGCTCAGACGTTATTCAATAGTTAAAAACATTGGCCTTTATGCATTTTCATATTATACAATATTATTCACAATAGTTTGGTGCTTCACACAGCAGTATAAAGATAGAAAATGCGTCCCTAGTATAAGCAAATATAAATCTTCAATTTCACATAAAGGTTCAATGTATAATTTTTTATTTTATTTAAATACATCAGCAAACACGTATTTTCGATCCAGCCATATAGTGGTGCAAAGACACCCTCACCAGATATTCCAGTTCTGCTCCTTCTGTGTGTAAATTGCAGTCTGACCTTCTCTGTTCTACATTGTTACAGCCAGTCTGGCTGCATGCGCATATGTGTGTGTCGGTTCAAAGCCCAGAGCCAGTTAAATTTACTACATTCTGCAGCAAAAGAAGCCTCTACGACAAGAGGAATAAAACCAGAAATGGCAGCGGTCAGGCTTTTCAAAGACTAAAAGATACTAAAGTTTTGGATTTGGCTCTGTTTTGTTTTGTTTATACTAAATAACATTTTGTTCTGGCTCGATGGGAAATATGGGCTCATCATTCTTACTTCCTCAAGCACTTTTGGACCATAGTGTCTCATATGGAGGCTCTGAAACTGACAGCACTAATCTATGGATACCAGATTATTTGTCTAGACTGACTGATGCCATTGAAGTTCGGGCCAAATTCCCAAGCAATCTTACTCAGAAAGTCACATTTACCAGAAATTAGCCTGTACGATAGTTGCTTGTTCCCAGGAGCAATAATTAAAACGTGTGGTGCCTCCGCACTGAAGGTAACCATTCTGCTTCTGGCAGTAGAAGAGAGCAAACTGTCTTGATAGCACGAGGGGACCAGATGTCAGATTCCAAACTGGAAGATGACAGTAGGCAAAACTTACAGCATATATCACAAAATGTTTGTCATATTTTCTCATATTTTTAGGTGAGAGTTAAATGCAGCATTGAAAGTCTGATGGTGTCTTCAATTTAAGAAATCTTTCTGCTGCTGACAGTGCATCTGGAGTGTGAAAGGCACCTTTTAATATATTAACTTCCAGAAGCTTTGCATCAAATTATTTTTGTGACAGAAACATTTGGTTTCAACCTCTTCCCCATCCTTTATCTAATTTCCTTTGTTTTTGTGTAAATATGGACATTTTGGTGAGGAATAAAATTACCGTCACCATTGGAGAGTCTGCAAACACAAATGAGTTGAGTTAGCATCTCTTTCACTTTTATACTCAACAGTGGATAGCAGTAGACTTTTTAATTTATTCGAAAATGAGAAAACAAAAAAAAAAGAAAAGAAAAACAAAACAAAACAAAAAAGCTTTGCTACCTCTGTTAATCATGCAGAGTGATCCAGAAGACCCAGATCAGAGCAGACTGGCACAGGCTGAAAAAATAGGTCCTCATTCATTGAGATTTGAGTTTTTGTATTCTGAAGTTGTGTAATGCATCCAAATAGGAGCGCAACAAGCCAAAGCCACAGCAAGTTGCTGAGGGAGTATGTCAAGCATTGTTGCAATGTTTTTATTCTTGTCTCTTTGCCTCTTCACTGCACACTCTGCCATCAATAGATCTCATTCAGCTGAGGCTTTTCTTTCAGCCTGTGTTGGATTGTGGCAACAATTGCCTCTTGATGGAGGAGAAAGGATGGCTTGTCAAGGTCAGAATTGTACGCTAATTAACGTTCACCACCGAGCTGCCAGGTTGACTCCTGTGCCCTTCACCCCTGAGGCCTTCTGGCATTATGTGTGCGTGTGTGCTATGTTTTCTATCATGCCTTTGCCCTTTCTCTTCGACTGCAACAACCAGATATTCGGGACTGTCTACACAGAACATATAAATTCTGTTACTCTTCTCATTGCTTCAGATGGGGCAGTCATACACTGCTGGCAGAAAGAGGAAAAAGATGGGAAAAAAAAAGATGGGGGCGTTAAGTAGAAGGTGGGGCTGAGCATTAGCATCCCGCTAGGCTTTGTGTGCTTGTTATAGCATGAGATCAAACAGGGAGGAGAGGGCAAAAAAGTGAAGGTGAAAGAACATTCCCACCATGGCCACAGCAGGTAGTGAAAATCCAGTCAATATTAATACAGCTAACAAAGTTCAAAGTTAATGATGGTAACAGAGGATGCAATGGCAAAAGTTCAGACATATCTTAAGGGTTAATTTTTAGTTCTTCACATGGGAACAGCAATTCCATCTAGGCGTCTGAGCAGCATCACTGTGAAATCATTAGATTAAGTCATCATCCCTGACTTCCCCATGTTTTGTGCTACACTAATAGGGAAAAGAAAGAGTTTTTCTAATTGAAGGCCATAAGAATTCAGATGCAAGCTCCGACTCTTCACCATGGCTTCTCCAACATTTATTCAGAACACTTGCAGAATTAGTCATGGGCAGTTGTTACTGAACAATCCATTCAGTAGCCTTGACAGCCACAATAAGTGCTTTGCACTACATGGTAGCAGTTGTCCAGAGATATTGATCAAATTCTGCTTGAACATCATGCTTGGCAGGAACATTTCTTCCTGTATCATATTTTGCTGTTTCTTGAATGCATCCACATAGACGTTAGTTGCTATTAATAAATGTGGCTGATATGTATTCCGACCATGCAACGCTTTGCTAGGTGGAAATATGTTAACAAGTCTGTACTCTAAGCAGCATCCATATGGATGCTTCTGCCCTGCACCAGTTACTGTAGTGGTAACTCACAGGCCAATGAAACATGTGCATGGTGCTTGCCTCCATTAACTTTTGTTTATGTATTTATGCTCTAAACCCGAGATTTGATGTGATCAAATGCATCTGTTTCAGCATGGATCAGTGGACAACTTTGGCACAACACCATCTCCATCACATCCTCTTTTCCATCTACCACACTGCTGTTTTCGTTTTGCAGCTCCCTCATTTTCCCCAAACTTTCCTCTCTCACATCTTTTTTTTTCTTTTTGTCTTTCTTACATTTCATTTCGCCTGTAGTGCATTCGAGCCTACAAACTTAACGAATACCCAGTCTTTCTCTGAGAGAAAAAACAAAAAACAAAAACAGAGAAAGAAGTTCAGTTCATTTAATGGTCAAAGGGCATTTTCAGCTTCATTAACCAAACTAGGATCCTTAAATAACCAGGCCTTGCAAAGTGCAAAACACAGTCTTCACTTTAACTGTTTCGAAGTACTTAATACGCTTGTGTAAGTAGCTTTTACTTATAATTAAAGATATATAATAATAGCAGATAAGGCTGCTATAATCATACATAATCATGAACTAAAATTGAAAGAAAAACATTCAGTGAACTAACTTACCGTCATGTACTGTGGTTTCTGTAGTTTGTTTCTTTGAACAATTAATAAAATATATTATTCGAAATAAAGACATTCATTCACTCATAAATGATTTTCTCGAGATAACACATACCGTTATGTTAAATAATAAATAAATGAGAGTAAAAGATGAAAAACCAAAAGAAAAACAAACAAACTGCTGCGTCTATTAGAAAACCGCTACATTAGTAACAAACAAATATGTCCTGAGTCTGCCGAACGCTCCTGAGGTTCAGTCTAGCATGAAAATCCCATCAGCTTCTTAGCCTGATGTAAGAAAGACATTTTTTACTCATCATGTTCTAATGCCATCTCTTTAATACTCTCAGTGCTTTCTAGTAAAAAGAAAGGTGTGCTCTCTCAGCACTTCCTGCATGGCACCGCTGTGGAAAATTGCAGGCGCTTTTAGTAAGACTCAGTAATGAGAATCCTGTACACATGTAATCCAAGCTACATAATCAGTGGTTACTAAAAGACATCTAGTGTCACACCAATCAAGACATGTAGCTCATTTATTTTAAAAGCCTGGTTTTTACTGGGGGAGGTATTATTCCCATCATAAATAAGTCAGTGAATGTGTTGGATGCAATTGCTTATTCTATAAGGTTATTATTGTGCACAAATATAGAATAGCAAAACTATAGAGAAGGTTCTTCATAGGACATGTTTAGTTGATTTTTGAATTGACAAAAAGTAAATTTAACAATCAGACATTGCAGATAAGACTTTCTCCACCAATATTTGGCTCCATTTGTTGTACGTGGCTACATTTGTTTATGAGTCCAAAAATATAGTATAAAGGATTTAATTGTCACTTGGCAGTTCAGCCACTAGCTTCTCTGACAACTGAGAAAGGCTCTTCAAATAAAGCTACCTGATAAAAACAGCCGAAGACTAGACAATATCAGAGCCATTTCAGTTTGCATCCTCCACTGTCTGAAATGTCAGAAAGAAATGTCAGTTAAGGGTAACTCTGGAAATGAAGACAGAGTGTGGGAGACTAATAACATTTCCAGATAAAACTTCACTGTGCAGTTTTGCTTGCACACAAAAGCCCCATATGGAAGAGTCATCGCCTCATTACGAAAGTCAACATCTCCAGTATGTAAAGTAACATCTGGGTAAGCCAGAGCCTTTTTGAAAGCATGTACGCTGGTCAGATGAAATCACAAATGAGACACCACCTGGACGCTAGTTCAGGCAGGCGTCTCAAGCAGCGTTTTAAGCTTGAATGAACCACTCTACATAGTTTACTACAATGGCTCCATCTCTCTATCATAGTTCTTTTTAAGGAGTAAGAGGTATTATGTCTCACATGTCCACCAAGCTCATTGTCACTCTTAAAATCCCACCACCTTCCCAGCCTCCATCTGTATGTTTCAGTTCTGTGGAACAGATTGTAGTCATATCCCCAATATCTAATTGTGTTATATTTTGAATTTTATAACCCAAAAAACACCCCCCCCCAAAAAAAAAATAAAAAAAATAAAATATGCAACAAATAAATGAATAGTCTCTCCATATGTCTAATAAAAGTCTTTTACTGTATCTTTTGGAAAGTATTTGAAGTCTTCATTGTGCGAGTTGGCTTGCTGAACTGTGTCTGGCGGCAAAAGTCACTATAAAGAAATTACAGGATTTTTCATATACAGTAGACATACTTGAAAAAAAAAATCAGTCTTCTTAAAATAAAGTTCAACATGAATGCATTTCACATATCCCATTGTGTCATTATTTGTTGAAAGAAACCACTAAACCTAAATGCAGTGTAACTACATGTACATTTCAAAGAGATTTTCTCAAGGATCACAAAATTTATGTTTATCACACTGCGTTAACAAAAATCCTGAGTCCTGTGGCACTTTTAGGAAGATATTTTTCTCTGAAATGTTTTGTTGAGAAATTATAGATACATGCGAGATCAGCATTGATCAGTAATCCTTTTTAACTAGCAATACACTTTGTTATAATTAACAAACATTTCATTTCTGTTGCATATCCTTATGTGTTTGTGAACTCTAATTAATCCCAGAAAATTGCCGCCGAGAGATGCCTTGTCTTAGTTCAGATGTGGTCAAAGAGGAAAAGACAAAGTTCGTCTCTGCTTAGGAAAGCAGGATCTTAACCATCCTCTTTTAGTAGAGTCAGCGATTGTGGGGCACTTGAGCTCCACATTCTTTATAATCTCTTTGTTAGGTGAGGATGAAGCTCAGATTACTTCTACCCTGCTCATTATTTCAAACAGCTGCTTTAAGGTCTTTTTGGGTTCAGTTAATGTGTTTTCCGTAAAGCACACTCTACTCTAAAGTAATCTCATCACATTGTTAGGAAGGAATTAATTTGTCAAAGTGAAAATAGCGAAACCTCCTAAGAAACAGGGGAATGTTTTTCCAGTGCTGAAGCTTTTAGAAAAGTTTGACTATGTGAAATTTTAGTTTTAATCAAAAAGCCTTACACCTGTGCAGCATTTTCCTAAGCTTTTCAGCTTTCCATAATTATCTGTCTGGAGGCTCCAGTTCATTACATGCATTTGTTTTACACTGCTAGCATATGACATCATTAATTGACTCAGGATACTGAATAGAATAGTTGAAAAATTGAACCCTTGTAGAAGACATTTGTTTAGAATGGATGATGACTGCCTGGCCTGCTGTTTAAACAGCCTTGCGGGCTTTGAGCAGGTGGAGGAAGAAAGCTCTTATCTGTCTTCATCGTAATATCAAGGTCATGGATGGGTAGCTAAGCTAATCTCCTTCTTCTCATATCTCTTACGGAGTGAAAGAACTGGCAGGGCTGCCATGTATTAAGCCCTCTCCAGCCAAAGACAGAATATGATGTCTGTTCCATAGAGGGAAATGTGATGAACTACACTAAAACAAAACTCAAGAAAGCAGAGGCCCTGGTACTCAGGGATGTTCAGTATACATCCACACCCAGACAACAGCTGCTTAATCAAAACGGAGATAATCTATGCGTATCATAACACTGTGCCAAACGATATAATTTTCGGCATCTGCTTCATTGTGTGTAGAAGACGCCATTTTGACTGCGTATTCTCACTCAAACACCATATATGTGTAAGTGTGCCTGACTATCAAACGCTGTACCAGTCATTTGCGAGGCCATGCTCAAAGCAATGATACTTGTATACATACATGAGCTTAATAATGATAGACTAGTGTTGACAGTTGTGATGGGCTAAAGGCACTGAAGTCCTGGATGAGGAAGAGAACTCGCTTCTGTTCTCCCACAAATAGATTTGCCCTGCACAAGGTTTTATCCCCATTGTTCATTAGACTTCTGAAGGAATAATTAACAAGGCTTTAAAACACAGCTTTTATGGATCACCTGCTGTCCCCCCAATATCATTTTTGTGATTGCGCAGCAGAATACAGCAAGACGCATTGATGCTAACGTCTGGCACCCAAATGCCTTGCAGGATCAGTAACTCGCCAATTAAAGCAATATCTCTCAGTCTTATGCCTGGCACAAGAGCACTGAGCTCACCACAGGACTTGTCCATATACTAACCCAAACATCTTTATTATCTGACCATAGCCTCAAGGTAGGAATAAAGTGCCCAAATGCACTGGTGCAGTATGCAAATACATTGCTTTTTTTATGGAGCTGAACTGTATTGTATAGTAGTAAGCTGAGCGTGTGATAGAATAATAGTCGACAAGAACATTGTTTATTAAAGAGTAAAAATAAAAAAAAGAAAGAAAGAAAAAAGAGGGGAACAAGACTGTTCTTTCATTTTATAGTTTCAGATTAGGACAAGAACATTACCCCTTATCATGGACTACTGAAGGGAGCGTTGTCTCCCTTCGGTAGCGCCCCTCTTTACCTGAGTCACAGTGCCTCCTCAATATTCACAAATATATTTGTCATGTCTGAAGCCACCAAATCATGAAGTAAATATTATCATCCGACAAGCAAACAAACAGTCTTTTGTGTGGTAGATAAAGGTGAAGCGTGTGGTGAGGTTAATGGGACCGGGCTATTAGCATTGTCACTCAGTGTGCCAGATCTGACAGTGCAGCTCAGTCTGAGGGCCTCTCCCCCCTCGTCCACCTGCTTATCACCCAGATAAATTAACTCCGGCAGACTGGAGAGGCAGGTGGAGCGGAGTGGTGGGGGTACAGATCCTCACCTATCACAAGACAGGAGCACCAGGCCCAGATCAGTGCTCTGTTGACTCTAGTTAATAGCATGTGTCCACAGTGTGTGTCAGATTTTTGGGGGTCCATGCGATTGACGTGTGGGGCAGCAGAGTAAACACTTGATAATTAAACACAACTGCATATTTGTCAGAGGTGATGATAATGTCTGCAGAGCCACCCTCCCCTCCTATCATTCATTTCTCCCAACTTTGTTTTAAGCATCGGATCTCTCAAGAAAAGTTTCTCCAACTTTGATGGACAAGTATGTAATATATCTGTTCCTTCCAAAAGGACCCTCTTGAATGCTTCTTGATTTCTTAGAACTTCAGATTTATTTTGGTTTTGCAGGTCAACTTGGACATTTTGCGCACCCAGCCATCAGATTTTATTGGACTTTTCTGGCTTTACTGGCTTTACAAAGCGATCAAAACCCTAGTTACACTTTTTTTTTTTTTCAGAATCAAAACAATAGAATGGCTTTAAAGTGGATCTTAATGCTATAAATGCTGCATTAAGTTTCATGTTTTAATACGTACCCTTTCTTCAAACATCTTGGAGGTTTACAAAGTTTTGAAAAAACGTGTTTTGTTGTTTAATAGCTTTTGTAAACTTACAGATCCCATATGTACTTATTGCAGATTCTATAATGGGGAATTCACAAGAGGAGGTTTATACGCTTTAAGGTTCCGATTATTTTTCACATAGTCATCATTTCTGCATTTGTTCTTTGCACTTTCTGCCTGAAACCCTCTATTTTAGCTTCTGTATTTTTAAGTTCTCTTCTTCTCTCAAGCCATGAATTGCTCTTGTGTTTGATACTCTAGACAAGCCAACTATATTAATATGCCATCTAACAATTATTTTAATGTTTTAATGGTGATGCTGAGGAGCACAAGAAATACTGGTTTTATGGCTGGTTCAGAATCTATTCCTGTTAAATGTTACATATAGTATATGTACACATTTTGGTCAAAACTCCAAAAAGGAAATTAAAACAACATTCATATATGGAAGCACCTGGCAGCAAATGGTTAATGTAGCTTTAAAAGAAAAAAAAAAAAAAAGTACTACAAACAGGTGTTCTGCTTATGTTCAATATTTGCACGATTGTCAGTTTTAGATTTTTTGTCAAATGAGAAGCTGTATGTATGGAAATCCTACTGAACAGGTCAATTCAGCGCCAACTCCCAGGGAATCCCAGGGCGAGAACTTCTGTTTGAAGTGACACTTTTCTCATTGGAGAAGTCAAACAGCTACAAAGAGATTCAAAAGAAACAGTGAGAAACACTGAAGACAAAAAAAAACGAATCAGTCCCGATTTAAGCGGGAGACACGATAGATCCAAAAATACTACAAAGATAAAATGGTTCCACTGAGACACAAGTCAGGCAGCGAGACACAAAGCAACCTCAAAGAGATTCAAACAAGCTAAAAAGAAAAAATAAAACTATTGAAAGGGGGAGAAAAAAGAAGAGAAATAGAAAATTTAAAACCTGCCTGCAATAATATGCCAAATAAAAGAAAATGCAACATGAATACAAAAAGGTGCACAAAGATGACAAAATGATAGCACCTTTAACCTATGTAGTTCCACAGTCTTTAACAGCAGTCAGAACCAACAAGTGATCTTCTGCACGAGACTTCTGCAACTGCCAGGTGATATTTTGAGATTTTCCACCCTACCTGAGAGGGTACCTTCTCTTCTCCACACATTCTTCACATTCTTCCAGTGATGTTCGATCACAGTCAGGGAGAGGGACATATCAGCTTATCAACATGCATTTTTATTAAATTTAAGTCTAGGTTGTATGCTTTTTTTCTCATGGAGTCTTCCTGGGTCATCCTCCAAGAAGTCCGTTGTTGTGCGAACGGAAATCAACGGTGAATCAGATAGTGATAGACACTGAGCTTGGAGTTCAGATGGTTTTGGATGAGTCTTGGCTCTTTGTGTAGTATCCACATTATCCTTTTGATCAACCTCAGGGTACTTTTCTTGTCCAGAGTCATTGGCTACTGTCCCACAGACCTTATAGGTCTTAATAATATTTGCAACTGTAGATACAGGGAAACTGAGTCTTCCCTTTAATATCTTTATCTGAATTTTTTTCTCAATTTCTCTATCAACTCTCTCTTTTGTTTTCTTTGGTCGACATTCAGTGTCGGGCATGAATTGATATACAATCCACAGTAGCAGGTTTTCTCCTGGGCTGAAGGCGGAACATGTTGAAGAAAACTATGATACTAATTATTGTTAAACTATTAGTTTGAAACATGACTATAATCTGATAATTTATGTTTATTCTTAGGGGCACCAACACATCTGTCCAGACAGTTAAGAATATTTGCAATTATGCAGCCTAATGTGCGTTTGCTTTGCTTTTTTTAACGTGGCTGCACTGAAATTGTCTGTATCTTCTGTTTCTTTCCGTATTTTCACTAACTACCATCGAGTTTCTGTTGAGGACAGTCTTGACAGTCTTGAGGGTTTTGGCCGTATGCTGTCATATTCATGGACTGACAGAAGACGCGGATTGTTAATTCATTCCTCGTTGGACGTGAAGGAGGAACTGTTGATTTGAAAGAACACGGTTTGGTTTTTTGGTCTGCTTTGCTTGTGGGCGCTCTCTATTTAATTGAACACTCATTAGAGCGTACATTGTTATATCCCCACAGTTTATAAAGACATCGCCACAAATGCAATGTAATTACATTTAGGCAAACGGTTGGCTGAATGTATCCATATCTGTTCTGTAACTCATCACAGTTTCTCTCTCTCTTTCTCTCTCTCTCGGTGGCCTGTCATAAAGAAAAAAAAAAATAAATCATTTAGGAAAATGCGTGTGACACTGGCTGGTATCCAAATCATATGACCGGAACAGGAAGATTACAGGCGCAGCTTAAAGGGATCAATAATTGAATTCCAGGGATCCTGACGCATATTACACCAGACCAAAAGACAAGAGAAAGCTTTTTTGCTCGATGAGCGAAACTGGAGGGTAGAGAGAGGTGAGTCCTCTCACTATATAGCCCCTCCCTGTGTTAGTGCCACTCAGCAATGCTGGAGCCATTGCTGTGTTAACAGTTTCTGTTCTCACGGGAAGGGAGAGCCCTAAGTGTCACCCACCTCCAGTTGGCTGAGAACGGTGAAACCATTCCACTGTGTCTACTTTATATTGGTTATTAGACAACTTAGTGCTGCCAAAGATTGTCTTTTCTTCTGCTGAACATTTAATGGAACCAAACTGTGCATGAAAGGCAAGCCAAAAGCCTTTATTGAACTGCTTGCAAATTTGATAGAAGAGGAGATCATCACAAAGTCCAAGGGTAGCAGTTTGTCAAATAAAGTAACAGTTGGGGAGTGTTATATACCAAACTATCGATGTGCAAAATCATATGAACATATCTCTGACAATTATATTGAATAGTGACAGAGGAGAGGTTAAATCTGCTCTTAGAAAAAGTGTAAAATGTGAGACTTTATATAAAAACAAAAAACAGAACATCACTATTTAGCCTCAAAATACATTCCATTGCCATGCATTTTCTTTTATATTTTTGTTTTGGCTGTCTCACCTTTTTCAAATGACTCCCACACTTCTGAAAACAACAAAACAAAAAAACAAAGTTCTCAGACATCGGAGAGTTTGAAGTGAAGAGTGACTAAATAATGATATGCGACTAGATAGAAAATGTTAAAGTACGCCATGTGTAGAAGTTCTGTATTCTTACCTTTTCAAAGATTTTTGAACTTTGTGAAATGTCATCTACTTAAGCTTAAAGCACAAATATGACTGTTGTCAAACATTTGAGCACTTATACTTTCTAGTAGCTAGTTTTCATCAGCATTTGTGTTCTTATTTTAACCACAATGACAAAGTCTCACTATGGAGATTTAATTGGATATTATATATGATATCAGTTTTTTTAAAAAAAAAAAAAAAAAAAAAAAAAGAAGAAGAAGAAGGAACTAATCAGTTGTCTTCTTTGGCCCCCAAGTCAGCTGAGAGTAGATACAACCCACTCTCTATTGCCAAGTTCTTGTGTAATAATTGGAGCAAAGTGAAAGAAGGGAAAAGTCAGGAGGTTAGTTTTAAAATAGAAATTACCATTTGGGAAAGCAGGGGGAGACTGAGTTTGTTAGTACTAACAAACTCAGAGACTTGCTAATTCTCACTGGTATCCTTGGTCTCATTTAGCCCCTCGACTGATGCTGCTGCACTGCTGTTAATTGGCCAAAGTCGAAGAAATCATATTAAAAGCAAACCATGTCGCCTCTCCCTCTGATAAACCAAGACACAAAGTTAAAATCGATACAGCAAAAGGAAAGCAGGTACAGGGACAGAAAATGGGTTATTTGCCAACTCGCAACATTCCAGCCACCTTCCACCTTGCGGCACAGGTAGAGACGGCTGAGGGAAAGTTTCTCAGCCCTCTTTCTAAAGTTTACTGGGGGTAAAGAGGAACACAGTGTAGATGTTGAGCTGGGTGAGTCTGGGGGAGGTTGTGGGGAGCTTGAACTCTCTGTGGTGCAAGCATAACACTCTCTACATTCAAGAGGGAGAGGATCAAAGAGTGCAAGTTTGACGGGAGGAGGGGCGGTTTTAGAGTCTCTCTTCTGTTTGGGAGGCATCCAGGTATCTGTGGTGTGTATTGATGTGGAGCACCTTAGCGAGACACGCTTTCCCATCCTTATTTCTCCGTGTCCTGTTGAAGCTAAACGGGCTGTGCTTCAAAAACACTGCTTTATCAAAGACACCACTTAAATTGTCTCTCCCTTTTTTTTTCTGTGCAGCTGCTCTGTTCTTCTGATAAATATTATGTCTTTCTGGATGAAGCACTGCAGAGAAGCCTTCAGAAAGTGCCTGGTTAGAAGTAATCCCAGAGAGAGGTCCAAAAAGGAATGATGCTGGTTAGCATTTCTTCTGAAATGTGGCACAGAATCATGAAAAGAAGAAAGATGCTATTTCAGCATGCATTGTGCTTTTCCCACAGTGTGTCTTTGCCTGAGCTACAGGGTCTAATAAGAGATGAAGTTCTTTCAAGCTGCTTTACAAATGGCTCCGCTCTGTAGTTCCACCTGTGTCCTTTTCTGGCCTGCAAAATAACAAGATCAATAAGAGGGATGTCATTCAAACCAACAGAATGGACTAGAGGGAGGCCTCCATCTGTGGAAAAAAAAATGTGCAGGAAAATAAAAACAGAAAGAAAGCCCCTTTTACTTTTAAATTTTAAATGGCACTCTGCAGATTCTGTGTATTTTAATAAGCTTTCTGTTAGGCCAGTTTAAAAGCTACACTCTTTCTACAATGTTAGACATTGATGTTCAGCTGCAAAAATTCTATTGCCATATATCCCTTTCATTATTTAATATTTTTGCCGCTATAATTATTGCACATGTCTTGTAAAAATCAGACCTGTGTGCCAAAGCATGATCATGCATGAGCCCCTACTAAAAACTTATATTCACAAGGATTAGCTTTTGTATGCTGTACAGATTGGCACATTGTCAAAAGAACAGAAACTAAAATAGAGCAGGGATAAATAGGGTCTGAAGGAGATTATAATGGTGAATATGTTAGTACTGGGTTCCACTCTCATTGTGACACCAAGAGAAAGCCTTGCAATTACAGTGCAAGGAGCAGCGCTCTAAGTCCATACACCAGCGGAGGGGATCAGAAATCCTCAACAACTTTAAGCTATAGTATCAGATTATGTCACGATTAATTAGATGCTGTATGAGAACAGCCCTGTGCTGTGTCCTCTCCTCCCCACATGTAACCAAGCAGGCAAGTAAACTTAGATCAATAATTACACAAGGCTGTCCCAGCTCCTCCACAGTTCTGTCACCAAATTTCACACTAATTGGCCACACCAGCTGAGAAACCCAGAAACAGATTTTCTATCGAGTCAGGTTATGACTGCACAGTCTGGGGGGACATTTGCATTGCCTGAAGTAGATACCTCTGAAAGTAAAAGCACCCATGTATCAATACAGTTGAGTTCAAACTAAAAAAAAATAAAATAAAATAAAGGAAGTCTTGACTGTGCATTGGCCATGTAAGCATACAAAGCAGTGATCTGTTCATGCATAAATACAGTGCACAGTAAGGCATTATTATGTGATATATTCCTAATTAAACAGCCATAAACATTCGCAGTCAACCGTAGTCATTTGGCAGAATGTTTATAGTGCGTGTAAGTTTTAGCTTTGTTTATTGGTATGTCCTCATTTGCCTTTTGATGTTGGCTTCAGTCTCTTGCATATTGATTGAGAAGAGTAAGAGGCCCGGAAGTCTTCGGGTTTCGTCTGTGTAACATCCTTTGCTCAGTTCCTCCTGTATGAGTTTAATTCTGAACACACAGACCTCCCTTTACAAAAGCCTGATCGTGTGAAATGTCGA
>JBAMYA010000022.1:14199697-14212123 GCA_037176975.1 Arrhamphus sclerolepis
TGTCGAGCTATTGAAACAGAAAAGACCAGAAACAACATCACCTGGAAACAAAGGAACACCGAGATAGAGAATGAAAGGCTCTTGGTTTTCAGCTGTCACAGACTGACTCGAGATCGCCATCCCAGCTCTCTCTGATCCTTGTGTTAAATGACAAGATGAAGGAGAGTTACAAGGGATGGTGCTTGTAATTGCTTAGGTGTAGGGACATGTATTCTGCTTGCCCTTGCGCTGTGTTTAACATTGATGCCGCATGGGTGTTTTACCATCTTTGGAAATGCCTTGCCATTTTTATCGTTTAGCCAAGTGGCATATTGTACCCAGTTTAGATATGCACAGATAGTCATACCCCCAGCTGATGGCTTTCCTTGACTGACTGCTCTGCTTTTTCGTGTGTTTTTCAAGCAAATCTCATGCAGGTAAACTGAAAGATCAAAAGCAGGGTGTTGAGCTAGCAACGCTTCCATCTGTGATTTAAGGCCTTCCATTCTTAGATCTTGGGCATTTCTTTTGCTTCATCCCCTGTAACATATCACTGATGGAATTTTAATGATAAGCTTGCTGAGACTGAATTGTTATCTTGCAAACAGCTCATACCAACACACATACTTACTTGCTTCTTACCATAAATTCCCGAGAGCCAAATGAGTGTATCCTCCCGAAAAGTTTCCATTTGGAGAGCTATCTCTTTTGACATATTCTGCGAACACTGCATTTCTGTTTGCAAGCTAGTTTTTGATTAGTGGCAGGCAGCACTGACACTTCTAATAGCAGGGGGGGAAAAAAGGAATCAACTCTGGATCTATACTGCAAAGTGTTTTTTTTTTTTCTTCTAAAGGTTGGGTGAAGTGCTGTTAAAACCCCCATCATCTCCCTGAAGGGACACACCCACTCAGTAAGGGTGTGAGAGAGAGTGAGAGTGTGACGGTCAGAGAAGCAGCCATCTCTGGTGCAGAAATTGAAAGTGGTCCCAAGTTTGCAGTGGAAAGGCCAACATGACAGAAAAGTAGATAATAGGTTTGCTGTAACGTCACGCCTCAGTGTGTGTCCACACTTGGGCATTTCTGGAACACTCCAGTTTCTGACGTTCTTATGACAGGCCTCTTCCCATCTCTTTTCCTGCTACGCAGCTGTGCAGCTACAGCCCATTTTACTTCCACACTTTCAGCTTGCTCTGTGGTTTGCTCTGTTGCCTATTACTTTGAATGCTGAGCTATCAAAAAATGTCTGATTTGTTATTGATAAAGTAATGTTAAAATGATCGTAAAGATGAAACACAGCTCATTTATTTGTTTGCCTCCAAGTAACTTGTGCCTGCTTGCTTTATTCTTGCTGTGTTGCTTTATTGTTGTAAAGCCTATGCAATCCTCTGCACTTAAAAGATCTGCCAACTGTGGAAGTAAAATACTTATTCAGGAGCTATTATTTCATACCATCATGCTTAACCAGTGTTGCACATTGAAAGATTTTTTTTTTCCCCCTCCTTTTTTGTTCGAATCAAATTTCTGGTCTCATCAACACTTCACTTTTCTCTTCACTGTCTCTCAATCCCTTACTCTCCCTTGCTCTTTTTTTTCCCCTGGAAGTGACCTTGAAGGTATCCCTGCTGTGTTTGATCAGACACAGAACTCTCTGTTTCTTTTTCTTTTCCTTCCTTTCCTCTGTTTTCATTAGTGAGCTCAGTCAGCCTGCCTAGGGACGGCCCGGTGCTGTGCTCATGTTACAGGCCTATTGACTTCGGAAGAGAGAGAAAATACTGTGGACATGATTCATCATCCATGAACCTCATGATACCGGTTTTATCTGTAGCTTCTTTTCAATAGAGAGCAGAGCAGATAAACCGCACGGCATTTTATCACCCTCACTTTAGGCATGTCAGTAATCAGATACACAGACAAGACTAATTAATATTTTGAGTTACAGTCATGTTATCGCACAAAGGCAGCGTTCAAAAAACAACCTGCAGTTGACACAAAACGCACACCTAAGATTTGAATGAAGAAAGGGTTCACTGATTTTTTGTTTCTTTTCTTTTCTTACAGTGATGTTATCCATGCTGTAATATTGCACTGGTTTAAAGGGGATAATCAATATTCCTTTTTCAAAATTACCTCAGCTGATGATGTGACAACAATAATGGAATATATTTTTGTGCAAATAAGGTTCTATTTTTATTCATTATGCATGCTGACTTCCCCTACTGTTGCCAAAGCTTGAGGGTGGTGTTCAGCCTTCGCTAAACTTCTCTTGACTAATCTGCAACCATATTGGGAATTAGCCTTCAGCAACCCTTACATGTGAACTGTAAGCACAGGTTGTTGCATCCAGATGTTATGTATCTGCATATTCTTTTAAGTTTTGAAAACCATGGTGGGGGTATTGGCAGGAAGTAGTAACCCTCTGAGGTGGATGGGTGTTTTATCATGCTTGTACCCCAGTAATTAACTAAGACTCTCATGGAATTCACTGTCTGTTCCTCTGTTTCTCTCCTTCTCCCTTTACCCCTCTCCTCTCATGGAAGGGTGGGGGTTGTCTCTGTTCATATCTGCAGCTGTACAATTCAAGCTTTGAACTCCATTGCCATTGTGGCACAATGTTAATCAAAAATGGAATACATTTTGAGAGACTGTTTAATGCACCATCACACTGTGCTCCACACATGCTCAGTTTCTGACCCCGTGTTTCTGCAAATAGGTGGGGATAAAGTTTGTGGTGGGCTCAGCAGTCCAAATTTCAGTGATGTTGCACCTGATAAGTTGGCGACAAAGCTGCAATCAGTTAAATGACAGAAAGACAGACCCAGAGCACAGCTGCACAGCTGCACAGTGCAGTCTAAGCCAATTGTGTGACAATCAGAGGGTGCTATTTTAGGTTTGTCTCTCCCTGCAGAGTACAGATTTCAGTGAATCAGTTGGCCCACAGGCATCATAATTATGCAAAGGGCTCAGCAGACAAAAGTTGTTTGTTCCACTATTGTTTTGTATTTCTTTATTATCAGTTAATCATCTGAGGAAAGTGGATATGGTAATACAAAAAGAGGTGTGAGTTTTTGTTGACTATTTACGTTAAACTTGAAAGCAATTTTAAAGTTAGATTAGAAATACGTGTATATTTACTGAAACTTGAACCATGCAAATGACTCAGATTTTGCAATTCAGATCTATTCTTAAGAGACTATTTTGAAAGGTATAAATCAAGAATTTTGAAACACCCTTTAACATATTAGAATATTGTACTCCTTAAATGTAGACGTAGTACTGTGTGCTTTAAAGTAAGAGCTAACCTCTGACTTTAGCAACATTACAATAAGTAATATTATATTGCATAAATCTGGAGAAACGTTGTTCACCTGTTGCTCTTTCTCAGTCAGGTGGCAGCTTGGCATAAGGTCTGTAAGAGACCCCTGATAGGAAAGGACACAGGCTGCTAGTCCCTTTACTAGCGTTCTGGCGTGGTGAAAAAGGTGGTAAAACAATTACAGGTCACTGCAAGGTCTTTCAGTCGGACACGTCTGAAATTGTTACACTCACATACACTCAGGCCCATGCATTGAAGCCAAAGTTATTAAAACTAATTAACTTGAATTAACATCTAAAAAACTTCTGTGTGCCCTATGGGGATTTAGGCTGGCTGTTATAAGTAACATAAATCCACCCAGACCTCCAGGACGTGTGAGTTAAGCCTCTGATCAGTCTATCAACGCAAAGTGAGAAAAGCTGTTTCACTCCCTGTGCTGCTCTCCCCCTCCAGCTGCATGAAGCACAACAAGTGCTCTTTGCACCTATGAAGGTGGAAGACTTATGAGTTAATCCTGAAGCCCCCACCTAAGCCCCTCTAATAAAACACACTCTTAATCAGGACCTGTCCCCGCCCTCCAGGCAAGGCAGCTTAGGCCTCTGCAATCACTAGCTGGTGAGCCACAGGAAAGCTAATGAGCCCCTCGTCTAGACATCCAGCACCTGCATTCATAGCTGTTCTAGTGGAAGCTCTCTTGGGTGAAAGCAGACTGCAGGCGGAGATGATGGAGGTCTCCAAAAGGCCAACTGTGGGCCCCACCAGGGGGCTCACGCAGTGACCAGCGGTTTGCTGGTCTGCATACATAGTAGTCAAACATACTGCTGCTGTGGCCCCTGTGGACTGCTTGAACCCTTGGCTTACTTGAAGCTGAACACTCACTCACATGAGGGGCTTTTGGTCTGCGGTATAAATTAGTGATGCCTAATTCCATGCAAAAGTCCAGTTGCTTAGCATGAGCTCTCCATATAAACTACACTGTTTGTGAAGCATTTTGTTTATGCAAAATAAAGGCGTTTGTAAAGTTATAGCTCACAGCGAATATTTTGGTATGGGTTTGTATGATTCATGCATTTGGGTGGTATTTAGTTAGACTCTCCATTATTATGCACACTTTGATACCATGAGATACATTCACACATTCATGCAAATATTTCTATTGGTTTTATCTGAAATCATTCCCGTTTACAAATGTAGTATTGTAAATGAAATAGTTTATCTGAAGTGCAGACATAAAGACGAGCAACTAACCTAATTTCAGTCAATGATAACATAATGCTGCCCACATTTGTTCTAAGTTCCACCTGCATTCAACACAGGTACAAATCTGCCTTGATTGCGGGACCAAGTAAAACACCTTTGTGTTAGTGTCGTGGATGTTTTTCGAAAATCTTGTTCAGGAGAGTTGAACACTTGTGTAAGTGTTTTGTTATTCAGGTTTAATTATGTCCACGGGGCCTGGGAGTGTAGGCCAATCTACACAGTGCCTCTTTAGCCTAAGCCACAGTGGACTGGCTTGATGTCTTCGTCTTCTTTCCTCTGCACTGAATGAGCAATTAAAGGTCATATCAATTAGAGCATGTTGTGGTCTCCAGACTCATTCCGAAACAGCTTGCTCCTGTAATGCTGTCAAGAAAGAATATGTATACAGATGTACGGCTTGGTCTTCCTGGCTTAAATACCCCCCTTTTTTTTTTCAAATGTTGAATTTATATGTTCCAACATTTAGAGTCATTGTGGTTATAATGGTAATATGCTCCTTGTTTAAACCTCACTGTCTATAAAATGTCCAGGGTGCGACAGTATAACTTTTATTAATTTCATATAGGGATTTGGTAATCAAATATCTTGCAGCCTTTGTGCCAGAAACAACAGCAAAAAATAAATCTATGTAGTCTAAATATGGAGGTTCCATATTTTTGCCTCCCTTGTGTTCATGTGCAAGCAATCATTCAGATATTGCTAAATGAGAGGCAAAGAATTGTTTTCATTGATGATCCATAAATCCTAATTAAGAAGCACGCAGAAAGAGAAATACTGCAAAAGGTGTTACGTGCTGTTGCCATAGTGAAGCCTGTTCTTTGTGTACTGCAGGATTAAATTTGTTTATTTGCAAGTGAAACTACTGACAGAGGTTCCTGGGTAGTGGAGGTTTAAGGATGTGTGTGCAAGGGGGGATTCCTGAGGTATGATTAGATGAATTTTAATTCATTCATGTATTCATGAAATTCAATGGGTCTGCTGTCTTCTAAGAGACAGAAAACCAAATGCCCTTGCTAGTTTCATCATTGCTCTCTGTATTACTCTGCATTATATGTAAAGAAGAAATAAATTGTTTCCATCTCATATAAATAAGAAAAGGAGGAACCAAGAGAGGCATTATTACAGCTGAGCACAAACACGATCATGGTGAGAGAAGTGGTTTTGCATTAGGAAACCTCGATTAATCGTGTGACACAGGTTTGTTTTTGTTGATGTTAGGCTGTTGTTGACAGGTGGTGTTCGGGTCTGTGGACGCATTTCACGCAGAATGTAAAAATCTCAAATGCTGTAATGTAGTAATAGATTGCAGCAACTACTGAAGATCTCATGGATAAGAGGTGGCCTAGTGAGAGCATGAGATGAATAAATCAAGAGATTCTATATAACATATACTATGTAGAGAACTTCTTTTCTTTTTCTTTTTTTTTTTTTTATGCCTACAAGGAAAGTCATTTGGGACAGCCAACTCATCAGTGACTTTGCTAGTGATTATCATAATCAGAGTAGACCTGAATGAGTGGTGTTAGCCAGAGAGCACAACCTTCCTCTGCTCATCACCCACAGGTCATTAAACTCCAGTTATCGTGTTTCTGTAAAGACACTTAGAAAGCATCTTCTAGTTACACTTAAAGATAATTTGTTATTACAGAAAGCAACGGATTTTAGATTATTCAAGGGTAGCTTTTTTTCTTTAAATAAAAAAGCTTTTATTTTGCATAATCTTCTTGAGAAAGGAGCTGTTCTGCCTTTCTGATCTACTCTTACTAAGAGTGTAGTCATGGGAAGTGCATGCATATATCAATATGTGTCAGCAGTCTCGTACAGTAAATCGTGCGACTTGATCCAACCTTCGTCAGTGTGGTCTCCGTTGTCCATGGGCAGTCAAAGCAAGGTCATCCAGTCATGACGTATTTTATGTAAAAAAAAGTATGAAGGCATTTAATAGTGATAACAAAAGAAAACAGAACTACAAACCATGTTGTTTGTCCATATTCAATTAGGAGAAAGGTGGTAGGTTGCAGCGGTCTGTTATACAAGGGAATTGTCTCACTCATCTTCACATCAAACAGCTTTTTAAGTAGCAGCTTAAAAAAAACCAAAAGAAAACAAAAGAAAACAAAAACTAATAGAGTTGTTTCAAAGAATAAAGCTTCACAGGTTTTCTTCAGTCAGAATGTCTCCCTTTTAACAAGAAATGGTCATTTTATGTCTTTTATTATAACTATAATCACGCACACTGCATGTTTGTCCTCAATAATACATAAAGCAAACAAATAATGGTTTCCCTTCTTCTTTTTTCTATGTCTGTGGATCCTCTGGGGCTGTTTCTTTCATCAACAGGTAAACAGATTTTTTTTTTTTTTTTCTCCTACTCTGATATAGTGTTATACACAGATGATAAAATACTCCAGGCACCTGGTATGGTCAGATTATTTTCCTGTCAAACTCCCCTGTGCCTCCCTTGACCAATCATATTTGATGTTTGCCACTGAGTGCCGTTGGGGTCCCCTGCTGTCTAAACAAGCCCCTACCCCCCGACTGTGCAGCCCTTTCCTGCGCGCTGTAGTGGAGAGAAAAGGGCAAGAGAGCAGCGCTCAGGCGAAACAATAGCACCGTGAGGAGATGTCAGGCCCTGGGAGTTGTGAGGTGGATGATGATATGAGCCCACTGGTGGTGTTGTTTCTCACTCCGTTGAATGCTAACACATGGACCCCTGTGGCTGGGTGTCGACCCACTGTGTGGTCAGCACCCTTGTGGTAGTAGTGGTGGGTGGGATGTAATGAGCCCAGTCTGGAGCTGTGCTGTTTTGGAGGCGCTTTTGTCTACCTGTGATTATAAGATTGCATGTGCTGTATGCTTAGCAGAGTGTTTTTGCTCTCCTTCTGTGTTTCCTGTTGCTGCGTATCAAAGGCTGCTGCGGTGTGATGTGGAATAACTGGAACAAACTGTCTGCTGCCTTCGCACCTCAGGGTTTATTCAATTTAATGCATGATTTTAATCAAACAAACCCACATCTGTTCTGTCTTCAGACTGACCTATTGTGATTCAAGTAAGTAATGTAGATGGATATTATCAAAAAAAGAAAAAAAAGAAGACAAAGAAAAAAATACATTAAACTGTCACCATTTCAATTGCAAATGATGTCATCTTTGTCTTTGTTTCTTTGTACTTTTCTCCCAGTATCTCTGTAAAGGAAAATAAATCTAAAGTGAATAATAACAATAATAAAACAAAACAAATCAAAATATAATAAATGACTCGTCATTGAACATCCTCTTCACAAGCAGATTCAGCAGTGTTGAGTCAGAGGTTTCTTCAGATCTACAGGAGATTCTTCCTGCCCACAGCTAGAACCATCTAGAATGAATCTTTGAAGAATCCTACATAGTGACAGTTGCTGCAACATTTAATTCCCTTAATATATATGAATAAATTAATAAAGAATTATTGAATTGTATTGTTTTGTATTTCATTCAGTCTAAGTGTGAATAGATTCTGGGTTATATAATTGCATTTGATATTTTTCTTCAGATGAGTATCACTGGTGCTACAGTGTAGATGAAAGTCTACATGTTGTCTTCACAGTGCACTTTTTTTTTTTTTTTTTTGTCCGTTTCATTCTCTTTCTAAGTGAGCAAAGAGGACAGCCTGCTGGCAGTCAGGGATGCAGAGAGGTTTGCTTTAGCAGTACAAGAGTGAGCGAGACAGATGGAGTATGCCAGACAGTGGTTTGTGGATTTATCCAGATTTATGATGGGAGGAAGTGAGGCTGGATGTGAACAGGGAGAGTTGGGAAGGAGAGCAGGCGCTGGGAGGCAGGTGGGCCAGCTTTCACTGTTGGATCCTGAATGACTGGAAGCCCCTGGATTTGCAGAGAGATGGGATCCCAGAACACCCTTTCTCTTTTTTTATTCTTTTAAATTTTTGTTCAGCACACTGCTCTGTGTGTTACTGTTTTGACATCTGCAGGGGAAAGCGTCATTGTCCCCACATTTAACTCCATTACATTCCTCTTAGCACAAGGGACATGGCTCTGTTTGTTTGATTGGCATTTGCTGAGGCGTCTCCATCATACTTACATCTTCTTTCATTTCCAACATCCTCAAGTTTCTTGGTCTTTCCGCTATTATCAGGACAAAAATCTTAATATTTCCTTCTGCTTTTGTGTCATACAATTAGCTGAAAAACATAAATAACATAAAACAGTTACTAGAATGTGATAAACTTCCCTGGTCATAAAGATAGCAGCGCAATAAAAATAGGAAATAGAAATTCCCTGTATGAATTGATCAAGAGATAAAATATAACTTTGCAAAACAAATGTTTGTTGTCATTGGGAATATCCCTTTGATAATCTACTTCTTTTGTTTTACATTCCACTGATGTTTACAAAGCTTCAAGGTTGTTAGCTCATCCTCATAGGAGAAAAAAACATAACAGCTCTTCTGGGATACAGATGGGAAGAAAATAGAGATATTCCTCCTTTTTTCCAACAAGATGAACAGGTTAAACACAATCTTTTTTCTTTCTGTCTTTTTATTTTTTTATTTTTTTTAAAGTCCTCTATTCAACAATGCCTGCAACATTTCACAGAGTGATATACAAGTATGAAGTAAAGGGGCTAAAGGAGTAAAGGCTGAAATCCAATTTAAAGAATGTTTGAGGGAGACAACGAAGCAAAAACATGTCACTTGCCTCCAAAAAGTTTGTCAGATTTGTATCTGCTGTCCTGAGGGGAACAGGCAACTTAGATGACACATTACTGTGCACGCACATACAAGATTTTTATCCATGTTCACAAACAAGTTCTGCTCTCATGCGTGGACCAGTGGGTTTCTGAAAAATGATTCTTTCATCTTTCATCCATTGCTTCAGAATGCTTGGGTATTGTTGGATTGGTAACAAGAAAAAAAAATCTATTTTCAAAGAGCTGAAAAACATTGAGCAAGGCTCTCTTTTTTTTATTATTCCACTTCCTTGAATCCTGTGCTATTTTTGGTAACCCGGTTCAGTCCACCATCCCTGCTCTTACCCAATCACAGGGAGGTTTCTGTTTGAGTAAATCAAGGTATAATGGAGCATCCGTCTGTGGAGGAGTCACATACCAATGATTTTCATTCATTTGATTTGTAAACGTCGGGAAGGAATGGCCCTCTCAGAAAGCCTTGACCGAGAAACCGCTCAAGAGACAGCGAGGAAAAGAAAATGCAGCATGGCAAACAATGAAAAAGGATCACAGAGTGACAGAACGGGAAGGAATATTAAAGGAAGGGAGATTCAGCACATCCAGTGAACTACAGGGAGAAAGAGGAAATACGGAGAAGACATGTCTTTGAGAACCGCTGAGGAGGAACAGTTTGATTCATTTATATCGAGCCTTTTATCACGGTTCTCTTCAAAACACAAACAGGCTGACTCTTGAGGGGCTGGTATGTGTGCAACACGGGGTCAAAGCTGCCCATGGGGCAGGCTCAGGGGCAGTTTTCCAGCTCCTTTTTTGAACCAGGCCTGACAAGTTAAAGCCACAGCTGTGCTGAACTTGAGTTCAGGGTCAGAGTGAAGGGCATAGTTTGGGAAGCCAGTATATGCGACAGTGTCTGATCCTCTAGAGCAGCGTGATCCAGTTGAATAAGGATCTTATAGATAGAAAGGAGCCTGCGCACTGCATTTCTGTACAATAGGGTGACCTCAGTAGCGGAGTGAAACTTGGGATAGGGCGTGTTACAGACCAGTGGGACTTGGCAGTATCCTGGATGCTTTACTTGTCACCATCTTGATTAATATACTGACTTCCATCTTACAGGCGCTGTATGGTCCAAGCCATCGGGGACAGCGTAAGCAGCACAAGGATGAGCAAGAGAGAGAAAACAAATCACCTCATTCTTTATTACAACATAGTCGCCCTAGAGTATAGGAGCTAAAGAAATTAACCAGCAAATAAATAAATGACATGTATAAGTGCCTGAAGGGAGGTGGAGGTATAAATGTGAAGAGTATAGGGTTCCTCATTTAGTTTATATGAAAAGATTTGAGCGGCGAAGCTTTTTTTCCACTCTTGACTCACCTCTTCTCATTCCATTCGTGCAATACAGTTTTGACAATCACAGTCTGGAGCTCTGGTACAGAGGAAACCAACGGGAAGCTGTGAATTTAAGAAAAGGAGAGCGAGAGAAAGTAATCTTAATTACAAATCTGCATGTGGATGGTTAGATTCCGTAGGAATATCAAAAAAAAAAAAAAAAGATAAACCAAGAGCTGTTTGAAACTTGAACTTGATATGTGAGCAAAAGGTTTTTATGGGACCTCCTTGTATTGTTACAGTTCTATTTCTGTTAAAAAAACAAACAAACAAACAAAAAAACAACTTGTGCTGTGGAGCGGCAAACTGCCTGATGAGCAGTGCTTTCTTGTTGAAGCCCCTTCTGTCACAGCACCTCCCTGTGGCCTCTGCCTGCACTGACAGACTCCCAGTCTGTGCATGGCCGAGATGCTTCCCTGGGTGAGGATTATTCTATCAAGCTCATACTTGACATTGTGTTGTTTCTTTTTCCTTTTTTTTCTTTATGTTTGTTTTCTGTTTCTCTTGATTTCCCTCCTTCGTAGACAAAAGAGCCGCATCAGACATTTCCTCTCTCGCCCCTTATTTTATTCCTCCTCTTTCTCACTCATTCTCCCGCTCCTCTGCCCTCTCTGGCAGATTTGCTTTCTTCATCACACCTCCTTCATAACACAATTCTCCCTCTTCTCCTTCAAATGGACAACCCCACCCCACCCACCCCGCTGCCGCTGTCTTTTGGCAACACCCCTCCCTCCCCAGCCTCCCCCCACTATGCCTGTCTCTCTGGGGAGTTTGAATGGAAGAAGGGGGCAGTCATAAAAGGTAAAGATGAAAGTGAACATGGAGAAACAAAACAGGCAAACAAATAAGACCCCTAAGTAAGGTAGCTTTTTCCATCTCGGTCGCGGCAGGAAAGACGCTGACAAGGAAACTCTGCTGACATGGAAGAGAATCAAAGCTTGTTAGAGTGTGTGTGTGTGTGTGTGTTTAGCATACTCATTAGAGGACTAACCGCCTGGATGCAGTGTGTATGAATCACTACAGCTGGGTGTAAAGGAGAATTAATTTCTATGCACTTCACCTATGCAGGTTTCAAAAGACTCGTGTCTTGGATGAGATTTGTGCTTCTGAGATGTACTGTATATTCATCTGTGTTTTATTGTCTGTCTCAGCCCTTCCACTAACCCATTAGTGTATTATGCTGTCTAGAAGTGTGTGTATGTTGCTTCAGTCAGAAGGACTCTGTAGGATCTAATGAGGCTAGGCTCGCAGCCATCTCGGCAGCCCAGCCTTACTTACTGGAGAGGTCTGGATGAATACAGGGCGAGGGCATGGAGGTAATTAGGCAGGGAGTGGTGGTCAATGACGGGCTGCCCTGCACCCCAAGTCTCCAGCTTCCAGCTGCTTTGTGCGTTGTGCGGCCCGTACAAAAGGGCTCGTGAAGAGGCAGGCTGACCTTCAGGCCTGGCACACTCTTCTGAGTGTGTGCGCAAAAAAATAAAATAAAAAAATAGTTGAGCCATTGGAGGTTCAGCTTCCCTGAACTCTTTCCATGCACTCCTTTGCAGCAATATGTAATGTGCACACTCCTTCTAAACTTTTAAAATCTCTCAACCACAAAGCTGTTCATAGAGAATTTGTGAACTGAGGGTTGAATACAAATCACGCATCACCAATTCTCCTCAGCTGCTGGTGAAGCTTTCCCGAGCCATTCCTGTGCTGCCTTTTTTTTTTTTTTTTGTTTTTCTGGTGACCCCACGCTGTTGTCATACTGTATGTATGTGCACCCCCCCTTCCCCTCCTCAGCCCCCCTC
>JBAMYA010000022.1:14212223-14226707 GCA_037176975.1 Arrhamphus sclerolepis
GGGTGGAGAAAAAAAAAAAACCAACAAGTTTTCTTAGGTGGTGGGGGAAGTTTTCCGAGACAGTTCTTGGGTGTCTTTTTTTTTTTTTTTTTTTTTTTTTGGTCCTGTTGTAAACTTCCATCTACCCAATATATCCTCTGTGCTCCTTCAGAGCAGTCTGCGTTAGTAAATGGCTATGTCAACTTTTTGTCCCTGCGTCTGAAGTCCAATATAGTGCAGTCAGAGAATAATTCCTGCATGGAGAAGCGCGGCATTTGTCACCCTGCTGTATTGCTGTTACATAAAAGTAAATTCTCATGCACAATTGCAGAATAAATCATTTCATCTTTAGCATCGAATAAGTCATTATTGGAGCTAGCTGTGACATTGAAGAATTTATTCTCTCATAGCCCATGAAGCCGGGCATGGGTGGACAAGCATCTCTTTTTGATGAGCCACATAAAGGCACAAGACCCTATAAAAGGAATGTCACAGAAAGTGCACATAATGTCATTAATAATAAATCACAATAGTCTGAAACTGACGAGCAGTAAGTATGGATGTAGTGGAAAACCTCGATGTTGAGGGAGAGCACCTCTATTTATGTCAATCACTGCCTGGAATCTGGCCTTTTATTACTACAGGAAGCAATTAACCTTTCAGAAAACAGTGTCACTCAGAGCAGAGACAAAAGAGCATTTTGGAGATGTTCAGCAAATCTTGAGACAAATGACTTTGATAAGGTGAATGTTAATGGTCAACCTGCAAAAATGAGAATAAAGTTCACTTCCCTTTTATGTGGTTCTGCAAATATTCTGACAGCTGACAGTGGCTCTTTGCTCATTTAAAAATAAATAAATAAATAAAATATAAAAAATTTTAAAAAAAATTACAAGGTTGGAAATCTTAATTACAACTGTTTCTCCCCAAAAATTTGACACTGTTTAAAGTGGAAATACAAAAATAAAATAACCTAACCAACCTTTTTCAAAATGCTAAATGGTCAATTTGAAAATGATGTTGAAGCATGTTATAACTGCCTGTAACTGCTGACTACTGCTTTAAAAATAAGTAAAAATTAGGCTTTTTCTTTTTGTCTTTTTATTTGGTTCGTTTCTGTTTTTGTGGTAATTTCGTTCCAGTGGAAATTGGCCACAGACACAAAAAAAACAGTGACTACATTTCCTTGTCACGTCCATGAAAGCAAGATGAAACTGTACCAAATGATGGACGACAAAACAAAGCAAGATTATCTAACACTGCAATTCTTTCTTTTTCTTTTTTAAATTCAAACAAGGATGCTTGTTTTAGCAAGGCACTGCCAATCTGCATTTGATACTTTATTTATCCCACAGGATTGGACCGCATACTAACATTTTTGATTCTTGTTTTGCTTTACACAAGGTATAATACCAGGCAATTCCACTAATACTAATACTCCCACCTTTCTGTCCATCTTTATTATCATCGTTTTGTTGTTTTGTTTTGTTTTTTCTCAAAAAAAAAAAAAAAAAATCATTCAGTGCAGTGACATGTTGAAGAAACCATAGCTAAATCTTCCTCATTTTTCCTCATTCACCTCTTCTTGCCCCCCCATCGCAGCCACAGCTTTGCTGTTAGCTGCATGAACTAAACATTCACAGAGTAATTTTAAATATAAATATAACCAAAATCAAAACTGACATTTTCAGATATTTTTTTTATCGGACATCAGAATTGTAAAATCAGTGATTCCTGGTTAAAATGCAGTTCTAACAGGTGTTATTTAAATCACTTTTTGCTGACCAAAAAGAGAAACAGAGAGAAATGTAACTCAGTGTTTGTTTGTTAGTTTTTGTTTAAATTCACTTGTATTAAAATTCAATCAAGAATACGAAATTAAAGATACTTGTTAATAAAGAGATGTTGACTGCTAACAATGGTCAGCTGCAGGTAAACTGCAATAACTTAAAATTACAATATAGAAAACCTCTGGATACACGCAGGTTATACACATTCTGTTTGAAAATAGATGTAGGCTTCTGGTGTTATCACCAGATCCTGTCTGAAATACGAAATAAAGCAGCAGTTGGAAAAAAAAAAACTCAGATTCAGAATGGGAATCGGCTTTAATTCTTTTAATTTTATTTCATTTATACAACATACTGTTACTAAGATGTAACAAAGGACACAGACACACAAATCAATACAACTTAAATAGATCAAGAAGACACTATATTCATATGTAAATGTCAGAGGTCAGTAGTAGTACAGATGAGTGCACGTACTGAGTGTGACATGCACAAGTACAGTTGTTATAATACAATGATAGTGTAAAAATAGTTTACATTATTTACAAGGAATTTTGCGCTGTGGATATGAATGTTGCAGCAGTTCAAAATGCGTGGGCAGTTAACTGCATGAGTGAAGTGGCGTTTGTCTGGATGTTCAATGCACATCGCTCTGAAGCTCTGACCAGAGGGTAATGGGTCGGAAAGATTGCGACCTTGGTGTGAAGGTTTAGAAATTAGTTTTGAGGTTCTTTTCCTTGTTGTGGAAAAGTACAGATCCTGGATGGAGTGCAGGGTGGCACCGATGAGCTTCTCTGGTCTTCATGATGATTTGGTAAGTGAACCAAACCAGATGGCGACGGAAGGGCACAGTACTGGTTCAATAACAACAGTAGAACTGGGTCAGCATCTCCTGTGGTGCATTGAATTTCCTGATATTCAAAAAGATGCATCCCTGCTGGGCCTTGTTCACGATGGGGTCAACTTGGGACATCCTAGGATGGTGCTCAGAAACCTGAGGACTCCACATATACCACTGTGCTGTCCAGATTGGTGAGAGGGAGATGTGGTATGTTAGTCCACCTGAAATCAGCCACCGTCTGTCTGGTACTTGTTTAGTTCAAGATGATTGGACCCAGCTGTTCAACCTCCCTCTGATACCCCAACTCATCGCTGGCATGGATCAGACCAAGGACTCTCGTGTCATCCACAAACTTTAGGAGGTTTATTTATTTGTGTAGAGACGTCTTGTCCACTTCCGGGCCTCAACGGGACGCTGCCCAGCATGTTTAGATGTTTCTCTACTCATGGTGATCGTTTCATTTGAATCCAGTCCGCTAGAGCAAGGAACCATCTAAAACACAAGGCAGTGGCCCTTGAAGTCAAGAACTTGGGAATTCTGGAGAGAGAATGGGAGCGAGCATGCTCCCCTGAGGAAGTTCGTAGTCCACTGACAGTTTGGTGTGAGTTTCATGTTCGAACTCTCATGTTCAAGTCTTCATACTCAAAATTTGAGTAAGTGGTCTCCTCAGCTACCAAAAGTTGATTTCAAAGCGTTACATGGAAATATTTAGCCCTACGGTGGAGCCATTCACTTATACCATGGCCATCAAAATCAAAATTAGTATTTGACTTACACGAGAAACAATGACATTTCTCAGTTTCAGCATTTGAAATGCCTTTTTCAGTGAAATCTCGGTTTAAATAGTGTGCAAATCATTCAATTTTAATTTCAGTTCTCGGAAAAGCTTTTGTAGTTTGATAGTTTTGACAGTATGTTTGGAGTGACAAATAGCTCATTATCGTCCCTGAGAGCTTCTAATGTTTGTTGCATGGAATGTATTTTGTGCTGCACGGATTGCACTCAGCATCAGTAAAGCAGCAAATGGTATTTTAGCTCAGCAGGAACTCAACTTCTACCTCTATTTATAAGTAGACAGCAAGCTCATGACAGCCTGAATCACACACAGAACACTGTCTTGTTGGGGGATTATTAGAATATTTGGAGAATATGTACACTCACAAACACAAAACACAGAAAAAAGATGCAGGCACACACAGAGGCATCGTACACACTGCATTCAGAGTGTAACATGTCAACAGAAAACAATAGAAACATACATTTTTGTCACTAAACAGCTGGATGTAGATTAAATTGGCTTTATTACGCAGCTCAAGTAAATAGATATGCTGGGTGGAGCAGTGGGAGGGACAGCTCGGAGAGACAGGTAGTCAGTGTGCGTACACTGAAGTGAAAGCACTTCATGTTTGCTGGCGAGGTCAGTGTGGAGGAATGCTTTTGCTCCTATGTGTCTTAATTGGAAAACGTCCGAACCCCGGGGTTAGCACACCTGCTCATCTATCTGTGGCTGCAGTGGGAGACTCCTTTATAAAAATCCAAAATGAGCCTAAAGGGTATGCGTGCGTGGGTTTGTGAGTATGTGCGCTCAGGCACATGTTCTAAATATTCAAAACAGCACATGTTCATTCTGGATGTGACTCTTTATGATTAGCGGGGGATCAAAAGAGAAGAAAAATATACCTGCTTCACCATCTGATGTTAAACTAGATGGAATACAACATTTTTAGGCCTAAACAAAACATTTCAGTTTCATAAACAAATTGAATATTCCCTCTTTTTATTTTACATACCACTGGCCATTTTATAAGCAAGCGGCGGTCGATCAACCCTATTGATATGATACAGATATAAATTACTATGTCATTCGTGTGCAGTGGGAAGAAACTCCTGAAGCATTTGAAACATTTATATGCAGGGGATGTGGGAGCTGTGGATGCTTCAAAACCCAATTTCTAAGCTGACAAAGAAACAGCTGCTAATTCAGTGTTCCAGTGTCCGCTAATAGAATTTGTTATCACAACTAGAGATCAATGGGGTGCAACAAAAATGCTATGGCAAGGAGAAACGTGATGACAAGTTGGGGGAATTCATCAACATCACCATCATCCCAGAAAGGGTATCAAGCCTCAGCGACAAACCTTGATAACCTTAACACAAGGTTATACCGAAATAGCTTCATTACACTCTTTTGCTTCTGTGACATTGTTGGTGGCATGCATATTTATGTTGCTCCTTTGAATAATTTTGACACCAACTCAAAGTTCTCTCAGAATATATGAAAGACAAGGCCCACTTTCACTGTGTGTGGTGTAATGCTCAATGACAATGACGTTCCCTCTTTATAAAAAGAAAAAACATGGCATTTTGCAGATTATTTCCATTTAGAACCACCTTTTTTCTTTGGCTCTCAAGACTCCCACCTTTCATCCTAGATCTTTGATCCTATTGTACAATCCTTAGCTGATATCTTTAGAGACTTTTCTTTAGAGGCATACATAAGAAATGGGAACAGTAGTTAAAAGTTTGGTTAACTTTCAACAGTTTTTGATTGTAATGTTATTAGTATGCTTAATTGATTTATCACCTTCCCAGTGAAAAGAAACAAAAAAAAAGAATCACATATTTGATGTGTATCAATAATGACTTCATCGGTTTGTTAAAGCAACAACAATCTGCCACATACTCTTGTGATTGAATATTCTCATTTAATGTTCCTCACAGCTTCATTCAGACAATGGTTACAGAAAAACTCAGAGTATTCCAGCATTATGTGGCATCGGTGTGAAGCTGGGCAGCACATCAACTGCTGGATTCTCACTTGTGTGTGTGTGTGTGTGTGTGTGTGTTTTTTTAAATCGCTATTACCATAAAGATTGCAATTGTGGATCCCTTCAGCTGCCTGCCACCTCCTGGCTGGCTGCTGCAGTTCTCTATTCCATATATAGTAGAACATTCACAGTTTTGTTGTTTTTTTCTGATCAAATGCTTCTAACACTCTGGAAAAGTACCTGGGTGCTGTATCAAATCATGTAAAAACTGCGATACAGGGACATTTTGCCATCATTCTTATTGATTTATTTATTTAATGTCATAATGACACTTCTGTCAGATACCTCTGAAAAGCAGATCATCTGCCTTCTGTGTGCCTTTTAATTGGCATGACTGTGTACAGATGACTAGGCCCAGCTTAATAAGATTACCACTTTACCACTGGAACTGGTTGAAGCACCAGAGTCCACAGTCAAGCATGAAGTTGATATGTTCAGCTGCTGTCAAATTAATGTAACCATGAGTGAGACAGGGTTTAAATCAGGAGGGGGTATGTCCCTAATTTGTCTAGTGGTGTAATCTTTGAGTTCAAAAGTAAATATTAAGTATTGCCTCACAGATCTAAGAAATCCCTTCATCGGATTTTGCTGGTTACTAACTGTAGTGCAGGACCATGATGCTCTGATGTGTTAGCTGCTCCCTGTAGGTTTATGGGTGTTTTGGCACCACAGCCACCACTCCCTTAAAGAGGCTCTACTCTGAGAGATTAAGACTGCCAAACCTTCACCTCTCCTCCTTTTAGAGTAATTACGCAATTCTGGCATTGTGAGCAAAGAGAGGAAAGAGGCACTCAGATTCATTGGAAGCTAATTAATGCAGGAAATTCAGGAGGGGTCTACATGTTTTCACGTGCACAGGGATAGTATGAAGTGATATAATAGCTGATGTTGTCAAACAAGGAACTTTTTTTTATTTTTTTATTCCCCTAAAGGCTTCTCCTCACTACAACGACCACTGCCAAATGAGGAAAGGGAGTGAAATCATGCCACACAGACTCGTTTTATTCTGCCCCTTTTATAATAAATGAGATAGAAAAAACAACGACAAGACGGGTTTACATCTGACTGTGCCACTGCAAATGTTTAGGCATCTGGACATTTAATCTTTTTGGAAATAAGATGATGAAGACTAGGAAGACGATGGACACCATGCAGAGTGCCACTGGGTTTTGTGCCTGCTTGTTATATAGATCCTGATTTGCTCCTTGTTCTGTGGCAGGGGCTTGTCATGAGACTGTCCTCTGCTTCTTTTTGAGATGCATAGAGGGGCAGAGAAAGCTTGTGGGCTGACTGAGGCAATTAGGTCTATTATTAGTACGACAGTGGAAGGATTGATGCGCACAATAGTCAGTGTGTAAGCAGAAAGCCCGGCTACGTGAAGGAAATTCAAATCGTGAGAATTTCCTAGATTATATGGGCCTTCATTAACATTTTCACACATGGCTGCTTAACAAATGAGAAAAGAGCCCTGGCATACCAGCAGATTTATCACGTGCATGCGATAGCCCAGCTTCTTCTCCCTCTCTAAATTGCAGAACACACTCTTTACTGCTCTGACGGCATTTGCCATGTGCACTTTTGGTTTCTTTTGGCTTTTGAATAATGAGGCCACATGACTATGATATTGTTCCATGTTACATAAAATATGAAGGTACATGGTGTATACCTGTCCATCACTTCTGTGGTAGGTGCCCTAAATAAACCAAGTTTGTTAATTTTACAGCAGGCAGCTCCATCTGTGTTGTCTGTTAAATTTTTCCAAAAAAAGGGAACGGGCCGTTCAGTGCTTGTTCCTAAATATTCCATTCCTTGTCTTAATTCGGCATGAATTGTCCCTCTTTAGAATTGATACACAAGCAGACCTCTTGCCTGCAGGGCAGGCCCACTTGAATTAACTGTGTTGCACACTTTACATTCTCTGCTCCCTGACATCTTGAGAAATGTTCCCTGGGATCTTTTTTTTTCCCACAGAGAGGTTCATTAGAATGACAAATAGCATCCTGCCATAAAGTGGAAAACATCAACACGGCACAACAGAAACTGCGATCTGAGGGAAGTGACATGCAGGGAGGAAAATGAATTAGACTCCATTTGATTCTATGTGATATCAGTAGCCACAGCTTCACCATTCTATCGTTTTAAAGATTCTGCTGACTCACTCCTGTTTTTTTTTTTCTTTTCTTATAAGTTATCCTGATCTTTCCACGGATTTGAGTTGGAGTGGTTTGTGTTCCTCTGAGGTTTTTTTTTTTTTTTTTCCTGTTAGCTTTGAACTAACATATTTGATTTCAGTTGATCAGCTGGATGAAAATGAGAGGTTTTATTTGAAGAGTTGAGCCCAGCTCTCCCAGTCGTCTAATCTCCTCAATCTTGCATTAGGTGCCATGTCAGCAGCAGCTTAGGCTGGATGTTGAGTAGAGAGGTCGAAGCCGATGTCTTCACTCAACTTGTTTTGAGGATTGTTGCAGCAGTGACCTGTTGCTTTTAAAAAAGTCAGCAGCTCAGAGAGCTCCTCCACGCTTCATCTTCTTCATGCTAGACCTGGCGCTCTGCCAGCATAGCCTCCGTATCAGTAATGAACGTTTTAAAGAACAGCTTAGGCAAGTGCAAACCTACCTAATGTCCTTAAGACAAAAAAGATATTGCCATGGACAGGGGGGCTAGAAATCAATTTCCCATTTGCAGCTTCAATTTCAGCAAGATGGGCGGAGAGATTAGGGCTGAAGGCACCTGTAAGCCCCCTCGCTGATGAGCTTTACCTGGGCTTTCTGCACTTGCTGCACTGGCTGCCCTGACCCCCCTGGCTAATTAAAGTTCTCAAATTGATCCACAAACAACGTGATACAGATCTGTCCTCTTCCACCCTCTGCATCACATCTTGTTATGGAGAGTTTTCCATGATGGCCTCATAAAACAACAGTTGAGGTTGTTTCCAGAGCTGAGCTCAGTTTCCTGCTACATACGCTACCATCCATTAGGTCCCCTTATTTTCCAGTCATGCTGATGGCCGCTGTTGTAATGAATGGTATGACATGGTATGACACCCCCAGTAGTGGCAGCAGTAGATTTTAACATTTATCTGTTTGAGACATTGAATTTTTTTTTTTTTTAATTTCTTTAATTTTGGAGCAACTACACTTAAAAAAAAAAAAAAACAATAGCTCAAAACCCTCAGAACTTAGAGGTACCCTCATGAGTTATATGGACGCTGACAAGTTGGTGTCTGGTTCATTGATTATTTGGTACACAGTTGCTGATTTATAATAAGCCATATGATTAATATGACATAAGTGAGAGAATTTACAACTCTAAAACTACTAACTTGCTTTGTCATAGATGTGGATTGTGGTTTTGTTACATTTGATTAAAAGAAAAAGATATTTAAAAAAAACAAAAAAAACAAAATCAAACTACACAATCACATAGCAATGTTGGTTGTTTTATACATAGATTAAAACACAGTCTGGAGGTAAGTTCTTGTCTGATGTTTTCATATACGTCTGTAACACAAAAGTTAAATCTGACTTAACTCGGTCTCGATTCCAAGCCTGTGAAATTACATAATGGCCTATCTTAGCAGTCATGTGCTGTGCTTAGAGGAGTTATTTTTAGCAACCTGCTTGTTGCCGTTCCTTCTCGTACAATGGTTGTCAGCGCCATTGTGGTGAATTTTTAACAAGGGCCTTTTCCTAAGCCCCTCGGAGGAGTTAATTAAAGTGATAGAGGCTAGAGCTGATGAGCCACACCACCCTGACCTTGAGGCTCTGCTTTTCCCACCTCCCCACAATTATACCTGCATAATCAGGACACACACGCGTGCACACACACACACACTCACATATGTACACACAAATACACATAATCAAGTGAGACTTAAAGACCCCTGGTCACAATCCCACAAGTCCCGGAGCCAGTGAATCACTGTTGAGGAGTAACAGTCCCACTGTGGAAAGTCAAATTATCAGAAGGGCTGGCTGTGCTATTTTGCAGAGACGGTTATTATTTTCCTAACATGGTCACAAACATAATCACAGCTGCTCTTTGTGTTTGAAGGTGAGTTTTTTATTTTATTTTACTCTCATGTTTGCATATGTGATTCTGTGCTTGTGTTTTGCTTCACTGGTTTTTCCCTTATCACATCTTAAACCCCCTTTTCCAAGTCTTCTTATGTGTCTCTCTGTCTCGACTCAGATGGTGTGGCCTCTGTGGAGAACAAGAGACAGCTTGGTATTTGGTGTCGGGGTGCATGCAAATGATCTCTCTGTCAAGGCTGCTTATTCTAATATGACAGTATAGTGAGTTATCTGGTATGCTCTATATTGGCAACCAGATCTGCAGCTGCCAGAGGGTAGAGGAGGTGTTTCTGAGTGTGTGTGTGCGTGCGTGCGTGTGTGTGTGTCCGTGCACACGCACATTTGTAGTATCAAGCTAGACACTCAGAGACAGAGAATAGATGAAGACATGCAAGAAAGAGGGGCCAGCCAAGACTAGCATTGTATAAGCAAAAGATGGGAAGATGAGCGAGAGTGTCTCCCAAACTTTGTCCCCTCCCCTCCGTTCCTGCCCCTCAGTGTTAGTGCTTTTTAGTATAACTGTCTCTTTCAAGAATGCCATCGAGACATGAATAAAGAGAAAACGAGGAAAAAAATGTTTTTGCGAGAATGGGATGTCACAGCAGATAAGCATCACAAGCTGCTCCATATTTATTATGTGCAACAATTTGACTAACCAGAGAATTTAGATTAATAACACCAAACCCTGGGAAGTAATTTCCTTTTTGCGAAAGTGATTTACATGGCGCATCGCTAAGAGAACAGCTCTTGCAGGCCTTTTTGTTGTGTCAGCAAAAAATAATGACATTTAAAGCGCCAACCAAGGTTAATGGGCTTCCTCTATGGTTATGAACTTTTTGTGCATGCCCCTCCCTTTATTCTCTCTTTGAATCGACCCACTGCTTTTATAGTTTCAACATTCACACTTACTGTAAGCCATCTATCTCCTCTTTCCCAGTCTTTTGCCTCACTGTTCTACTGCTAAGCCTTAGCATACGCCCTTTTCACAATAGATGTTTCCATCGATTTGAAAGGACAAAGGCTACCATTACCACCCCCAATTGGGAATGAAAATTTGGAAGAATCTTGGACCATTATTTAAGGTGTCATTGTAATCATTGTTACTTGATCCAGTTGAGCAGAAATTATAGATTTTCTGCGACTGAAACCGTTCTATGATGGACTGGCAATCTTTCCGGGGTCTATCCTGCTGGGTTAGTATGGCATGACAGCTGAGATTGGATGGATGGATGGATGGATGGATGGATTTGAAACCTTTGAATAGGGTCCAGGCATTGTATCTGATAGACACAGTTTTTGTGTTAAAGCACTGCTTTTATAGTGGGGTGGTTAAGTTGGAATATGAAAGCTCTTCTGTGCCTTTCAAGTCTCTACTGACTCAGAGACTCAAAGACCTATATGGAGTGTACTGTACAGGTGGATAAACACTGTAAATATACTCTTTACAACGGCTGCAACTCCTACAGTTTGTGTTTGGAATGGGGTAGTGGGTGGATAAGTGCTGGGGGGGGGCCTCTAAACTTCTCCATCTCCAGTGGTAAAGCTTCTGCTAAGGTAAGATCTGCCCACTCGCGCCCACTCTTATGTTTTATATAGATGTATTTTTGATGTGGAGTCCCTCCCCATTTCGGGCAGGTGTTTTTAATGAGGTGCACCCCTCATCTCAGGCAGTCTGCAGAAGGGTAGAGTTATTGATAAATGATTAACGCTGGTGGAAGAAGTGTGGAGGAGTTGTAGCTTGCTCTCCTCTGGAGAGCTGTCTTACTCTTGAATATTTCATCGACACACAGATGTGCTGCTGTCTGTGTAACTGCTCATGACTTCTCGGCTCTCTGCAATAAGATAGTATTGAATAGTAATCCCAGCTCCTCATACTGTACACAAGACATATCAAAAGAAGGTTTGATAAGGGAATTGCTGCAAACACCTCGTCCAAGCACCCACCTCTGCTAGGCTCAGAACCCCTCCCACACGTATACGTATGTAAAGAAGGGTAGCTGCCTACAACACATGCCCCTTGGTAGGCCGAAAAAGCAAACAAATCTGTGTCATAAGAGAAAGAGGCGTATTGTGAATCTTACCCATCCTTGGCTATGCAGCACTATGCTGAAATTCCATTAGACTTATCTCCTTTGGGGTAGACAGAGAAATGGCTGCTGAGTCAGAGAAGGAATGGTTGGGATTACTTATTCACCATGTCATCTGTACAAGAAACATGTACTTCATGTGCTGTCCTTATCTTCTGCCTCCCTCTTACCAGTGCTTTCTCTCCTGGGATGATGTTCTCCCATTTGTCTCAACTGTGTAACACTGCCACCTCCTGCCTGGGAGCCCCGAGGTGCGAGCAGGCATGGCCAAAGCATTGGTAACTTTTATGAGAATATGAGAGACGGAAATTGAAAAAGGAAAGGGTGAGATTGATAGAAATAGAGAGAGTAGGAAGAAGGAACAGAAAGGCATGTGGGAACAAGAGAAAGAGGGTGAAAAAGATCTCAGAGCTCAACCAGCCCTGATCAAAGAGACGTCTCCCTAATCCTCCAGATTCAGCAGTCAGCCTGTTTCTGAGCATTTCCAGTTGCCGACAAGCAGTAGGGGGAAAACACTTGCGGCTAAATTGCCCTGAAGTGGTGCTATTTTTAATTTCTGAAAAAGTAAAAAGTGGGACCCCCTGCTGACTGTGCGCGCAACGGCTTGGCAAAATTAGAGGAACAAAGTACATGAAAGCACAAAAGAGAGAAATAGAGAGATATTCTTATAGCAAGAAAAATGCCTCTGTGTGCCACTACAGTTACAAACTAAGCAGCAGCCAGGAAGACTAAATGCTTATAAGCGATATATGTCTCTTCTCACTGAAGCCAGAATTTGGTTTGGAGGCATACTGTAATGGATGATAGGTCTAGAAGATTATACAACTCCAAAAACTTCCCGTTCTAATAAAAATATGCCCTCCATTAAATCCTCCCCTCGCAAAGGCTATATTGTTGTTAAAATTGTTTTAGGTGTTGAATCCATTTCTGTGGTCATTTTGAAGTTTGTGGAACACTACCCTCGAAGATAGAAATGGGCAGCAGAACAAAATGAAAAACACAAAAAAAAAAAGTAAAAAAGAAAAGGTTTATATACCTTACCTCATCAACCCACATGCACGTTTAACAAAATTCTCTTTAATAAACACAAAACTGATCATGAGAACCATTACGAAAGCAGCATTTACTGAATGATTGTTTCATATAGCTTATTAAATCTAGATTAATTAGATAAAACACATTTAAGACAAATGCTAATGATCTCAGAACCTGGTGTACCTTATTTAAATATTCTTAAAACAGGAATGCAGAGGATATCAATATTATATGACCAATTTTAATAATAATCAATCACTGGTTTCATGTAAACATTCTGTATATAAATCAAGATGTTTAAATTTGGTGTGAGCAATTGATAAGGCGTATGTGTTTGACAGGTTATAAGCAGATTTTAAGGGAATTAATGGGGGAAATAAAAGACAGGAGTTGGATGGATGTATTCTCACTTGGAGAAAAAAGAAAATGTGAATTTGAATGGAAATAATGAATGAACAGAGGAAAAGGTACAAGGAAAAGAGCGAGCAAGGAGTGGGCTGAACAGGAGGCTGTAAATCAAAAGAAGGACTGAGGATGAAGGGATAGAGGTGAGGTCAGTCAGATGCAAAAAGAAAAGGAGTAAAGCTGGCCAGCAGCTCGAGAGGAGGAAAGGATAAAATGTGTGGTGAGGTAATGGCAGTGATGAATAGCCTGTGGCTGATCAGTAGAAGCCAGGTTGGGGTTTGAAGATTAGATTTTAATACAGCGCTTTGGCTTCACTCTGCTTGTAAAATAATCACAGGGTGAAAAAAAAGCAAATTATAAATTAGTTCATGCAACACAAACAGATTATTTCACACAAGTGATTGTGTCAGTTTGCCCTTGATGATGAGAACTTGCACAGACGGTCATATTGAGGTTACTCGGCTCTGTTGTATTGTCACCAATTCAGAATAATTTGAAACTCAACAAGTTAAATGTTTGAACTGTGTCAGTATCAATAGCAAAAGGAGATTGGATAAAACTTTATTGATCCCGCAGCAGGAAATTCCACTTGTTAAAGCAGCTCAAAAGACAAAAGTACTAAAAAAATTGAAGTATTTAAAACAATTCGTGAAGATATAAGTCTATAATAAAATATTAATCGCATAAGTCAGCAATATTAAGTAAGTATGATTCCAAATAATATCAAAGTAATGTCCAGCCCTGCAAGTTGTACTGATCTATTGAACAGCTGCAAATACGGTACATATTAATTAATTAAATCTCATCCACACTAAAAGTCCTGAAAATTTTGTTTTACAATTTGACCGTTTGAATTTGCACAGGGGTTCCTCTCTACATGCACCATGCTCTACATGCACCATGCTCTACATGCACCATGGCAACTGATAACAGTGAGGAGCTCAGAAAGAGAACAACTGCTCCAAGTTGGAAAATGCTTTAAAACCAAAGGTGAAGCATTTCAACTTATCTGCTTACAGTCACGACAGGTCACTTCCAAAACAACATGTGAAATATCCCACAAGTTGACAAAGGATTGCAGAGTAACCTCTAACCAATACACCTCTTATGGCATTTAAAGATTGAGTGGGTTATCATTATACTGCTTTTTTTGTCTTATTAGTTTCAAATATTTTTAGTGTATTACAAGTTTAGTAATTAAATGATATGTCACTTATGCAGGGCAAAACAAATTGATTTTTATAGCACCTTTTAATACACAAAAGCAAATCAAAGTGCTTTACAAAGCAGAACATTGAAGATAGAAAAGTAAATGTATATAATAAAAACTATATATATATATATATATATATATATATAGATAGATATACATATACATATATATACACACACAGAGACACAAAAGTGAAATGATTTGTTTACCAATTAAACAGGATCTTTTTTCTT
>JBAMYA010000022.1:14232559-14251300 GCA_037176975.1 Arrhamphus sclerolepis
TAATTTCTACTCTTTGAAGGAAAAAAAAGGGGGGGAAAAATGAAGCCTTGGCATGTAATTGTTGAGAATTTATTAGCACACTGGGGAGAAATAGAGACAAGAGGAGATGCACAACTCACAGTAAAAATCACCTTTCCTGAAAGGCACTTAATGATGGTTATAACAAGAGAAAGTCTACAAAATATCACAAACATTGTAAATGCTGTTGTGATTAAAATTGATTGCCAGTATGTGTGAGTGCCCCTCTTTCATGGGTTTTATGCCTCTTGTCAAGAACAGAAGGAGCAGTCTTCAAATGATACAAAGTTTAATGTCTGCTGGAATTACAAGGAGAAAGATTATTCTGGCAGGAATTTCTGCCAAAATGTTATTGAATTATTATGAAAATGCAGGCATTGTGTGTGTCATGGAGCATCATCCTCAGTCTTCAAAATAGAGAGACATTTATTCGTTGAGCTCAAGTTTAGAATATCAGAGGAAGAAGCCTCTGAATGCTTTCCAGAGAGCTTTGACCTGTGCTCAAAGACGCTCCCATTACCTGTTGAGAGGGCTGAAATGTTTATGAAATTGGGAGAAATATGCAAGAGAAGTTTATCTGCCATAAAGTAGATTAACTTCTGGCAACCCAAACATAATTTTCTTCGACTAAAAAGAAATATCATCAAGTGGTATATTGTAGAATTATGGGTGGATTTAGGGACAGTGGATCACTAATATGTAGTTACTGTCACCTTCAGGAATCAGCATCGAATGAACTTAGATGAGTTGGGGAATATGTGATGTGAGAATAGCATATGTGGTGAAAATGTGAAACTGTTAAAGCACCGTTTCCCATTGGCCATATAATTACTGCTTCAAAAGCCGCTTCAATGGTTTCTCCTCCTCTATTCAGAGTAAAATGTTTATATGTATGAAACAAGTGAAGAATACCTTCTTGTACTCCACTTTTAATAATGCAAATTCGCATTTTTAGTGTGTCTTGACAAATTTGAGAGTAAATCGGTTGTAAACCAAGGTGCTAAAAATGCAACTTAAGCAAAATTTGTCATTTAATCAAATTTGAGCATCTTAACAGGGTCAAATCATGATGCTGGGATGGGCTTTGGTTATGTCAGTTTCTCTGTGTACAAGTTTCACTTTGAGTGCACTTTAAGTTCAATGAGTTTTTGTTGTTTTTGTGTTTCTTACAGCAGAGTCATAAAGTTCTGCAACATGTTTTTCATGTTTCCAAAGTATTAAAGTGACTTAGACTTGCACATGCTCTTGGCAGAAACTGGAGAGCGGCTAAAACCAGCAACGCTTGAGGCACATCATTGATTTAGCATCATTCACTACAACCTTTGATAAAATTAGAACTTCATAAGTTAACCTTTACAGAGTACTACCCAAATTTAAATTATTGTTTTTATATATGGTTCAATGGAATATATGTGTTTTATTTTGTATTATAATGTTTTATATTATACTATTTAGATCTAAAACTATTTAGCAGAATTGAGCAGAAAATTCCACAAAGTTAAGACTTTTAACAATTACTCCATTTGTAGGCCTAAAACCTCCTTCAGTATAACAGCATAAAAACAAAATTAAGCACTACTTTTCATTTCTTACTTCCTGCAAATTCATTTTTTTTACTCAAGTGATTCAATTCAGTTCAATTTAATTTCCATACATTACTCCCAATCACTGCATTATACACATTATACACTGCAAAACACAGAAGGAAAACACATCTTGGAAAGGTATATTCAGAGATTGCCATGTTTTGTCAGTCCTATGTTGTTGTTGTTGTTGTTTTTTCTTTTACCTTTATACGTTTATCCTCATTATCATGTCATACTAGATGGGACACTGTCTCTTCAGCATTTCAGTTTGGAGAGGCTGAGTGGAAAGGTTTGTAATGGAGGGGCACTGAGATGGGATCTCAACAGCATGTTGGTGAGGAAGGCCTGCTGGCTTGCTAGCTCATACTCACAGATGGACGGTGTGTCAAGGGAATCTCACACACACTGATCAGAGGCTCCCCTCCCATCCCAGAGTGGGAGGAAATGGGACTGAACGAGAGGAGGAAGAGCGAGGAAAGGAGTTAATCACTGCTCTAATGCTACACTTCATCATCGTTTCCTGAGCTCGCCTGCTCACGCTCACGACAAAGTCTTTGGCTGCCTACACAGCGCCCCCTGCTTTTAGTTTCATCTACAGCAACGTTCAGTTCGGCAATTTGCTCATCCTTCAATTAGACTGGCAGGAAATCAAGTATTATGTGTTTATGGGTGAGACATGCCAAGCACCTATTGAAAGTTGCTGATCCTTGAAGGTGATTCAAGTAGCCTTCAGTGGGGACAAGAGTTGAGTGAACTTTGGCTATTTCTGAAAAGTACACAGGGCTGAGTGCTTTTTGTGTGTGTTTTTTTAATTTAATTTAATTTTTAACATTTATGAGTATTCAACACTGAGCCATAAAATAAGACCGTTTGTTTTTTTTGTTTTTTCAAAGCCCATCGTATGTGGGCTGACCCTGTGCTGTGTGCACATATATTTTGCATACGCACTTGACTTAGTGGATGTGTGCTCGAGTGAGCGTCGCATGCATGCTGTGCAGAGATGTATCTGAGGCCAGCGGTGAAGGTGGGTGAGTTTAAGCAGGCTCCTCCCTTGGGCTCTTGTTCCTGAGACAGTTACAAACAGGATCTTAGAAAGTGCTGTGCTGCCATGCATGGCCAACCATCAGCTTAGACTCAAAAATACTAGGCCAAGTGCAATGTGCTGCCGCATCCACTCTACTGCTCCTTCAAACCATATTAAATAGTGCAGGCTCTTAAACCCATTTTATTATTCTGGATTAAATATTGTAGTCTAAATTGCCATTCATTTGGGTGAAAACCCTGTCTGTGACTCTAAGAAATGCACCTGCTTATGCATACTTTACCTCTGTTGAGAGCTTTGCATGATACATAGGAAGCTAATTCCAAATTTATTTCTTTAATGTTACATTTAAACAGCCAGAATATTTGATAGTGTCTTATAATTTGTCATAAACAACATTTACAGAAAGACACACGTCAGTTAGGCTAATGATATTGCACATATACTTCATTGAGAGTGGTTTTCCTATTGTTTTCATGCGTTACGTGTTTTGCATGCACATCTGGCTCCCTGAGTGATTGAGCATGTTAAAAAGGGCCATAGAAGCAGTCTGCTTTTCAAATTTCACCTCAAGAGCCGTACATTCACTGTTAATAAGGGACACAGGAGGTCTTTTAAAATTAGACATGAGAAAGGGTTAAATCGGGCCAGGGCTCTCTGTGGCTTAGTCCTTGCACATAATGCTTTGTCATCATGGGACGTTTAACTTTGCATATCTTCGGTGATATATAATTCAACACTTTGCTCAGGCCTAAAGGCATGCAAAGCCACAATTTTCAGTGACTGCTTGCAGACACATCACTTCAACCTGGCCTGTCCTTCCTGTCTTCCCAGTTCAAACACTGCAGGGGGCTAACAGAGCAAAAAGAAAGCAGTAAAAAGTAAAAGCAAAGATAAAAGACTTCATTTCCCTGTTCTTTCACATTAGTTATGTTCTAAAGAACACATGATCATATCCATACTTCTATCAGTGTTTTTTTTTCTGAGCACATCAGTGAACCCAGTCACTTAATTAGAAAGAGACAGCCAAATGACTGAGTGAAAGGCAGATGGAAAGCTAGGAAAGGAAAGAAAAAAAGCACAGAGTGCTGATAGCAAGTATTTTCCTAAACAATATTTAGATTTTGCAAACCGAACTTTGATTCGAGGCAAGTTTCCTCTCTTACTTGTTAAATTAATCTTACTTGCTGGGCTCAAGTTTAGAATAAGCTTTTTCAGGTATATTGGTCGTTTAAATACTTTGAAGAGTTAATGAATGAGGAAAACAAAAGAGAACAGAGAGTAGCAGAGGTGACCATTGTGAAACAGGAGAAAATTAGGAAGGCTGAAGTGAGATGGACTTTTTTTTTCTTCTTAAGAAGATGAAGAGAGGAAAGACAGTTGGTCCTGATAATTTACCCATGGAGTTATTGTCTAGGAGAGGTAGCAGTAGAGTTTTTGATGAGGACGTTAAACAAGATCTTAGAGAGTGAGAGGATTCATGAGAAAAGGAGGATAAGTGCACTTGCTAATTTTTAAGAACTAAGTTGTAGCAGAGGAATAAAGTTTATGAGCCAAAGAAATAAGCTATGGGAAAAAATAGTGGAAGTTAGAATAAGAGCAGAGGTGAGTGTTTGTGAACAACAGTATGGTTTCATGCCAAAAGAGTATTACAGATGTAATATTTTCTCTGAAGATGTTGACAGAGAAGTCCAGTGAAGGTCAAAGGGAGCTGCATTGTGTCTAGACCTTGAGTAAGCATGAAAGGTGCTGAGAGAGAAGCTGTGTTATTGTATGATGAAATCTGGAGTAGCAGAGGAATGTGTTTAAATGGTTCAGGACATCTATGAGAGCTGTAAGGCTGTGATGAAGTGTGTTGTAGGTGTAAGAGAGGAGTTCAAGGTGGAGGTGGGACTGCATCAAGGATCAGCTCTGAGCCCTTTCTTGTTTGCTATGGTGATGGAAGGAGGGGCATGATGAAAGACGGAATAAATGCGTGTGAATGAGGGGAACCCAAGCAGAACAGTGAGGCTGCAGGGAGCAGAGATAAAGAAGGTAAAAGAGGTGAAGAAGTGTGTGCTAGCAGGTTGGAGTAGGTGGCGAAAAGTGTCGGGTGTGATGTGTGATAAACGATTATCAGCAGAAATTAAAGGTGTACAAACGTTTGGTGAGACCCACAATGTTGTATATTTTAGAGAGTGTGGCACTGAAAAGAAGACAGGAGGCAGAGTTGGAGGTAGCAGAGGTTAAAATGCTGAGGTTCACTTTGACATAGATGGATAAGATCAAGGATGAGGACCTCAGAGAGACAGTATATGTTAGATGTTTTGGAGAGAAAGTCAGAGAGATCAGACTGAGATGGTTTGGACATGTTCAGATGAGGGATGTTAAATATAGAAGAAGGTATAGTAGAAATATGATGCGGTTGGAACTACCAGGCAGGAGGTCTAGAGGAAAACCAAAGAGGAGATTTATGCATGTAGTGAAAGAGGACATGGAGTTAGTTGATGTGTAAGAAGAGGTTGCAGAGGATAGAGTTGGATGGAGGCCGATGATTCACTGTGGCCAACCCTGAAGGGAACAGCTGAAAGGAAAAGAAGAAGAACAATACTATATCAGACTAATTAACACCATGGCTAGGTGATGCGTGCTAATCTGACCAGTGATCTCATTCAGTGTTAGTGTTTATTATTCAAGTAGATTTCACAGAGCTACAGTCTCAGTCTCAGTATGTGTTCCCTTGAAATTTCTGAGATTCAGAATTGCAAGAACAATTAAGTAAGTAAAAGAGGAGGCAGCTAGCAGACTTCTTCAAAACCAGCATTGGAAATCTAATGAAACAATTTCCATTTATAAAATTTCCACTTTTTGAGATTAGTAAGAAGTTGTCTTATCCCGGCTGTCAACAGGTATGAGGCGGAGCAAACCCTTAATAACTTGTTAGTCCAATACAGGTCCATATGGAGATGAAAAAAAAAGAAAGAAAGAAAAAAAACAAAACATTTAGAATCAGTCAACCTAAAATTCAGGTCTCTGGGTGGAAGCAGGGCTATCCAGAGAAAACACACACAAGCACAGGGAATGCATGCCAGTGATACGCAGAAAGGTCCCAACCAGGATTTGAACTGGGAACCAGGCAGCACTGCCGCCCTGGACCTACAGCCTGTACCACTGAAGCCCTGGGCATGGGTATATGTATATGTATGTGCTTTGGTGTGATGGTGTAGGGTGTGTGACTGTGAGTGATAGAGTGACAGCCACATGACAGAACAAAGCAGTGATCACAGGTCTGTTGAGGAGACACTGATGGCTTGATGGCTGTCACCTTGTCTGCATGTGTGCCTTTCTGGTCATCCTATATGTTCACATGCACATAGACCCAGTCAGACACACCTGGATCAGTGCTTAATGGGTCCCTGTCTTTCATACCCCCATTCCCCTCCTTCACACACACAAACAAGCACACACACGTGCAGTCAACAAATCGGTGGTGGAGATTCCACGGTGCAGTGATTCCAGCTTTGGTTCCACATCACCTCCTACTAATGGCGGTAATTAATTGATGAATGAGGTCAAATCGGAGATATCCAGGCACGTCTCAATTCGGTTACAACCCCATCTCATCCCTGTGCTCACCTCTCTGCCACCCCCCAAGTTGTTTTCTTAATGCGCAGTGCACCACATTCCCTCTGTGCTCATCTGCATAAGACCTTGGGATGAATGTTAACGATGTTTAATTAGACAAGACGTGGGATGGATGAGTGGATGGAGGCAGAGAGGCCAGGGTGGTGCTGCCCCCCACTGGGGGGAGAAAACACATAAAACACACCTAGAAACCTGCAAGTATTCCAACACACACACAAACGCAAACTTGATGAACTATGAATGACCATTAAAAGGCCAAAAGATGCAACTGAGCATGGCCTTACACGTGATTGGTACAATCAGACTTAGTGCTATGAGCTCCCCTTTCCATATTTCACCACCATCAAGGACAAGGAGCCCTCATTGGTAATACAGTGCAAATGAAGCGTTTGTAAATGCAATATATTTGTAGGATATTATGTCCTGTGGAGTGACTGCCCTTGATAGTAAATCTAATTAGCCAAACTTTTATTTCTCACAGGTTTTCCATCTGGATTCAACTACTACTTGTAAGATTAATTGGCCCAAACTGAGAGCATTCAACATTTATTGAAATTAAATTCATCTTCCTGGCTCAGCTGCTTGACCATATTTAATGAATTTCCTGAGCATTGTATCTCCACCTTAGCACTGGTTGAACGGATTGAGTGCAGTGATACCAGTTAACATTAAAGTCCTTTTGGACTAATTAAACTCAAGCTTTTTGAAATTTCTGGGCCACAACTGGTTGACTGAGCATTGTGACTTGGATCAATGCTTGGGTGAGTTCATTGTGATCTATGCCTGAGGCCAGCATGCCGGCTTCTCATGCTTATCTCAGACACTGAGACAACTTTCTTGTCCCAGTTCACTCCGTATAAACATTTCCACTACGCTGATCTGTGAGTGAACATCAGGCAGCAGCTTACCATGGAGTAATCCAGGAAATGATCTCCGTGTCGTTTCGACTGTGCAGCCATTGTAGAGATAAGGGAATGCAGATGTTTCTCGCTAGCTGTTCACCAATGAGGTGTCATTACCCAGGCTTAGCCTAAGACCAGCTGTTTTTATCCCATCTCCTCAGCTGGGTGACTGACTGTAAACTGGATGCACAGACACGCTCTTATGTGCATGTTGTGTCTGTTGCTCAGTGTTGTCTCCTTTAGGCTTGTTCTTATCTTGTGGTCACGCCCAGACAGAGACACCTATGAATGCTCTGGATTAGCGGGGTGCCTGCGGTAAGGCATTTAATACTGTGCCCTTAGGATCCTGGGCTGAAGGCAGGCTGACTTGTGCAGCTGAAGCAAGCTCCGCAGAGGTAACTTAGTGCCTAGACTGAGATCAATGACTTCTCAAAGCTGCCACATAAAACATTCAATGAAACAGTCATTTGAGAGGCATGGGTAAACATGCTTTGATTACTACAGAGGAAAGGGGAATGTGTTTGTTCTCTTAAAAGTCTTGCTTTAACAACAACAAGGCTGCTTGTTCTCCTTTGTGAGGGAGATGCTATGTTAAATCTCCACTCTTAATTAATTTGGAGAGCACATAGAGGGAGCGTTTGTCACCCCTGCTCTTGCCTGTTAGTGCTATTTGTCTCTGGGTGACCTTTGATTTCACACTGCATTGGTTTTCTCCTCTTATGGACAAGAGGCGGTTTTTGCTGACAACAGAGGAAACCTTATCTTTTAAATAAGTAATTCCTCAACTGCTCAGTGAGTTCACCAGCAGCAAAATATTGGGATTGCTGAAAAGGCAAGCACAGAAGCTCACAGGGGAAAATATCTTCTCTCTGTATGCTACAGCACCCCCATCTAACTCATTAAAAATTCCACAACACAGTGTTTGAACAAGGCTTTCCTGCACAATGTTATATAGGTCTCTGTGTGAGTGTATATGAGCTGCTTTTGCATGACTTAGGAGGCTAAGAGTGGGTCAGTTTATGCTTATATTGTGAAAGGTTGGGGCAACGTCACTGTAGCCCTAGCCAGGACTTCTTGGCCCAGAGCTTTTGGTTTTTGGGAAAGGGGCATTGATTGGGTTGAAAGCTGGGGTGACTGAGTGGTGGGAAGGTGGAGTGAATTGCAATGGGGATGGATGTGGTGGCACTTGGCTCTCTGGGTTCGAGCTGGACGCTGGAACAGTCTGTAGTAACTTTGATGCATGGCCATGAATTATATTATGTTTTGGCAGCTGCTTGCTCCCAGATTCATCTCGGCAGTCATTGGGTTATTTATTTATTTGTTCGTTTCCACAATTTGTCAAAAGAGTTGCCATCTAAAATAAATAAATAACGTCATTTAAAACAGCAGATTTTGTCTATTCAGAATGAGTATTCCTGCAGATCAAAAAAACAAAAAAACAAAAACAACAACAAAACATTGGGTAGTTTGAAACGGTGTAGGAGCCAAATTCTGATTGATTCCTTGGTTTCTGATTGGGTGAAAAACAGATCGTGTGGCAACGTCCATGACAGTTTTCTCTGAGGGCCTCTTGTCTGGAAATGTGCCTGGATAACACCTCATTGAAAGGCTGCCTCCGAGTTACAGCAGCTTAGGTTGGTTGAGATAGAAGTGATGCCGAGGACCTTTTGTTCAACTCTGACACGGCTGTTCGGACGCCTTTGTTCTGGGACGAGAGGCCCATTCATGGCCTGCCCAGGGAACAAATTGAATCTGGTTGACAATTAATAGCCATTTGGCATGTTTAATTAAGAGCATGCAGCCAGCGAGAGACGTGAGGGAGATAAACAGAGAAGAGTTGCAGAGAGCCAGACGGCACTCACAAAAGCAGGACATCGGAGTGTCTGATTGATCGATTCCCGACCGTCTGCAGAGAGAGCAGCCTTCTCAAGAGCAGCATCTTTCAACAGGCGGAACATTTAGAGGGGAGAGATGTGAGCGTGATAATGCACACAACGCAGATGGGAGTATGCAGATAGAGGCAAAAAAAGTTAGGCAAAGTTTGCTCAGTAAAAAAAAAAAAATGGAGGGATTCACTATGTCGATGCACCCAAACGGCTGTAGGAGTTTTGTGAAAATGTCCTTGAACAAGATTATTATTTGTGTTGGTTGGTCATTGACTGTGTCTCATTTGGATGGTTAATGTTACATAGATGTCTGCTATTAGGAGACACAACATGCGTATCGGCAGGCTGGTTCAGCCTCAGGAATCTGTGACCTTCGCAGTCCTAGATTCCCGTTATTGTAACGTGAACACAAAGCGGCAAACAGCCAAGAGAGAGGGGCAAAACGCTTGACAGCTTGTCTGATTGGCCACACAATACCAGCCATGGTCAGGTGATGCTTCGGACAGATAGCTCCACACATACACACCTATTCATACCCACTTCAATTAAAAACAGCACTCCTCCTGAACTAACAATCACATCAGTCAGTCAGTCAGCAAGATGGTAGGAGCTGAAAGGAGATAAAACGAGAGCAGTTCACATGAGGATTTGACTGATTCTACTCTGTGGCTGCATTTACAGCCACTGTTCATATATATTAGTGTGTCTGTCAGGAAAGTACACGCACCAAAAATGACAGGAACAGAATAGAGAACTGCAGGAATGTAACGTGTTCATGTGAGAATTAAAAGGTTGTGTGCGTGTGTGCGCACAGGCAATGGGGGGGGGGGGGGGGGCTTCTGGACAAGCTGTGTGCAGGAAGTAGCAATAGAGGATAAAGGCATGAGTCTGACAGACGAAGGGGGATCCTTTCATACTGACGAGTTGTTGGGAAAATAAGAGTTTCTGTTGGCTAATTGGCCTGAGCTGGAGATCCGGTCATCTCTCGGGTGAAATTTCACACTTGTCTTATCTTCATGTCTTTTCTTCCTCTCATAAGAGCTGACTATGTCACTCTGTGTGGATGGACAGGACAGCTGGGCTTAATATTTCATTCTGATTTTCTTCACAGCATGTACAGTAGTCTATTAAACATGTGACATTTTCCCCTTTCATAAAGAAAATGTCTCTGCAGTGTTTATTATTGTGTCTTTCTCCAGTCTGATACTGTTTCTTTCCCTGCTTTTAACGTAACATGAAAAAATTCAGTTTCATTATGTCGCTTCAGCTTGAAACCAGCCTGAACCAAACCCTCATGTATTCTCACTGCTACAAAGATGTACAGTATACACATATATACCCCAGTTGGGGGTGGGGGGGCCTTTGAATTGAAAGTCCAAAGTGTTTTCACAGGGGTGCCCGAGTCATTGTGGAATTCAGAGGATAATGCCAGCATTAATTGATTTTTGGGCCTGAAATAAATAGGCTATCAAAATGAGATAGAATTATGCTCATTTGTGCCTTTTGAGGGATATCTGAACTTCTTCACCTCTCTCTCGTTCCCTCTTTGGATCAGTCCTGCAGGGGCCCTGAAATGAGAGCTAACAGCAGTTGATTGATAAATGAATAGTGACTTTCTAGATTCCACTGTCACATAATTCGTTCCTAACACCATCACTCTCCAAGTTTTAGGAACATTTTCTTGAAATTGAGTGTGTCTGAAAAGAAATCATACTTCAATTATGTTTCAGTGGGATTTAATGTCTCTCATTTATTTTTTATTTTTTACTGTAATCTCTTTCTGACAAAAGCAAAAGAAAAAAAAAAACACATGCAACATTTATGTACACCTTCAATATGTTAAATTAGGAATAAATAAAAAACTTCCACAGCACTTCCAGCATTTGCTGTCGGCCAATAAAGGAGTATCTGTAGAATTAAAAAAAAAATGGAGAAGAATTAGAACAACATAAAGAAAGGAGACAGGGAAAGTTTGACTACTTCTGCAGTTTTTTCTTCCTTCAGTGAGTAAAAGAGAGTGAAGAAAAGTTCAACGGTGGGTGCTTGAACAGCCTGGAGTCTCAGCAGTGGGGCTGCAGTAAGGTCAGCATCATTGGGGCTCCACCACTTTCTGTTCTCCTTGGTTGGGCTATCAGCAGGGAGGAACAGTCATACTGCTGCATAGCTGATGAAGAGGACATGCAGCTACGATGCCAGAGGTCAGGCAGCCGTGGACTGTCAGGAAGTGAACCTGGCCACTCCCCGCTGTGCCCTATAGCAAAGCACTCTCTCATTTTTTACTCCGTCTGCTAATGTAATGCTTCACGTTTCTGCCAATCCTCCAACGCATCTTAGAGCCATGCTAGAAGTTAGAGCCCAGGGGAAGAGAGAAGGAAAGACATAAGAAAAAGAATAATAGAATCGCTACACATCCATCTCTCAAGGGTACAGCAATAGGAGGTCCTGGTTGGGCTTTACAGCAGCAGCCGTATCCAACAAACAATGAGTCACAATGCACCCTTATTATGGCTAGAAAAGATGGGCTTATTTAATCTCAGTCAAATTCATGCCCAGTCTGCATTCAGCTTCTGTAACAGATGTGAGCAGATGCTGTAGATCTATTCCTGCAAATACTGACGTGAACATGTCTTCATGTTCTCTGTCATACAAAGGTGTTGCTTCTTTCCGACTTTCATATTTACTTGTTGCTGCTCGTGAGACAGGGTGACTGATCACCGTAGTCATCCAAGGCCAAACAATTACATCCTCTCAATGAACATCCGAGATAGAAGCCATGGCACCCAAGCCACAGAAGGCCAGCCTCACGCCAGCTCCCTCTCGGTCCTGTTCTCATTCCCTCTCTCTTCACGCCTTGATGGTGAATCATGTGTATATTTATGATATTATGATTGTTTTAAGATTATTAAAAGATTACTGAAACTTTAGCTCGCCCAGATAAGCTTCTTTAATAGTTTAAATGAAAGCTAGTGGAGAAAACAATAGATAATGGTGTGTTAAATCAAATTATTTATTTTGTCAGAATTAGATGCAATTATGTGAAAAAATTTGAAATATTCATTAAAACACATTCATTTATGTTTTGTTTGTTTGTTTTTCTCTGGTACTTCCTTTCTTGCTGTAGCTGGAAGTTGTTTATTTTATTTTATTTTATTTTTTTGCTGAAAAACTTTTGTTTTTGAAGGAGCCCAGCTTACTGGTCTGACGCATCGCTGCTGTTTTGTCTGTTTCTTTTGAAATAGTTGACAAATGAAAGGACAAGGCATCATACAGTGTGTCCATCTGCTGTTAAGCCACCTCAAACAACCTCAAAGCATAACACCTTTCCCTCAGCAAGCGATTGTACAAAAATATCTATTATATATAAATGATATGGCAAAAAAAGAGAGTGCTGGCAGAGCAGCTGCTGTAGGTAACATTGATTGTGGGAGCAGGGAGGTGTTGAGGAGAGTGAGGAGTCTCCCCAGGAGAATGCCTCCTTTTTTTTCAGAACAGTCTTGTGACCAGCATGCCAAGCAGAAATGTGAAGAGAAGCATTGACCATCTACTGGAAAGCATCACTATCCAGAATCAATGCCAAATTGATCCCAGAACTATGTATAATGTAGGCCAATGAGCCGCTTGTCTTGGCCTTTCCATGTCCTGTATGGAAAGAGAAAGCTGGACTGCGGTAGCTAAAATTATACATGAAGGGCTCCCTGCACAAGCAGAGCATCGCTTGTGGTGTGTTTTTAGCATATGTTAAAGCTGTCGTGGTGAACGTTTGCACCTGTGCCAGTCAAAAATGTTGGATATATTGCTTTTTTTTTCTGAGAAATCACTCAGAGGACTTTTTTTTTTTTTTTTTTCCAGCTTTGCACTTTGTGTTTTCAAATCACTCCAATGCATCACTTGCCAAAATGCAGGATGGCTTATAGTTTTGGGAAGATAGAGTAGAGCAATTCTGTTGCTCTTCACAGTGGAGTAACAGAGTGGACACAGTGTGGCTTCAACCCCTCCCTGTCAGGAGGAAAGCCCCACGCTGATTCTAATGAGCAGTATGCTGGAGAGGGCATCTTTTTAACCCAGCACAGGGACTCATAGAAGAGCCTCACTCCTCTTCAACAGATGCCAAGTGCAGCTGTCAGAGGCGCTTTCTATTGTTGCTTACTTTCACTTTTCAAACTCTCTCACCCTCCTCCGTTTCTGTCTCATCACTAACACTTTCTCTCTTTCCCTCTGTCTTTACCGTTTGTCTTGATAGTAAATGCACTGCATTTTTTTTAGAGGACATGCTCAAACAATTTTAAGGGCTAGCTGGAGGTTGCAGCATGCTGAAGTAGAGTCACTCTGCCTTACTATTTTCCCTAGCTTAAAAGAACAACATGGCCATATAAGATCACATAGACATAGTATGTGATATATTATTGCTCGCACATTAAGAATTCATGAAGAACAAAACAAAATAAGACCAAAAAAAAAAAAAAAAAGAAAAGAAAGAGATTGAGCAAAGGTGCTTTTGCTTGCAGAATTGAACCAGAGCACTCTTTTTTTCATCACCAGACCTTCACACTTCTATTGCTTTAAATGCATTTCTTATAGACATGGTGAAAAACTTGGCACTTTTTTCCTCTGCTCTCCTTTTTGAATAACTTCTCCACTTTCAGTAACTCCCCACCCCACCCCCAGTACTCATCTCCATGTGTCTAATTGCATTAGATTTTTTTTCTTTTTTGTATCTGTAATCTTGTGATTGCCTCATGCTTCAGCAAACCACTTCTGCCCTCCCCAAACACACCACCAGTCCATTTGCGCTTGGCGCTGGTCAGGTTGGTTTCCTGGGCTGCCCTGGAGGAAATATCAGATGACCTGGCACTCCACAGTAAAACCCAGGTCATCAGGGAGGACTCCTCTCACCGTATCCCTCCTTTGGCTCCGCTCTCATCCACTTCCTGCTTTCAAGTGCAGTGCAAGGTCAAAGCTTTGAAGATGCATTCCCCAAACTTCACCACGAGGCAGACTGGAGGCGCTGTGCTCCGTTCCTACACCAGACTTCACTCCATCTATTCTTTCACATCTTCCTCCTCTCTCATATTCATTTCATTAGCTCAAGCTTTTACTGCAATCAATACTGTTGCTAAAGTTAGTTTTTCTCATACAGTTATTCATTAAATGCATTTTCATTAGTGTCACTGGAGCACCAGTATAACTGGAATAATACTGTAATGGACAAACATATGCTGGAATTGTTTAATCTTTTTCTTTTGTTTTGTGTACGTGTGTTCTTCCAGGGTTGTGCTTTTGTCTGACCTCAAGAAGACCACATCATTACTCTATTTTTACATACTGTCTAGTAAACTGTGACTTAAAATCTCCAGTTGAATTCTCAGACAGGGGTGTAACCGGATTTTTTTTTTAAATTTTATTTAGTGGGGCATATACAGCCATGCATATTTGCGCCATCCCCACTGCTTATTTTGTGTCAGCTTAAATGCACAAATTGCAGAGGAAGAGCAGAGACATTATGGATGGTGTTTAGAGACAGGTGTCTGATCTGTCCTGAGATAATGCCAAAATAATCCTATCTCTCCTTCTAATGCCACAGCGACAGTTGTTTCAAGTGATCGGACCTGTCATCCAAACGCAGTGAGCAGCATTGCTTCTCTCAACACCTCTCTTTTCTCCCATAAATCTAAGCCGGTGCGGAGAGGAGGAATCAGAAGAGTACACCAAAACAATTGATCCCCTAGTCACCCAGGGATAGTGAATCTATAACAAAAGATCTTCCTCATACAGCAGTGTCATGTTTGATTTTTGGTGAAATGTGAACATGCACGGGTTTTGGGAACTATATAACAGCCCAGACCAACAAAACTGTTTCTGCTGATGTCATAATAATTAAGACAATTTGAATATGGGAGTCATACGGTGTTTATTATTATAAAAGTTGACTGCTAGTTGATGCGGTCCTCATGCAAAGGCATAAAATGGGATGAATATGTTAGTGTCATTTCTGATTTCAAATAGGTAGACTTTTCGAGAGATGATTCTCTCTAGAGAAAAAATGTTGTACCTTCAGAATGGAAATATCATTTGAGAAGCGAGACGGTGAAAGCCAGTCATCTCAAAATGAAAATTTTCTCATGGAGGCTTTCCTTTTCACCTCAGCGGTTATGGGAAAAAAAAAAAGAAAAAAAAAAGACATAAGCGAGGTAGGTGAGGGTGTGTGGAAGCTATGAGGAGAGGGAACCAAAGAGGAGACACATTGATGAGTACAGGAGTGACAGCCCCTGAAGAGCATGTTAATAACGTGCCATGCACAGTCAGGTAACCAGTAATCACACTTTCTGATTGTAGCGTGGTAGACAGAAACACACAAACGCTCTCGCTCTCCGTCTCCATCAGCCCTGAAACTGATCCGTCATGTTCTGGTGCAGCCCCCTCTGCTAACAGTGTGTCGCAGCTTTTACAGAGACAAAAGAAACAAATGAGATAGTGGGGTTACAACAGACGGCTCAGAGTTGATCTTTACTCTGGAAAAATGGAAGCCCCTTTTGTTTTGTTTTTTTATGCTTTTTTTGTTTTTTGTTTTTTTTGTCAGCACTTGAGTTAGAGAAAGTGTTGCTCATACTCGTTCTCCACTTCACTGTCAGCTTATGCTGATTGTTATTTATTTAGATCAGGATATGCTGGGAGCTTGCCTTAATGTGAGCTTTGCACAATATAGCACTTACCAGTACAGCGTTTTTCAACAACATCTGGATATAAAACCCAAGCGAGGATCTTGTCAGTCGGGAGGCTGATGCATAAATGAGTGAAGTGCAAAAACCTTGTGTGAGGTGGATAGTGACTTTAAGGGAGAGAGATGTAGAAGCTCTGAGCTCTGGGAGCCTCTTCTGAATATTTTCCAGTTACAGAGAGCAGGCCAGAGGCAGTGAGGTCAGCAGATAGAGTCCAAAGCCCGTTGACGGCAGCTGGTTTGACTTTGATGCACCATCAGCGTTCGGCACAGTGATTACGCATTTCCCCCTCCCTGTCTCTTGCACTAACCCTCCAGCGTGTTTGTTCAACCCGAACGCGTGCTAGCCTCCCATAATGCCACCCATGCAAACTTTGTCTCCTTGCAGCTGTTTAATGGCTGCACGTCTGTTTTTGTTTGTTTCCTCACCATATAATTATTGCACCTTTATGGCTGGTCGGGGGTTGGAATAATCCCTGGCATCTGTTCAGAGAGGGAGGGGTGAGCAAAGAGCCAGAGGTACAGGCACCCTTTTTTCTTGTTTTGTTTAAATTTTTCTGAATACGAGACCATGTGGCCCTTTATTTCATCCTTCTCCTCCACTGAGGCAGAGTCTGTGGCTGAATTTTAAAGACAAGAGTGATGGTGTCACAGAGGTCACTACAAAATGAATTTTACAGCAAAATGGAAGGGATTCATTTAAGCTCTGGTAGTTTATTATTATTATGTCTTTTTTAATAGATGCATGGAGAAAATAATGTTAGTATTAGATTAACAGGGCTATCCCTTTGAACAATGCGTCCCCTGTGTTTTCAATTTTTAGTCCAGTCTATCGTATTAAGCAGCATTCTGGATGGTGGCTGCTGTTATAATTTTCATCTTCCTAATTTTTCTCTATTATATAACATGCTTTAAAGCAGAGGAGCAGCCCTGAGCTCCTCTTGTTGGCCTAATCTCCTTTCTATCTTTTCCTTTATTCAAGACTTCATCTTGTCATGGCTTCAGTGCCGCCAGTCGTTATGGCAGAAGAACAAGAAGTTAATCAACACAGCATTATCTCCCTGTTTGCACCTGGTGGCAGTGGTGCCAGTCACGCTACCATCCCCTTCCTTTCGGGACCTCTGCCAGCTTGGGAACCCCTCGAACTGCAACACCCTGCAGCATTCCTGCGGGCTGTCGCCAGTACACTGCATGAACATAGGCTAATGGGCGCTCTCTTGCCATGGTGCATACTCTAAAAGTAGAGAAAAGGAATAAAGAAATAGTTTTAAGAAGACTAAAGATCAACTAGCCTGGTTTTGTGATTTCACTGTGTACAGAATGTATACATATAATCTTGCAAACGTTTCACTTTCGAAGCGTCAAGGTTGTCATTGGACCATTGCTGTGTGGGGTTTTGTTGGCAAGATGATGCAAGGAATGGATGGCTCAGAGGTCACTGTGCATGCAAAGTTAGAGAGGGGTCACAGAATTCTGCTCTCATTCAAAGCAGTCCCTCGTAAAAGTACAAATTTTAATACAGCTTAATCAGATGAGTTACATAAGATGAAGAAATCATCTCATTTCTGCTGTAAATATATGGATTTTAATCTGTGCGGGCTGAAAGCCTCAAGTGGTCATTAAAAGATACGCAGGAGGCATTGGTTTTGGAGGTTGCTGGAAAATTATATTGAGAAAATTGCCTCTTGTAGCAAGGGGAACATTAAATGAGACATATTATAGTTTGTTTTTTTGTTTTTTTTAAAAGAAATCACTATATCTTGAGGTCCTAATGAAATGTCTGTGACATGCTTTGATCAAAATTACTACGGAGATAAAGATAACAGCTTCTTTTTCAACCACGTCTCCAGCTCTGTTTATAGCCTTTTTTTTTTTTTTGCAGGGGGGGGCGGAGTCAGGAACTCCACTTCACATCTGTCTGTAACAGAGTGTGCTTCTTTTGAAATCTGTGTTACAACTTTACACTACCCACGTCTGATGTACAGCGATTGCAGCATGATATGATGCCGGGTGGATGTAAACATGGCGAGGCTGAATAATTCTACTCTGATCTGGATCTCTGATGTCATAGTTTGCTGCAGATTTGAACAGCTCTATGAAAGACGTCTTTATGCAGCCCCAAATAAAATGACAGAATTATGTTATCCCAGTGTTTTTGATTTGGTAGTCACTAGAGCCATCAAACATGCCCTCAAGAATTTTCTTTTTGAGCTTTTTTTTTTTTTTTAATTAAAGGTTTATTGACGTTTGAACATGAGGAGACACCCATAGAAAATAAAATGACAATATTTTGTGTAAAAGATGGTATCAAGTATGTTGTTATGTGTAGCTCTCTGTAAGTATAGTCTGACAAATGTTCCTGTTAACAGTGAATTGCTGTCTGTCACTGCTAATCATTAGGTTGTCTACCAGTATTCAAAGTATTTTATTTCTGCCCATTTGTTTGCTGAGAAAATGGATGGGTATGGTCTGACTTGTTCCTCCTGACACTCCGACAGATGCAGTATGCAGGGTGAGCTTGGGAAAGACAAAAGTGTTTGAAGTATCTCTAATATGCCAGTGGCAGTTAGTTGGGGTTTTTTTTTCTCTCTCTGGCTCTCTAATTTCAATTTCTACAGCATCTCTTTGTACATAACTGACTCAAAAGGATTTGCAACCTTTTCTAAAGAAGGAATACACACGCGTCAATATCGGCAGATCTGCGTGAAATAATTATTCAAAGGTTAAAGAGTGGATTGATCCATAAAGAAGAGTCAAGGGCAGATCAAAGGGATTTGGGGGAGGATCGGACCTAAAATGTTAAAAGCTACCCACTCTCAAACACAGAGACGTCAGTCTTCCTGAGAGCACCTTGATGTCCTCAGATGGGAACTTGATCAAAGCTTTCATAACAAAGATGGTCTCAGAAGATGATCTGACCTCAGCTGCATCGCACTTCTGTCTTTCATTTTACTCCTTCCAGGGTGCG
>JBAMYA010000022.1:14251400-14262883 GCA_037176975.1 Arrhamphus sclerolepis
TTTACTCCTTCCAGGGTGCGTTTACCTGCCTTAACTCCCCAGTACTGGCCCTGTTTCCATCTTCACTGTGTTTGTGCAGCTGGTTAGACTGCCTGAATATCAATGAAGCAGTTCCACAAATGTATTACAAACACAAGAGAACAGTGATTAAAGATGACATATCTAAGCCTCAATCCTTTCCTCTCCCCTCTCCTCTCTTTTTCACAGGAGATCGCGGCTTACTTGATAACATTTGAAAAGCATGAAGAATGGCTAACGACATCCCCTAAAACAAGGTAAGACAATTACTTCCCTGTCGTCTTTTAAACCATATGTTTATTTATGATTCATGGCCTTAAAAGTATTTCACTCAAGGAGCTACAATTACCATATTTGGTTTTACATGTATTTTACATGTATTATTTCCCTCCTCTCCCAAGTTCAGGGTGTGAAAATAGAAAAGTTTGCAATTTCCAGACACACCAAAGAATGTTAATATTATTAATATAATTAATATTAACTCATGATTGCAGTTTAGCCTGCCAGCTAACATAAGATGCACCAGCACATCATCTGCTCTGAATGGTGTGTTAATGTGTTGCTGTTTGTCTGCACAGTCACCACTCAATAGTCTAGGTCAGACGTTACACCCACAGAAGAAATTAAAATGCCAAGAGCTGTTGTGATATTTGGAGAAGAGTTGGGGTTCCAACCTTGCACTTAATGCATTTCTTAATTTATGCAGCTACATATAGATGACAAACATGTCCTCCTTGGCTTTTTTCTAATTCTAACTCATGACACGTAATGTCACAAATGTGTTTTGTGGCAGCAGTGACCGTGATTATACAACATATGGTGATAATAAATGATCCTTGTGACTTTGTGATAATATTCCTCGACATTTGATAGGACTTTTAGATTTTTGTGTTTGACTTCCGTTTGCTAATCTTTTCATGTTGAACATTTCCAGTATTCACATCCTCGGCCTCTCTTGGACTGTTTCAAACATTACTGTCACACTGTCAGACCACCCAGACGTTTCATCACTACAGCAAATACTGCCTGTTCACACAATTCCTATTTGCTAAGGTTTACAAGTTCATACATTTGGGACAAAAAATCCTTTTCTTCATTTTCTATGAGCCAGGCTTGCTATGTTGGCATTATTTGCAGCCCTCATCTATGTGTAAATGGACCCTGGGCTTACAGACATAGAACCCATTGCTCACCCCATCCCTTTTCTCTTCCTCTGAGGCATTGATAATAGTTCTGCATAAAGACACTGCCAATTAGAATATGTTCTCTGGTGTAATTACAGTCTGAAAGAGCTCTGTGCTTATTTCTTTTTTTTTTTTTCTTATTTATTTATTTATGCCCCTCCTCCTCAACCACCTGCTCTTCGACTCACCAATTTTGGATCCAACCCCGAGTGTAGAGAACCATCAAATGTAAACTGTATCAGTTGTATTTGAGTCACCTTTATTATTCTCTTTGGAATACATGTGTTGTTATCTTGTAGTCTGGTAAATGAGTTTAAGAAATGCATTTGAAATAGAGGTAAAGAAGACAGACAGCTCTCTCTTAGACAAGTGCCAGCAGTACACTAACACTTGTCAGAAGTGGAGTATTGTAGATGTTACAAAACCTGACATTCTCTGCCACAAGATAGCCTTCAAAATGTGCGAGACGTGAGAGATTTTCGATCCAGCGACTTTCTAGTCAAATGCTTCTCAGGATGCTCCTGGCTACAATCTGTCAGCACTGGTAGCCTGCCATGCAGTGGTCAACTCCCAGCTGGCTAATGTTGCTCACGTATTTGTGCAAGTGTTGATATCTCAGATGTGTCACCAGGGACCAGGCTCAAGTGTACCCCTACAGACACAACAAAACACCTGACAACATAGCAGCACATCACATTACAACAGAGTCTTCCTTGCAATACAAGAGATGTGTGTGTGTGAGTGTGTGTGTTTACTGTATGCATCTGTTTTCAAATAGTAGAGTGAGGGAGAAAGGTTGTAAGGTGTTTGTATTTTTCCAGATGTCATTGAAAGGAAAGGGCATAGTGATGGATGTTGGGGCCAGGGAAGGTTGGAGGGAGGTGAAAGGATGCAGTGCATGTGTATGTGATTGATGGGAGCTGATTGATGGCTGGCCTCTACATAAAAAAAAAGCCTTCAGTTCAAGGTCACGTGCGAGAGGTCACACATGGCAACACCTGTGTTTAAGTGCTGCCTTATCATTTGTCATTGTACATCTTAAGGTGATTGCAGGAGTGGTAGGGTGGAGGTTGGTGGGCGTGTGTGCCCGACTGTGGATGTGCTTTCTGCATGTCTGTTTGTGGGTTGACCTCTGTGGGGAGCAGGCCAAGAAGGCTAATTCTCCCCCAGCCAGTGCCTCTGGACTGGGTCGGCAGGGTGTGATGGGAGGCAGAGATAAGCAGCAGGGTCATAAACAGAGGGGCACAGCACTGCAAGGCTGCGCTGCATGCACGTAACAACTCTGACACATGCAGGTCATAAACATGGGAGTGGGCCACAGCCAGAGCTCAAGGAGCTGACGCCAGCTGTTTGACCAAGGTGACATGTTATGCAGGACATGCCCTGAATAGGGATGGCATCCTGTCAAAACAAAGAAGATAAGATAAAGTGGACCAATTGAATGTGCACACAGGTGTATTTCATGAAGTTCATGCTGGTGCACCTGAACAAAGCCCATGCAGTAACAATGCAACCAGTACTGATACTTCTTTTTGTTGTTGTTGTTGTTGTCTGTATGATTCTGTTTGTTTATCATTTCTAAATCTGAAGCATGCCAGGGGAGAGTGGTGGAATGCTGAGTGATTGATGTGCTTAGCTCTAGTAATACACATTCCCTTTCAGATAGGAAGTGCAACAGTGCTTAAAATCAATACGAGTGTTCTCCCACTGACTGCTCAGACAGCACTACAGCTAATTCAGGCCGCACCTGTCAGAGCTGGGGAAATCTTTCCCTACTCGGGCCTTACACTTTAATTTACACCCACAGCCTCGCTGGCTTCCATTTCCATTAAAGGGAGAGCCTGGCATTATGGCTCTAATGAAGGCCACAGCCAGGATGTGATTTAAGATGGCCGTTACCTTGCACCTCCGATCCACAGGAGGGAACCCACTTAAAGGCACAATTAGGATTTTCCTCTACCGCAGCTTTCTAGATAGCCATACTTATTCTTTCTGTTTGCCTCTTTAAAGATGTGTCCATGTTGCTTCAGCTGATGGGTTCTGAAGGTGCCTGTGGGAGAAGGATGAAAACAGAAAGAAGGCAAAGAATGGTGCTTCCACATCTAGACATTAACATTTGATTTGACCTCATCATGGGCGAAACATTGCACTCCTGCTGAGAGCAGACTTTCATTGTCCATCTTAAATGACACAAATGTCCCCTTGTGGGGCTTTTTACAAAGTCTTTGAATGCTGACAGATGGCGTAACTGTTGACTGAATGGTGTCACTGATTGGTCAACCCAAAGACCTAATGGACACCTGTGTGTCGTATAGCTTTAGCTCATTATACTGAGCTTCCCATTGCATAGTTTCATGGTGGGGTGGTTGCACATTTGTGCACCTTGAATCTACTGTTTGTTTTATGGGACTAGTTAACTGCAATCACCTGCAAACCACATATCAAAGAGAGTGCTTCAACTGTATGATTGTTGTGTGTGTTTATTTGTATTTTCTCTTTAATGAATAAGTATATATAATACATTTTCTGTAAATGTTAGAAAGTTGCATGGGTCTGATGTGTCAGCTTTGCGCTTTAATTTGTGCGCAAGCTTAAAGTGCATAAATTAACACGCGCTTGCTGTGCATATCCACCGAACACACCCTCTCTCTCACACATGTACAGTTCACATTTTATATTGAAACTATCAAACAATAAGCCCCAGTCCTTGGAGAGCCCGGCAACGACACTGAACCTCTCCGCCCCCATGTCCCAGCACAATAGCCCTCTCTCCTCCCACTTCCACGGCAACAGCGGCAGCAACAGCGGCAGTGGTGCTCCAAAATGAAACCAAGTCCCTTTAGAGAGCTTCCAAAGACAATGCTTTTATTAAAACCTACAGCAGTGGCACCACCCCAGAGGCAGGCGTACACCGACAACAGAGTGGTGCAGAACTAAGAGGCAGCCTGAAATCTACTAATGACTGTTTGTTTGCTATTGTGTATGGAGCCTGTTAGTTTGTCTACAACTTGTGTGTGTGTGAGAGGGAGAGAGAGAGAGAGAGAGAGAGAGAGAGAGAGAGCACTCAACTGTTTAACATAACTGAAACTTAAAGCCAATGCGTTGCCATGTCAACCAAAAGTTACAATTTTTATATTATTGGAATAATATTGAAACCTAAAACTACAGAAAAAGCCATTATTCTTGTGACTGCAGTATTAAAACTACACACAATAGCCTGCGTGTTTGTTTGTTTCTACAGACTTCAAATAAACAGATGAATAAAAAGGTGAAGTTAAAAAAATGTTAGCTACTTCCGTAGCTCCTTCCTGAACGCCACGTCAGAAATCAGACCAGAAAAATCGAGTCCCAAAGAAGTCAAGTTAATCGAGCAGGAGTGTATGAAAAGTGATGTGTAGCGCTGGCAAAACCACAGTTTTACCATGTAACACATATAAGTAATTATAGGACAAAATTCAATTAAATACATAAATAAAAAGATATCCGATAAAGTCCTTAATTTAACTAAATCTGCAGGAACCTGGCTGACAACATCAGACTAGTATTTTTACAGCTTGTTCATTTCATTCCAGATTCTAACATGTTTACAACCCACAGAAAGGTTCCACTTTAAACGTCCAGCAAATATACTCGTAATTGGATTGCAAACTATAGTAGATAGTTGCGAACTGCGGCTGACTTTAATCCATGAACCTCTGACTCAAATGAATGAGAGCATTAGCATATGAAGCTATCCAGCACAAAGACTGATCAAGAAACAGACTAAACCAAAAACCAAAAGATTTCGCACTAATCGAAAGACAAAAGGAGTACATGACAGTTTTTTTAATACAGCCCCATGGCATAACTGTCCAAACTAAACCCAAGGCTCACCTGCACAGGACCTGCTTTTCCATATTTTGAGAAGCAGGATGATGATAGCAGCTAGATGAGAGAGGTCTCCTGTCAGTCTGAAGATGTTCATCGCTGCAGGGCACACTAACAGACGAAAACAGAAAGCTAAGGTCGCCTTTTATTTCTTTTACTCCGTAGAAGACTGTGAAAACTCCGCGTGTCTGGTGAAGCCTCTCCTGATTAACTTCGGGGTACACTTTAGCGGGATCCACAGGCTTGAAAATATGGCGAGAGTGCAGGTCGACGTGGAAGGGGGCGTGGAGGAATTTCAAACGGAGATTCTGATTGGACAAAATTTTGAATGACAGCACGAATGGATCCGCCTACAAGAAATTTAACGGAGCTGGGGAAATTCAACAATTCAGACGTTATTCAATATAGGCCTAATGATAAAAAAAAAAAAAAAAGTAAATAAAGAAACAAAAAAGTAAAAGCTTTAATTATTATTATTATTATTATTGTTATTATTATTATTATCATTAGTATTATTATTATTATTATGCAGACTATTATGCTGGATTCATAAATATAAGAATTCAAAATTGTTTTTTTTTCTGCCTGGTTGTGAAAATGTGCAACAGAAGGTAATTTCAATGTCAAAATTATCAGGCTTCTTTGTGCAATCAAACCATAAAACATGTTTATAGTGTTTTTGGTTCTTATAAATGTATTATCTACACCCACTCCTAATTATAGAGTCACGGGGGTCATATGGGGTCTGCTAGAGTTTATCCCCCCTCTAGGAACAGGTCAATCACTCAATCAATCATTTTATTTAGATAGCACAATTTCTACAAACACAGGGTTTTCCAAAGTGCTGCACAACAAGATAAAAACACAAAAGCAGACTAACACACTCTACATGGTGTCAAAAGCTAAAGAAAAAAGGTGGGTTTTAAGAAGAGTCTTAAAATGAGACAGAGAGGAGGCCTCAGCTCATAGAGGTAAGGTGGGGCAAGTCCATTCAGCTTTAAAAGCAAATAAAATAATTAAAAAATGAATCCTACAGTGTATGGGCAGCCAGAGGAGTGAAGCTAAAATAGATGAGATGTGCTCATACTTGCTTGTGCAAGTTAAAAGACGTGCAGCAGCATTTTGAACCAGTTGACGATGACTAATAGAGGACCTACTAACCCCCATATAAAGAGCTTCATTGTAATCCAGCCTAGTGGTCACAAAGCCGTGACTTTTGTTGTCTTAACTGAAAGAAGCTGGACTTCACCACAGCTTTAATCTGGCTGTCAGATTTAAGATCCGCATCCACCTTTACCCCCAGATTTTTTACAGTTGGGACGCGATACGGTGCCAAAGAACCCAGATTGGGGGGCATCCCAGAAGGGCCGCCAAAGACAATGACCTCTGTTTTTTTTTGTTTTTATCATTTTAATTCAGAAAATTGAAAGTCATCCAAGCTTTAAGGTCGTGTAAACACTTCAGCACCAGATTAACAGAATATGACTCAGACTTTTTGAAGGGGACATAGATCTGTCTGTAATCCACATAGCAGTGAAAAGAAATGCCATGTTTCCTGAGAATGGAACCAAGTGGGAGTAGGTAAAGAGAGAACAAAAGAGGGCCAAGCACAGAGCCCTGTGGGACCCCACATGAGAGAGGAGCAGTGGAGGACACATAGTCATCAAGGCTGACACAGAAAGTCCGATGTGACATGTAAGACCTGAATCATTCCAGTGCTGTGCCACTGATGCCTGCCCACTGCTCCAAACGAGAAATCAGGATTTCCATGGTCGACTGTATCAAATGCTCCAGTCAAATCTAAAAGAACCAGGACAACACAGTGACCAGAGTCAGTAGCTCAAAACATGTCATTAAAAACTCTTAAAGTGCTGATTCTGTGCTGTGCAGTGTTTTAAAACCGGATTGGAAGATCTCAAAAAAGTCCATAAGCTGTGAATAAACAATCTTCTCTAAGATTTTAGAGGAAAAGGGCAATTTAGAAATGGGCCTGAAATTTGCAAGGACAGTAGGATCCCGCCCAGATTTTTTTTTTAACAAAGGCTGCACAACTGCATGTTTAAAGTTAACAGGAACCACTCCAGAGGACAGACTGCTATTAATAACTGTGAGGCAAGATGGCCCAATAGTGGGAAAAACCTCCTTAAAAAATTGGGGTGGGACAGCATCATCCAGAGAACCTGAGGGCTTCAAATTACACACCATCTCCTGCACAAGGGGAAGGGTCACAAGGTCAAATGTGTCCAATACAGCAGAGCAAAGGACAAACACTGAAGGATCAGAAGCAGGAGGTGAAATAAGTGCTCTGGTAGACGTTACTTTATCAAGGACATAGTGAAGAAAATTCTCACACACAGCATGGGAGGCCTCAATTCCAGTCTGTGGTGCATTCAGTGCAGAGTTTATGACTTTAAACAACACACAGGGCTGGTGCCTCTTTACCATAATATCGGAAAAATATTTTCTTTTTGCCTCTTTTACAGTGTGCTGGTAATGATGCCAGCAATCCCTTAATATTTGGAAAGACACATGCAGTTTGTCCTTTTCCCATTTTCGTTCAGCTTTCCGACACTCTCGTCTGGCAGCATGGGTTGTTTCATTAAGCCAGTGCTCCGATAGAGTTTTTTTTGGTTTTTAGTGGAGCCGCGATGTCTATAGCAGTTTGATAGGCATTAAGAAACCGTGAGTTAAGTCATCAGTCCATTGCATGGCCACATATACGCTTGCACCTATGGGCAACTTAGACTTGTCTGGCCGACATGTTTTTGGACTTAGGAGATGGAGTACCCAGAGAAAACAGTTAAATTCCATGTAAATGGTCCACAGTAAGGTAATAATGCTAACCCCCAAGCCACCATGCCTCACCAAATCAACTCAGTTCAATTCAACTTCAATTCAACTCCCCTTTATCAATCACCAAGGGGCAATTATGTGTTGTAGTAACTTTTGTTATTTCAATTTTTTTCAATGAGTCATTGTAAACATACGATGACTCATAAAGTAGACATCATGGACATAGCTGTGGGCAGGAAAGTTCTCCTGAAGCAGCCTGTGTTGGAGCAAATCAGAAGAAGTCTCTTACCCTTATGATAATTAATCATCAGTAGTGCAATCCTTGTGACAGTCAACTAGCCACAGTCTTTTATGGTTGTTCTTAACTAAGTTGGCACATGTCTCTTGAAGGATCTTTGCCCATTTTTTCACTGAAAATTGTTCCAGCTCATCCAAATTGCATGGTTTCTGATCAATGACATTAACCTTGACCTCCATTCACAGATTCTCAGTGGGACTGACATCTGAAAAAGCCACAAAAGGGTCCAGATTTGACATCCTTCAGAACATTTTAGACCAATTTAGATGTATATCTTGGGTCATTGTCTTGTTAGAAGACCAAATTCTGAAGTTAAAGCTAGACTGGTAGAATCTGAACATTATTCCTCAGAATATTAACTTAATCCATTTATTTTGTTTATTTATTTTTATGATCCTAATGCACCCGAACAAGGTTTGCTGTAACTGAAGTAAAAAAAACAGCCCAACGGCATAATAACTGCAACCCCCACACCTCCCCTTTAAATATATTTTTTTTATAAAGTAAAGCACAATAATTATTTTGTAGTCAAAAGTGAACCAAATAGCAGCCTTTGTTGAAGAATTTTCACTATAGTTTTATGAATAATTCCATCATTGGTCAGTTTCCGAAATGATGAGCTCATTTGGTGACAACAGACTGACAACACTGACAAATTTAAAATCCTTCCTTATCAAAGTATGAACTCTAAAGTATTAAACAAATTTACTATTTGTACGGTACAATCAGTGTCATAAGTCAACTCATAACAATAATGCATATGCAAATCCGTTATGTTACAATTGTGCTGCTAGATCCAGAAACACATGTAGGAAACAAGTGTTGAGGAAGTGAAACATCCACTTCCCTTGTTGTCACAGCACGACATTAGGGAAATCATGAGATCACTTACAAGCTGTGAAGCTACAGACATGAAGCGGTTGCTTTGGCTTTCTCTCCTGCTCACCTGCTCGCCTGGAACAGGTAAGGTCTTTGTGCGTGCCTTCAGATGGTCTGACAGATTCATTGTTCCACAGTAATAATGTGAAATACTCTGACACAGCTCCTGTCGGACGGTATCGGAATGACTGCGCTTAGTTAGATTTAATGTGACACATAGTTTTGTTTTTTCTTTTTCTTTTCCTAGAGAGCTGCTTAACACAGTCAAACGGCGTAATCTGGCAAAAAACAGAACAATCAGCTGTGCTCCCATGTACTGTCCGTTCAGACTGTTCAGTTCAAGTCATGAAATACGAGTGGTTTGTTTTCAAAGAAAATGAGCACTTTCGTCTCACACTGACAAGCAGGCACAGCCTGCATGGAGCATCTTTGCATATCAAGTCCCTTCAGGTCAACGACAGCGGAATCTATCACTGTGCCGTAGTATCAAAAGCAGAAAGCTCATGCTGCAAAGAGCCTGTGGGGCTGGGTACCACTCTTGTAGTGAGAGGTAAGGAGACAAAGGGAGACAAAAAAGATAAATGTGTTTCAAAGTCATCATTTAGATGATTCTTCTATGTTTTAGGACATGTAAAATTAATGATGAGACACATTCTCCTGTGGTCATCATTTGCCCTCTTGGTCATCTATAGCCTGGTCATAGTGATGCTTATTCTAAAGAAGGTAAATCACACGGACACATTTCTCTTATGGAAAAAATCTTTTGTTTATACTGTTGATAAATATAGTACATCTCAATTTCTGTTGCAGAATGATTGTAACATGGCTTTCTGGAGAAAAAAATCCAAATCTGACAAGGTAGAAGAAATGTCTTATTTGAAATGAATATGTTAGCAGTTTTTGGGTTGTTTTTTTTTGTAATTGGGGGAACCCCAAAGACACAAAAACAGGAACAGGAAACACGACTGCTGTAAATTTTTGGTCAGAAAAGGTTAAGAAACTACAAACGTAACAATTGCTTTTCTTGTAAATGGATAAATGAAACACCTCTAGCTATCTGTTTGAAAGTAAATTTCCCCCTTTCTTCAAACAGAGTAGCTTAAGAAAAAAATCCCAGTTCCGTAATGTGCTGCAAGAAATGCACAGCAGAGGGAACTTGAGGAAAAGCAAAGAAAAAACAAGAGGAATCGACTCTCAGGCTGAGGTAAATCTTGTGGTAGTATGTTACAATCACATTTACTCAACTGAAATTGCGTGAAATTCTGCAGTTGTATGTAGTTTCCTTAACATATGTTTCAAAAGTGCTCTGTTGTTACAGGGAGCAAGTGGCGAGTCTACCATTTCCACTGATTCCATCTACCAAAATGTCTAAGCATCATTCAAACGCAATAAATAAGGAATTTCCTTCATCCGGACTGACGTTGCACAACTATGAAACACCGGACTGATATGTAATAGAAGAAATTAACAACTCTCCCCATGATGGACTTTACTTTCTTTTGCTCTCTGAAGCTTCAAACTCAGCAGGGTATCGTCGACTGCCTCTGCGTGTTGTTGTTTGTGCGTCAACAGATTTAAGGATTTTTTGCAACTCAGCCTGTGGAGAATTGCTTGTGTGATATTCGAGGACATAAGAGGATGTATTACTCTTACTGGTGCAGAACAAAAGGTAGCAAACTCCATTCAGATTGGCCTTTTTCCACAGAAAACAAAGAGGACAGTTGGACATTTTGAGCAATTTAATTTCAGAAAAATATGTCCTCCAAGCCTAATAAAGAATGAATTAAGTGTAAAAGAAAACAAAAAAACAACACAATTTAATCCAATAAAAAAAAAACTTGACATATAAACATGACACAAACTTGGTCTGACGTTGTTTAGGGTAAATTCACACATCTTTAGGTTAAAACTGAAAACTGTATTTCTGAAATGATTGAGGCTGTTGGCAATGCATTTTCTTTACCAAAGCTTTAGTTTAAGCTTAATTATTCTTGCCATTTAAGTGGGTCAAAAAAACAAATCTGTGATTTATACCCATTTAGTGCTTCTCTGCTTTGAAAAGCAGCATAATTGTGGAAAAGGCTCTCATTTCTGATAAAGTTCAGGTCGTTAAAAGTTTGTCAAAAGTACAAGCCAGTAAAAAGTTTCTGTTATTGGTGAATGTGTACTGAAAAGTTGATGCCATTATCCCATCGCGTTTGTAAATGTTCATCTTGTGTTTTTCCTTTGAAAATAAATTTGAGGTTGTTTTTGAACACTCATCTTAACTTCTATGAAAAAAACACTTCCTCCAGTTGATTTTCAGACATTTCCTTAAAAGAAAAAAAAAAACAGAAGAAAAAAAAATGCAACTAATTTATGATTAAACCAAAACCAACTGGATTGTTAGTAAAGATCAGAGTTAACAACAGTTAACTACTTCTGAGCCAAAAGACCATTAAGTA
>JBAMYA010000022.1:14262983-14307746 GCA_037176975.1 Arrhamphus sclerolepis
TGTGTGTGTATGTATGTATGTATATATATATATATATATATATATATATATATATATATATATATGTATGTATATGTGTATATATACATCAGAGACGTAGTGCTGGAGTAAGTCTGTCACTGTGAATAAAACCTCCCCCAAGCCTTATGTGTAAACTGTGTTTCTGTCACCAAGTCTGGCAAATGGTGTGAAGAAGTGCTGGACTCTTTGTGCGTGCGTTTGTATACATGGGAGGGTGTGGGGGTGGTGAAGTGATGTTTAAGTTGCGCCTGAGAGGGGTGTCTGATAGTGTTTGGTCCTAATGCCTTGTGGCACTTGCTTGCTGGCAGAGTTTCAGAGGAGAAGGGAAAAGGACAGGAGCAGCAGGAGAGAGAGAGAGATGGCGAGGGGACAGCATGAGGAAAGAGGGATACAAACAAAAACAAAAGCATGAAGGATGAAGTGGTATTTGATAAAACCACACTGAATTCAGAGCAGAAAAACTTGTGACACTGACCCATGAAGGAAGGGCGGGATCCATTACATTAAGTAAATGTGAGAACAGTATTAGTGAGACTTAATATTGCCGTTTTCAGTTCTTCCTTTCTTCTGTGTTGTTTTCTTCTTAGATGAAACTTTAGTCTGTTGAATAGGGACACTTGGTTACCCCATTGTGTCAGTTTCCTGAAGGACACTGTACCCCGCTGCTTTCGCCCAGTCAACAGCCGTGACAAGGACAGCTATGCCCACCTGGGGCCATGCGGGCTGGGCAGAATAAAGCACACAACAGAGAAAGCAGAGAGGACAGGAGTGTGATGAAGCCAGGCCGTATGACGTAAGAGTGAATGAAAGAGAAAATGAAAAATGGCCATTGAAGGAAGAGTGAATTTGATTGAACGGGAGCAGTTTAGAAAATGGAAACATGTCGATAAGAGAAGTGAACAGACAAGATGGAGATGGGAAGGATGGTGATGGATAAGGTGAGGAGGAGAAGGAGCGAGGGGGGGAACGGATTTACGCAAATAGACAAAAGTGCAGGAAAGAGATGGAATAGAGGGGGATTGAGCTGACATATAAGAGAGAGAGGAGAAAAGAGAAAAATAGAGTGGGTAAACAGCAGATAGTGGTGGAGGGAGGTGAGCAATGGATTTAACTGACAGAGAAAAGTCCTGTGGTTTGGGGCATGGTAGGGAGAATGCAAACGGTCAATAGATTATAGCTAGTGCTGTGCCAAATCCAAGAGCCAAGCCAACTTAATAGTGTCTCGTGTTTGTCTGTCCTCTAAAGTAATGCCCAATCTGAGTCCAGGGAAGCAGCCTGAGGCTGGAGCTAGTAGAAATGGACAGGGGACTAGATATATGTTAGTTCACGTCCCAGCTGCTGTATATTACACTGGCCAGCTTACCCACTAGAGACCATTCAATAGGACATAGAACATCATCTAACTTTATCGCCTTTATTCCCTCTACACTCAAAAAGGGATGCTGCTAAAGGCTAAGCCGGGTAGGATCGGACCAGCAAATTAATGTTTTTTTGGGTTTCTTTTTTTATTTATTTATTTTTTTATGAAGTGTTCTTTTTGGATGATTACTGGCACTGAAGTGTAGGACTGTGGTAAAGTAATCTGAACCAGTTGAAGGGTATCATGCAGAAAAGAAAAGCAGCATGAAAAATAAGGCTGCTCATAGTCATACCCCTGTATGCCAGTTAGGAGAAAGAGTTGGAGGTTGAGTGAGGAATGCAGCCAATAGCTGGCCACAGGAGAGAAGGGATAAATAAATAGAAGAGGAAGTTGATGTCAAGCAGGTGTTCAAGGAGAAAGTGTCAGCCAAGCAGGCCGAGATGGCGAGAAGTGCTGCCTCTGCAGCCTGATAATAAAGACTTAATTCAATTAGCGCTTCTGCACCGGTGAGCAGCGTGCAGGCTGGCTGTCATGGAGCAGGCCATAGACGCAGCTGAGCTCATCTGCCATCGAGAGACACAGACGACCAGCCCTGCTCTTCACTATACTCTCCCTAACCCCCTGGCTCTCTCTTACTCACACAAAGTAGACCCAACGTATTATTCACACCTGAGTCACTAAGCAGTCCAGACATTAAACTCTGCCTACCCCCTCCTACACACACCCTGACACTCAAAACACTCAGACACACTGCCTTACTCTCATTCCTATATATCATCCCTCACGTACTAAGCCCTCCCCAGTTTCTCTCCCTTCTCTTCTTGTTTTTCTATTTTCAGACCCCCTTTTTTTCCCACCCCCTCTTGTACCATTCTCGACCACCTCATCAAAGTGTTCTTCTGGTGCCGAGTTTCTGTACGCTGGCCAGCACAGTAAGGATTGTGACTGTGCATCCCTATTTTCAGCTCTTCCTGCCCTGGTGCCCAGTAGGGTGCTGTCCTGTAGGCATATGGTGTAACGGATAGCAGATCCCGGGCCTTTAGGAAGTCCTTGGGGACATTTTTAGTTAAAAGCAGGTTCCCGTCCCATGCAGCGCTCCGTGCCATGCTATCAAATGTTCTGTAACCACACTGTGCTTTGGGCGTGGTTGGGGAGCAACTGTTCTTAACTGGGTGCATCACGATCCCAGTGGCGGCGCAGCAGCACTGCTGCATAGAGCAAAAACACTGAGAGAATTTAAAAAGTCCCACACATACAGGAAGGTGGGGTAAGGAACACCAGCGAGCGGCAGAGGAACAAGAAGAGGCGGAGGTGGAGGAGGAAGAAAAAAAAAAAACAGGACAGGACACACAGTTTCAGTGATATTGTTTGCTGTTATGTAAAGAGAAGGAGAAAATAGGTCCTGGATGGCTGCCAGAGAGCTGGGTGACTAACCGGCAAAGAACAGGCACGACATGTGTGCAAAAACACACACACACTGGCACACATTCTGTCCCATTTCTTCGCCCCAACTGAGCTTCCCAGTACAGGAAGTACAGCGGATGATAAGTTGCCATGTGGCACCATTAAATGTGTAAAAACGTAAGATGGTAGGACTGACCCTTTGCACTTCTGCAACACAGTGGCCTTAATGCACCTTTTGCATTAAGGCCACTCAGCATTCAGGGTCATAGCCCCTTATTTGGTTGACCTTTGCCCTTCATCCATCTGGCTGACTTCCACTGTTTGTTTTTCATTTTTCCTTTTAAGCGTATTTAATGCTGTTTGGTTTATTTCTTTTTCTTTGTTACATGAGCACTTAGAAAACTGATCCTTCGGGAACTGGCACACAGACCAAGAAACATTTGGGATACTCCTCACCTGTCTTAATCTGAAGGATTAGACTGTTGATTCTGATGAAACGTCATCATCATTACATATTTATTAGACGGATACCTTAGGCCTCTTCACCTTCACCCACTTCCTTAGTCAGTACTTCACTCGAGGCAAAACCCACACTACTCTAACTGCTTCATAAAAGATGGGGAGGATGGAGCAGGTGAAACGTGCAGGACAGCCAGGTATTAATTTTTCATTAGTGAATTAATCAATTCAAATATAAGACAATTGATAAATCATTCAGATCTTTTTTATCATGCACATTTGAGAAGTGTGCACAGTATAGGAAAGGTGAGAACCATTGCATATTATGGATTGATTTATAATCATGTCTTCTGCAAAACGTGGTAAGAAAAATAGCTTTAAAATTAACAGAATTTTTTAAACAATCACACAAAAGTGTTTGAAGGAGACAGTTCCCACAATATTGCAGTTCTTGACAATATGTTATGATTTATTTTGTTCCTTTTGTCTTTTTCAACTTATTATAATGGCGACCATAATTCATATCCCGAAGTGTTTATTCTGCAGCTTGACTGATAGAACTCTGCGAGAGAAGAATAAACAAGCGGAAGATGAATCTTCAGTCTTTTTATTCTTCACTTTTCATATCACAAAAGAAAATGCATGTGTGTGTGTGTGTGTAAATATATATGTATATATAAATATATATATATGTATATACATATAAATATAAATATGTGTATATATATATTTATATATATATATAAACTGCTCATCTTGTAAATTAATTCATCTGTCTAATGTTGCCTCTAATATAAAAAGGCAGCCAGAACTCAAGAACTGCAGAAGAAGAAGGTGTCGCTCCATGTTTTCTTTCAGTGTTCATTATTTTGCATGTAGTTTGGCTATATTTTCACAGTGGGATAAAGGCATTGGTTGAAAGGCAAGAACTGTGCCAGTGAGCACAGGTTTGAAACCCTTCCACTTCATCACTGCTCGCTGCTTTACCGCACTTTATGTCACCAGACAATGATACAGTGACAGCCAAGCATCAGAATGTGCAGCACCAGCACTTTATGTGCACCCTGGTTTTGTGCCTGAGAAAGAGAAAGTAGGAGACAGACATATTGACACAGTGAAGAATGAAAAGACAGAAGGACAGACAGACAGAGAAATAGAGAGATGCTGTAATGGTTGGCACGGCTCTATTCCAATTCAGACCTCCGTACAGTAGCAGCACTGTTCAGACGAAACACAGCCAACCGCCAGTCACTGACTCTCTCAATCATTCTTCTGAGGCCTGTGGAGAGGAATTGTGTTCAGACACATGATGATTAGCATATCCCGTTGATATGGTGAAACTGAAGCAACCTATGAATATGGCTCCATAAACGTTTGGAGGTTGTGCACAATGTAAATTTAAAAAACAAAACAAAACAAAAAAGATCATGATATGGCCATCAATCTTTCCAGTACTGATTTGTCATAACAGTTTCAAATATTTATTTACCGGGACAGTTTTTTTTTTTTGTTTGTTTGTTTTTTTATGATGGTTGGCACTGTCGCCCCAACTGTGGAGCATTTGCGTGTTTTCCCCATGCCCGTGTGAATACTTTCACTTACACTTGTAGTCCAAAACATTCATGCTATTTGGATGAATGAAAATTGTATAAGGAACTGAGTGTGCTCGTGCACAGCTGTTGGTCTAGTTTGGGAGTGGCAGCCTGTCCAGTAAAGGCGTAGCCCACTTATACACCCCGGCGCTCCATCACCCCGGATACAATGAAGCAGGCATGGAATTTGGAGTCAAGGAGTTTTAAACAAGATTTTTAGACACAGAAATGTGGCTTTTGAGTCCGTGTACACATTTTCACAACAGAATTGTGTGTTTGACATGGAGCTAATTTGGCTACAAAGTCTTACACAGATTAGTGAATCTGCTCCCTTCTTTACATTTTAAAGCCTCTTTTTACACCCAAACATTTTACTGACCTGTTGCCAATTAATGCATTTAATCCTTTGATGTTCCACCATGGGTTTCCTTTCAATTTGTAGCCTTTTTCCAGTCTTTGCTGTCCTTGTAGCACTTTTATTTTTACATGTGATACCTTCATGAAGTTCAAAATGACCATTTATAAAAAAGAAAGTGTCTTAAGCTTGAACATGTGATAAAATATCTGTATTTATTTGATTTGAACTGGGTTTAAATCGTTTCCAAATAAAAAGAGTTGAGCTCTAATGTCTAATAACTCACCTGCAGGCTACCTGATCATTATCTTTGTCCTCAGTACAGGACCATTTTGACCTCAGTACTGGTTTGTTTGTACCACCCACCCACATTAACAATCTCACAGAGATTGTCAACTGTGTTGGGTAATAGTATATTAAACCTATTTTAAGGAAACAAAGAAAGGGATTCGCCCTATCCACCCACCACCATCACAATCCATAATCACCTAAGGCGGTTTAGAGTCGAAGGAGTGGAAAGGAGAGCTAGAAATGACAAGAAGATGGAGAGGCAAAGGCGAAGTGAGATAAAAGTGAAATGTAATGGAGAGAGAGTACCACCTACCGTTCTGGGGTCCTCTGGCAGAGGAGTCATATTGAAGGGAAAGCAGGGAGGTCTGTTTTCAGCCAAAGCCTGCACTCTCTTTCTTCTGTCTCCCTGCAGAAGTGAATCTGGGGTGACTGCACCCACAATTAGGGCATGAGAGGATTAGTGGTGAGTGGGACGGTGGTTGGGGGCTGTTTTTTTGTTTGTGTTCTTAGAATTCTTCGCTTTGCATTGTGGCCGTGGATCTGGATTTTTTTTTTTTCTTTCTTTCTTTTTATTTTTTCAGTCCCACGTTCTCAAGAATAAAAACATCACAAACAACATGAAAAGCAAACGCGCACGAGGAAAGGAGGGGAAAAATAAGAATCCCAGTGTGTGATGTGCCACTGCACGTGTTCGCAGTCTTACACTTGCCTTTCTCCTACTTCCCCTGTCACCATGTGACACATCTTGGGAGCCTCTTTATTTTTCCTTCCCTTGTTAATTCCTTTAGATGTCAAATCCCCAGCAACCCCCAAAATGTCTGAAAGTCCCCCATCTTTGCTTTTATTCCAATTGCATTCCATTTTAATTCTGACAAACACAGAGCTCACAGGGGGAGACAAAGCATTTGGATTATTATGGGTTTAAAGCACTTAAAAGCTTTTGGTCATCCTGACATTAGGAGATGCAAGGGTCCAGGAGTGCAGGAAAGCATTATGTTCTGCTTTTCAGGAAGAATTAAGTCCCAGGTGTGTTTGCTTGAGTGTTTAAAAGTGTGTATGTTTAGGCCTGTGTTCTACATGCAAATACAACATATGCCAGCCCAGTCTCACAGGGAAAGATCTAAAAGGTGCATCTGTCTAAAAAAACAAAATGTGTTACAATACAGGTACATGGGTTGTGGTATAGTAATAATTCTACTTTACGTATTGCTTTGCACAAGAATCAATGCCTACCTGTAACCATTTATTTTTTAAATATCTGTTTTTTTTTTCCATGCCTAAATTCAACCACGTGCAACTGACAGTGGAGTTGAAAATATATTTTGCCACTATACATATATATTTTAGGCATATTAAAATTTGAAAAGGGAAATGCATACATGATACTTTTTTTACGCCCTGAAACTGTAGCAAATTTACTGTATTTAAGGAAACAATGGTTTCACATCATGAAAAACATAAGCGTTATAGTTTTGAAAGACAGGCAGAAGAATATAAGGCGTCTGAAGCCCAGAGTTATAGTAATTTCACAACTGATTACCCTTTATTCTGATACTGTTACGTGTCCCGCTGTCAGCTAACATAGCTTTAGCACATTCTGGTCTGAGACTGTCATAAACACATATGCAAGATTGTCTTCCCTCTAAGAGACTCGTGCCACACCTTGAAAGCGCTTTACTATGAATTATGGCAGACTGTATTAGGCCACAACTTTGCAACAGTCAGATTCTGTATCACAGCATCTTAGGCCAAGTCTTTAGAGCTCTCTCCCTCAGGTCACACATGGAATTTAAGAGCTTTTCTGAGGCAAAGAGGTGTGACTCACCCTGAGACTACCCTCTTGCTCTTTCTCTACATCTGTGTGTGTGTCTCTCTCTCTCACTTATTTCTCCTCATTTTATTTCCCCCTGCTTTGCTGCTCCACTCTAGAGTCATGGCGCGCACGCTCAGCAGTAAACCAATTTCATTTAGTATGTTTTCACATTTTTATCCAATCATGGTATGCTCAGAGGTTTCCAAAGCCACATGACACTTTTATTGGGGCCTAATTAAGGATCTCTGATTCAATACATGTAATTTAATAGAGATCAGTCATGATTGTGAAGCTCTTGCTTTGTGTGTGGGGAAGAGAAATTATCGCAACCCCTGCCTTCTCCTGCAACAGATCAGGGTTAAAGGGCTTTGCATAAGACTAAATATTAATGCACTCCACCCATTTGGCAATGAGGATGCCAAGCAGGAAATGTAGACACACACTCTGTGGTTTCTCTAACTGACAGTCTTAGCTACACAAGCCAGGCACTCAGGTGGTTAGCCACCAGGAGATCAGTATGTACTCGAGCTCATCCACTTTGTAGTTGTCTTTTGCCTTTCTCATTGTTCTCATTCATCTTCCTCTTTGCATACTAACGTGATTGAAGCACTTCCACTTGTTATTTTTGTTTTTTTCCCAAAACTGTGTCAGGATTATACAATAATTTGTACAAGCTGCCACACACAGTCAACCCCTTGAGGGTGTCTGATAATTTTTTGCTAGTTTTGCATTGCGATCATTTCAGTCTCTCACACAATGATTGCTGAGCAGCTTTTTTCTAAGCCTTCCAGTGAATGGCTTGAATGAGAGTGAGGGAGTCAACTCCCTTGCATCATTCTGTACTTTACAGAAGCCCTTCATATCCATTGAGCCAGCCATTGTTGCGGCGCAGCAATGAGTAGAGAGAGGGTAGAGGAGCTGAGTGGGACCCGGGTTGGCTGAGGTGAATCATGCTGTGCTGGGAGGTGACGAGATAGTCTAGGATAACGCAGCAGACAAGAGGAAGGGCCACTGCTAGAGGAGTCTGGGCCGGAGGGAAGCCATGTTGAGGGCATGGTTGAATGGGCACCTTATCTAAAATCACATCTATTCACTGTGGACCTCAGCTTCTGGAGGCTAAGGACACTGACGCTTGACAGGGATAGCAGCCACTTTGTTCCCAAACAAACCGTCACTCACTCCCCCCAGTCAGTGACATTGCTTTCTGTTTCTAATCGAACTAACATTTTATTCCATGTGGCAATGAATTTAAAAACCAAACATCTAAACACAGTTTGTTCAACAACACCTACATATGGCTGTAGCTCTAGAGTTCTTGTCTATCTGCCATGCTAAAACGCCAAGGTTTTCTAAAGTTGCAATTAAATCATATTTTGACTCTCATGCGAGTTTGTTTGTTTGTTTTGTTTTTTTCTTGTCGATCCGTGGTATTTCAGGAGGAAATGTGACGACTTATGTCGTCTATATAGGACTCGGTCTCTTTTTACCACTCATTATGCCTGAGCCCTACGACAGTTTGGAGGACGTCAGAGGCATTGCCACATTGGCCATATGTTTTCCACAGCTCATATCTGTCAGAATGTCAGGACATGGCGGGGGTGCGCTTTTCTGCACCAACAGAGGAGTGGAGCGCAGCGCTACAGGAGGGCCTCATTACTAACACACCCCACCAAAAGAGACTCAAAGATGGGTGGGAAGACACACTGAGAGCTGTGTTCAGAAGCAGAGGGTGAGCCATTTAAAAAGCACTCAGCCCAAGCAACTGCCCCTCCCTGCCTGCACTGCTCCATTATCACAGCAGAAAATACGATATAGGGTTTTTTTTTTTTTTTTTTGAAGTAGAGGTTTCAACAAATTAACAAAGTAATTAAAGCAAACAAATTGATTCCCCTCAATATTTTAATTGAACTTTTGCCTTTGCGCTTCCATCTTGCCAGTCCCGTCTCACCAGTGTCAACATCTCATGTTTATTTGGACTATCTTTGGGGAACTTATGAATTGCTCCACTCCCCAACATTGACATTTATTCTTCTTGTCTATTTTATTATCATATAGTGTCAAGAGACACGGAAGTATAATTTGCAGATGTTTATCATAGAGTACTATTAAATCATGTCCATGCTTGTCTAAATAGTTATATTTGGGTCTGAAATTCTGTGCACAGCACAGTTATCCCAGTTATATATACCCTCTATTGTAAATGGTAAGGTCCCACACAAATTTCAGTCCTACATCACCATTGATCCAGTAAATTTAAACTGGGAATTTTATTCCCAGATGGTCAAGGCAAAAAAAATCTAACTTTACCCTTGACAATCTGCAATCTATACAGTCTGAATTAGGGTGCATTATTGATTTAGTTGCTTCTCACTGAGGTAGTTGAAATGCTCAGTAGAGGGAGGCTCCATAGAAACTAGTCAAAGTTTAAAGAAGATTTTCTTTGTGACTTTTCTTGGAAGATAGGGATCTAGAAAGTTATCTACATAGTGGTAAAGTGGACTAATTATAAAACAGTTTATCTAAATTGTTAATGTATTTCTGGTGTACATTTGTGTCTTTTATTTATTATTATTATTTATTTTTAGATACCAATCAATGTAGAATACACCTGTTTAAGATGAATAAAGTATTACAATTCCAAACTGACAGGATTGCTGTATGGTCAAAATATCTCAGTGCTGGTGTTTGTCACATTCAGCAGGAATGTGCAGAATTACTTCATTATGGACCATCAATATACAGAATGTAAAGATGATATTCATAAGTTTACCATTGTAAATGTTCATATAACTCTTGAGAACTGGAGACTGGAATGCACGCAAGCTGTCCATCTGCATAATTGCATCTGTGTAGGGACTGAGTGTCACAGAGTTGTGACTTATCACAGTTTTAAAGATGCAATACTGTCAGACTGCATACCAGATAGTGCAATTCAATGTGCACTCTGCTCCTCCAGGGAAGCCCACAAGATCAGGAAGAATCAAGTCCCAATAGAGAGGGTGGGGCTCTGTGTTGTGTCACATAATGCTTTCCAATGTCCCCTAATGAAATTGCTCAGTCCCACGTAGTGTGGAACCTAGTGGCTCGGCAGATGTAGCGCCATGTTAAACTTTATGTTGCTTGAAAATGGCTTCCGCTCCAACTGCATTTGAGACTGAGATGGTTTGACTGTAAAATGATGTGTTTTATGGCACCGTTATCTGAGTGATATTTCTTAAAGATGCAGCACCGAACACTATTGCATTCTCTGTCTTCAGGAGGGAGCAAATTGATATGAACAGATCAACAGAGCTATGCCCTTCTGGATGTCCTTGGCACCATACTTGGCCCTGGAATTGATTTCTCTCCATATCTCCCATGCCAAAAAACTCTCATTCAGAGATTTTATACTCCCGTTGCAGACACATTTTATTCAGGTTTGGAGAGGATGTACTGTTAGAATGTCATTCATTTCCTCCAATATTTTTCCACACTTAATAGTCTCATTTTGTATTTGATGGTGTTTGTCACTATTGTGCGCATGTATGCACACACCAGTATACATGCATGTGTGAGAGCTCTCTGGATATAATCTGCCATGAGCGAAGAGATTGCTTCTGATTTAATGGTTATTGTGCTTGACTTTGTGTGTGTTCCACTGTAGTAGTCTGTCCTTCTCTTGCTCCTGTTGTAGTGGGTAAACTCTCTCAGTCCAGTGTTAACACACACACACTTTATACCAGCAAAAACAAGCACACACACAAACACACACGTCGTGCTTTGGCCATGCTCCATTAAGTGGCTTGTGTCTTAAACAGGAGTCTGACATAAATGCAGGGCTGGGAAATTTAGGAGAGGTTGTGTGTTTGTGTGTGCTTCAGTTTGTGTATCTGAGGTCTTTGTTTTATTCGTAGTGTCCTTATTGTTTGTCCCAGGTGGCCCCATTCACACACACACACTGTCTTTTCTGGTTTTGTGGCTTGCTGAATCTTATTGATCATGTTGAGAAAGCTTGGATGTCTGAAGAGAAGAAAAGAAAGTAACAGAAATAAAAGAAGTGACTTTTTGACTTTCACAATTTATGTAAGGGTTTATGATTGTGGATAGATAAAGAACCAATGGCATTTACTTATACAGCAACTTTCTAAAATTACCCAGGTTCTAGAAAGTGTTTCCTGTGTGCAGGACACACCCTGATCAACATCATGAGGATGCAATATGGATGTTTGTTCTTCAGTCCTCCTCACTTAATCTGGTGACCTGGACCAAACCCCTGATCTTCTGGTGGATTACCCAATAAAATGCTAATCCACATCATTGGATGTGATTAATAAATAAACAATGACAGAAACAGAGAAGGTTTCCACACTTCCAAGTTGTCCTTCACTATTCCTATTAACTGTTATTTCTTAAAGATATAATGAACAGACTTAACACTTTCATATCTCCTTATATCAAGTGTTTCAATATTTAGCGACACCTATGTGGAGTAAGTTTAAGGCTGTTGGGGAAGTTAGCATTTGTAAGGAGTTATTTTCATCAGTTGACCCAACAATGACTGTTTCATGTGTATTACATCTTATGTGTGTGATGTTCTCTGTTTTAGTTAGCTTTGCTTTGTGTTTCATTTTGAAAGTGTTTTACTTGAGAAATAGTTTGGGTTTTGCTTCCCGCTAGGTTCACACTGGTTCTCAGTTGCTGATTACGGCACCAGTTGTTCATTTGTGATTGCTTTCCTCGGTGCATAAATACTTCATGGCTTTTGCAGTTCATTGCCAGATCCTCTTCATTTCTACTAGTTTGTTTTTCCTGCCTGTTTGCTCCAGTTTAGCTCCTCTGCCTGTCTGCTCCTTCTTTGGATTATGTTGAACGTTATCTGGAATGTTTTGGATTCCCTGCTCCGTCAGCGCTTTTGTTTAGTTAAATAACTGTTTATTGCTCATCCTCTTCCCAGTCACCTGTGAGTTTGGGTTTTGTCTTACTATGAACCATGACAGTTTGAAACATTGCTAAAAGTTTTTCTGACAGCTCGGAGCTTTTGGGTGCAAAACTTTTGTCTGGTGTTCTTTTTTTCTTCTTTTTTTTTCACCAAAAGGAGACAAAAAAAATATTGCTTATAATGTTTAATAGAATGATTCCTCTCTAGTTTTTATTATTTTTGTTACATTTACTCATATAGTTATCACCTAGCTATTCACAGCTTTTTTTCTAAAGCCATGATGCCCAAACTTTTGCTCACCACTTTATGCCTTTCACTTTCTACAGTCTGACTACCTACTATACAGGGGATTTGTTGGCATTATTTCAGACCATTCACCTCTCAGAGGGCAAGGTCAAGCTGACCAGTGCCCACAAAGTGAATTTGCATCATTATATGGACCTTCTATGTTAATGACTCCAATGCAAAATGCCATTTCAAAGTAGCCTCAGAATATCCCATCAATGCACAAATGGCATCCATTATAGTGATTAAGAAATACTTGACACATGGCTAATGTTGTTGTCACGCTGTTCAAACCACTGGGTGACCATTTGAATATTGTTGATGGGGACATTGACATCCTGGAAACCATTTTTCCTAGCAAGAAAGGGCAGTGGCACAAAATGTATATATAGTATTATCAGAACAAAAAGAGAAGCTCGCATCTGACTTCTGGCAAAAAAAAAAGTTGATTGTGTTTTTTATGCATTCCTCTTAAAAGAAAAAAAGAGGAAGGAAAATAAAGCAGAAAAAAGAAAACCTTCCTCTGTACCCTTTCTTCACAATGGTCCGACAAATGATATATCAACCAAAGGGTTCTTTGAAGAACAAAGTGAACCTGCAGCAGACCACTGCCTGCATCACTACTAGTGCCGAGATTGCATGCTTTCAAGACAGGGGAGGGAAAAGCATCACAAACAACAAAATGATATAAATTACCACTGTTATGGTCTATACGGTTCAATTTAATGTGCTTGTAATGATAAATTATTTTGGTTATGAATCTAAAGTGGACCTGAGTGCTGTTGGAGCAGCAGAACTGTTAGAACAATCGCAGCTGTCTCCCAGGGCTGTGGCCATTAGTCAATAAATTAGAAAGTAATTAGTTTCTGCTTCTGTGGCTCTATTTGAAGCGCTTCACACAGGTGTAATGAAAATTTATTGGAGCTGTTGATCCAAAGGAGAAAAGAAAAGTAGAGGATTTGTAGCGTGTGATTGTAATGTAGGATTTCCATCTACCTTACTCTTATTTTCCCTTGCATTGTGACAGGTAAGGTCATATAGGATGACCACAAAAAAGTGGGGTCTTTTTGTGTCTGAGTATTTTTTTATTATTTATTGTATTTTTTCATCATGAGAAAACTTTGCAGACTATTTTTGAATTCATGCGTGTCAGAGCTGAGTAAAGATAACCAGCACCTTCAACCAAAAGATGACGTTCTGCTGAAAAGCAACTATTCGCATATTTATCACAGACAGGAAAACAGGATACATATGTTCCAAGCATTTTATTCACTGTGCTGTAATTTGAAAAACATCTACAGCACTCTTAGAATCATACATGAGGAGGACAGCTTGAGCCCTGGTCTGTCTGTTTCATTTTCTATTCCGTATGCCTTTTGGCCAGCGGGCATCTCATCGCCCTTTGTTATTCACACTTTTTTCAGTGTCATCTGAGGCAGAGTCTGTGCCTGCTCACTCCCTCATAAAACGAGGGAGAAAGCTAGACTCACGCCATCAGCTTTACCTAATTGAACAGCTTTACATTTTGTTCATGCCATTGTGTGTGGATCAAGGCAGTCACACCAAGCTTTTTGTTGGCAGACAACTTCAAGGCTATTTGTTTTGTCTGGTGGAATGTAAGGTCAACAGAAGAGGGAGAACAGAAATTGGAAAACACTCGCACAACTGTGATGTCAATGAACAGCATAAAAGAAGGAGTGGGTGGAAGGGGGGAGGGGGGAGATCTGCCACGGCAGCATATGGGTAAAAAGAAAAATTAGAAGTGAAAGAAAGAGGAGGCTGCATGGAGATAAAGAAACAAGCGCAAGCACGAAGTTGAGTGAAGAAAGAGAAAAGGGTGGCGGACAGAAAGGACAAGGAGTGGAATAGAGATAGGACAGATGGATGGATGAAGACAGTCAGGCAGACTTAGTCCCATCCCAGGCTATATGGCCAATTAGAATAAAATTAGCTGGACCTTGGCAAAGGCTAGGGCGCAGAGTAGGGCATGGACGGAAGAGAGAAGAGGAGGGAGGAGGGACAAAGGGGGTGGGGGGGGGGGATCCTGGTGATTAAAACCGAATGATTAGTGGTGCAAGAGGCAGAGGGGTAGAGAACTGGGGTCACCTGAGCCTGGAGGGAGAGAGAAGGTCTGATAGTAATGAGACCAACCTTCCCTCTTCATCACCCTCACCATCTCACAACCCCTCCCCTTCCATTCCTTCAGAATTTTTTTTTTTCTATATTTCTCATCATCATCCTCTGCTCTTTCTTTACACATTCTTCCATTTTCGGTCTATCTGTGTCTTTTTTTTCTGTCTGCGCCGCCTATTGCAAACCATGTTACTATCTACTGCCGTCTTTTGCCTTTGGCCAGAGCACACACTAATGCAGTTTTTGTGAGAGACAATTTAACTTTCTGTGATAAGCAGAGGTTAATGAGGGGTTTATTTTATTTTATGTTTTTTTATTCACTGGTAAACATCTGCAGATGATAATAGAAGAACTGAGCTAGAGCATAAGCTCGGCACGAGTGGCATCTATTGCAGATTATCCATGGGTTTCTGCTTTACTTTACAGCAACAAGTTTGATCAGAGTGCAAAGAAACAGTCATCTGTCGCAGTGTGCATTAGTCTTTTGGGAATGTAACATAGCTAGGAGTTGAAATAATTTTCCATAGTTTCCCAAAAATCCCAGAAAATATCTCCCAGTCCACTTGGGTTTGACATAGCTCATATGAATAGGCCTGTTGTGGCACATAGAGCTGGGCTTATAGGAGCCATCTGCAGTATATGTTTATGTATGTGTTCGTGTTGCACGTGTGCACTGACACAAATGTAGGTCCAGGCTTCTCTATATCTTTAATGAAATATACCCCTTTGTTTCATGAAAGAGTCATGTTTTGTTTTGCTTTTTTGTGCCTCTGCTGTGTATGGCTACCCGCCCAAAGCACGAACCCATAATGACATTATATTAAAAATAAATATACTTAAATATTGAGAGGCTTTCCTCAATACTTTGGAGTCTTTCTGTGGGAATTTATGCCCGTTCATTCTGTAGGGCATCTATGAGGTCAGGCATTGATGCTGATGGCTCACAATTTCTGTTCCAGTTCATCCAAAAGGTGCTTGATGGGGTTAAGGTCAGAGCACTGTGCGGGCCAGTCAAGTTCTTTCATGACACACTCATCAAACCGTATCTTTATAGTCCTTTCTTTGTACGCCGGGACACAGTCATGTTGAGAGAGAGAAAAATACCATCCCCAAGCTGTTGCACAGACATTTAAAGCAATGATTGTCCAAAATGTTTTGGTATGCAGAACCATTAAGATTGGCCTTCATTAGAGATGAATTGAGACGCAACTGGGATTCCAACCTGAACCTTCTGTGTGGTAGGCGTAAGCACTACCGCTATGCCATCTGGGAGGCTGCTCTATGAAGGATTAATACCAGTAGAAATCTGGAACTTCACCAATGGAATCAACAGTGTTGCCGACGATTGGTTATTGAACCCGCTCTGTGGTTTCCCACAGTTCTCCTCTTTGTGGATGAGCTGTTGTTGTCCCTAAACACTTCTACTCTCTACCAGATCTTCATTGCTTTTAACGTTTTTATCTGCATGCCAGATTGTTTCAGGATTTGGGAAAAACACACTGTCCACCAGATAAAGTGATGACGTTCACGGTGTGGGTTGGCATGCAGCTGGGGCCTAAAAAAAATAAATATAAGTTTCCGGTTGCCGACTGACCCTGAATGAGTTGCGTGCGACCCAAATAATTTTATTGAACTTAATAAAATAAATCCATCCATTATCTATAATGGATGGATGGATGGATTAATAAAATAAAAATAATGTGGGACTCAAATTTATTTTACAAGCTTCAGTAAAAAAAAAAAAAGAAAAAAAAGAAAGAAAAGTAGTAGTGTATTTTTTGAAGTACGCTATCCTAAAGGTTTATGTGACTCCGATTTCCATGAGATGATAATCAACGTCATTCACCACGCATGCGCTGCAAACATGCATCTGTTTTTCTATGATCTGTACACCCGACAAAACAATGGCGACGATGCTGGACATGTGTGGTCTCAATGAATTGCCCTTGCAAGGAGGCTCCGAAAGTTGTTAAATTTGCTTCTAAAACATTTAATGTTGTACTTCAAGAAGTAAAAATGTGCAGATGTAAGTTTGTCTTGGCTAGTGGGAGAGTGTATAGGGCGGCAAGCGGACAGACATTTCTGCGGTTTCAGGCGAGCAGCTCGTCTGTGGGCTCGTGTCCCTTTTTCAATTTAAATATATCTCTTTCAACTGCCTTCCTGAAGAACCTTTGCCTCCGACCTCCAACACTGGGAATCCGTCGGCATTTGACTTCTTGTTTCTTGCCCAGCAACGAAAACATTTACTGCAGCCTAAAGCTGCGTAAACGAGAAAAGATGAGTTGAGGAACGACTGACTCTCGCCAGCTGAATGTCGTTCCACCAAGCTCGACATAACGTTCCACTGCTTGGAAGAACAAAATTCATATGGCGAGAGTCAGGTCAGATTCAACCACAAAAAAAAGATAATAGCCTACACAATGTAACTATTTTAATATGCATTTAGTAAATGGAAAGGAAATATGAAATAAAATAAAACTTTTTTTTTTTAATTTCCCATGTTCCTTTGGGAAAAAAATAAAATAAATTCCCTACCTACCCATGTCTAGAATTGGCAACCAACTGGAAACTTAACATTTATTTTTTTTAGGCCTGACCAAAACCTGGATCAAGATGATGATTAGCATTTGCAGTGAGAGGACGTTATTGCCATGACATGTGAAATAGATTTAGCTCATGTAAAATATTTAGAGGCTCTCTAGTCTTGTAGCACCTTTACTATCTCTCTGAAGGCCCTGACATATTGTTTTTTTCTTCCCTTGTAGCTTTTCCCCACTGACAAATACTTTGTAAGAAAAGACCTCTATTCACCTCGAGAGGCAGCAGAGCACTTAATTCACTTCTGATTGTGACATTTTCAAAGAATAGGTAGAAATATAATTGCATGTTTTTCCAAGAAAGCGGGCAAGGTAACACTAAAACCCTATGAGTCAACATGCACCCATGCAGAACATGCAAAGAAGTCCGAGATGAGAGAAGTCAAGCTTCTCGATTGCCTTGATTACAAGCCATTACAACCTGCTCTAAATTACATTTTTGCTCACTGTGAACATTACATTTTCTGCCAAGATTGTTTTTTTTTCCCCTCTTGTATTTTGTTTATCCCCTCCCTCATCTGCAGCTTTCCATTTCTGTACATTCAGTGTCATTCTCAGTTTTCTTGGGAAGATTTCTCTCAGCAGAGAGGGAAAATACAGCAGCTTTCTCTATTCTGTAGCACAGAGGGAGATCAGAAGATATATCAGAACTCTGGTGGGTGTTTTGTGCATAGACCTCACTCAGATGTGTGGTTGAAACCTTTTGAGAAGAAGCAAACACAGCCCTGAGCGCAGACCGCAAGTCATCAGCTATGGGATGACTCCCAACTGCAGTCAGGCAGACATCCTTCAAGAAAGAGATAATTTCACAGAATGTATCAGCTCATGAAATAACGTTTATTGTAATTGTGTGTGTTCCAGTCTTCAGTGCAAGAAACACAGGCTGGAGGAAGAACATAAGAGGGAGAAGAGAAGCGACAACTAAATAGGGTACTATATGTGGCCATGGTTTCAGTGGCTGAACTGTTCCATTGTTGGCCAGCTGTTATCTGTGTGACAGAACACCATGATAAGTTTTCAGTTTGGAGAACATTGGATAGGAAGACAAAGGGAGCAAATCAAGACATTGCCTGTTGGCCACGTGTGATGACTTAGTCAAGCCAGAAGACTTATAGCACACTCTGACATGTAAGGCCTTGGGGTCCCGTATCACTTTGAAATAAGAAAAGGAGAATTGTACTGTTTTAAATGCCCCTGAGTGGCCCCTGGACAGAGGTGAGCAATGGCATTTTCAGCTCGGTGTAGGGACCATGAATAGGAGGCCTGACCAAGTGAACGACAGCGAGGGTCACAGGTTCCCCTGGGGAGGAGATATCCCAAAGGGGGTGGGCAGATGGGCTCTGGGATGAGACCATTCTTAGACAGGTGGATGGCTGTCACCCTCATTTTGCCACTGCAAGCAAGCAGGTGGCCTCTCCCTCCTCCTCTTCGACTAGAGGGTCACCTTGACATGGCACTGCTTCCCCCCTGGGTCCCATCCCATCATATGTACACTCTATACACACACATTTGTTTAACTCACAGATACACCAATGGTTCTCTGCGACGCTCAGTCAGCCCCGGCACCTGGGGACGAGGAGTGTAAACAATCGCTCTCAAGGTTGAACCCAGGTGTTTCATTTCTATTAAGGCCCTCATCACATTCACAGCCTCCTCCCTCTGACTTTGGTCATAACACAGATGGAATAGTCATTAAATTTTAGACTACCTTCTCTTTCCCTTTGTAGATGTTGAGATGCGCAGTATCTACTTTTATATGTCTACCTATGAAATAATTATCTCTCAACTCTGTGCACCCGACATCTTCAAAAGAGGATGTTCCATTGATGATTTTTGCCCTACATCATAGCTTTGCTCTTGCCGCGACTCTAAAACCCAATATAGCGTAATTAAACTAACAAAGTGACATCAATAAAGACAGAAGTGCTCTGTAATTACAGTCCGTGCTAGGACATCATAAGCAGGCGGAGTCATCACCCTAACGAAAGAAATAAATCAATGGCAGACAGACAAAGCCCTGCTTTACGATCCCCTTCTCCTCTGACACACAAAGCCCACCATAAACACAAGTAAGGCGAGAGTTTAATGGCAATCTTAAAGTTGCAGAGGCCACTAGCTTGTCTTTACTACTCCTGCCCTGCAATACAATGGGTGTCTTGACACCTTCACCAACTCTCTTCCTCTCCTTCATTAGTTTCACTTCTTGGTGTCTCTCCCCTTAGTCTGCCTTCTACTTTCGCTTCTATAAGGTGTCTGGTCTTGTCACCCTCTGGAGACACATGAGTGGCAGGTCTCCCACTTAATAACTGTGTATTCCAATTCTAACACAATTTCACAAAAACACACACACACACAGGAGTGTCATCATAGTTAAGAACTCCAAAAAAAACACACAAAACAAACAAACAAACCAAAAAAAAAAACACCCCTCCTTGTGGAGTGTGAGGCTAAATGTCAAGGGATGACGTAAATTCAGATGATTGTTTCCAGAAGTAGTTCTCATAACACCGGTGTTATACCACTGTCTTATTGTCCTCCGCAGAATGTTCAGGGCAGACCTCTGGGGATCCAGAAGCAGCAGACCGTGTTTGTAGGTGTATGGCGCCTACACCCGCCTAAACTGAAATTTGAAAGAAATATGAGCATCTGTTGAGTTGTAAAGTAGTGTTTACTACTAAGTGTAGGTATTGCATTTATGAATAAAACATAGATTTAATTCATGAGTACATCTCAGCGTTGCCAGGCTCTACATGTGGCACAAAGCCAGAAGCAAACTCGCGCTAGGCTGTTGCCTTGACTCCAGTTTTGAAAAGTATACTCTGCACACCTGAGTAAGTGACAGATGCATTGGAGGGAGAGCCACCTGGGAAAACAACAGAGAAAAAGTGCTGCCTCACACTGTTTCACTCACTGCTGAATCTTTATTTACAACTTTTCAGTCTATCTGACCTCCGTTAGGTCTATAGGTTCATAACATCTTCATACGTTCTGAGCCCACAAACCAAAACTGAGCCGTCCATTAATCCAGTCAAACACATTCGCTCCTAAAGTCAATCAAATACCTCAAAACGTGAAACTCATAAAATATTTCTAATATTCTTTATATTTTAGGGTAAACACATATTCTATATGTTTTGGTTATGAAAAAAGATGAATAATTGCACATTATGTAATGGCAAAAAAAAAGAGAGAGATAGGGCACATTGTTTGTAAGCAGCAAACACCCTGGGGTGCCACCTATAAGGGTGGAGGTCATGTTTTTTTGATGAAAAGCAACAAATGATTAAGGAGTGGATACCGCAGACTTCATTGTCCAGTGCAGTGAACTGAATGACTTATACCTTTGTTAAATTCAATTCATCGCTCCTTAAAGGCACCTTTTTGTTCCTTCTGTGATTCTCTCCATATGTTTGATAGACGTGCGTTCATGAGTCGTTTCCTGCCTCGGTTTGTGCATCCTGATGTTCGGGGCTGTCCTCTCCTGTTTTGGCATTAAATTAGCTCCACATTTGTCTGTGGATCTTACTGGAGTTTGCTGTGTTGATTTTTCAAGGCTGTACGCAGTATTATCGATGTATTCATACTTTCTTGTTAATTGATACCTATATAGTATCGAGTCTCCATATAAAGGGCCAAAAGCTAAACTTGTATTATGAGAAAATGATAAAAATGACCTGCTGTTTAAGTGTCAAATGAAGGTTGCTTGCTTTATTTATCTGATATCTGACTGGATAACAGGAGAAATAAATGTGGGCTTATCATTATTGCAGTGTCAAAATATGAAATAATATTGTTCTTTTCTCATGGTACAAAATTCTGCTTTGCCACTTCAGCTGTAACCTTACTGCATTCAGTGCCAACTTAAAAGCTAACGTATATGACGAGTGTGGTTGTTGTTGTTACAGAGTATTTATTTATATTAATTCATATCTGGAAGTGTTTCTGAGGCCATGCAGTGATGTCTGCTTTTAATGCAGTGCTGCCTGAGGGCCGGAAGATGATTCACATCCAATTTTGACCTTCGTTCGTGTTGTTTGTGCTCAGAGAATCCTCCTGATTCTCTGAATCTTTAGATGATACGTACTGCAGATGATGGGATCTTCAATTTCTTTGCAATTTTATGTTGAGGACGGTTTTTCTGAAATTCTTCCACACATTTTAGGAGCGGTTTGCCACAGACTGATGAACCGCTGCCCATCCTCACACCCGAGACGCTCTGCTTTATCCCAGTCATGTTACTGACCTCTGACCAGTTAACCTGATCAGTCGTCAAATTCTCCTCCATTTATTTTTGATTTGCACCAGTTACTTTTGCAGCCTTTTGTTGCCCTGACTTTTTTGAGATGTGTGGCTGCCACCAAAGTCAAATTGAGCTAATATAAAATGGTAAAATGTCTTGGGTTTCAACATTTGAGGTGTTTCTTTATGTTTTATTGGGAATAAAATATGGATTTTATGAGATTTGCAAATCATTGCATTACTTTTTTAATTACAATTTACACAGCATCCCAATTATTTATTTATTTATTGGAATTGGAGTTGTAAAAATATATGTTACTGTCCACATGACATTGTATTCAAGACTTCAGAAGTACTAAGAGAGGTTTAGTTACGTTCTGTTGCATTAAACCTTAAAATTGAAATAGCTGATATTTCCTTTTTGACATGACGTATTAGACGAAGGTCAGGCAGCTCGAAACATTTTACATAAAGAGTCAACACTGAGACTGTGTGTGGGAGCTCTTTTTTCATTGTTATTCTGTTGCCTTGACTCCCTACACCAGCTCTTAGAATATCCTTGCTGAGGTGACTGATGAGGAGACTCACTGATGTGTTAAATATGTGGGAAATAGTCAATCAACTAGGCGAGTGTGACAGGCCTGCTAACTGCTGTGGTTACAACATACTGTTGCAGGAAGAGTCTGTAAGTCATGCTCTGTGCCAGGCTGCAGATAAACTTTTTTATTTATTTTTTTGTTTCGTAGTTGTTTATGAATTGATTGGCTCCACATAGTCCACTCCAAGCTGTTTGGAATTAATACAGACTAGTCAGTGCATTTATTTTTGAAGACTGATGATATACATGAAAGAAGATTGTTTATTAACCTGGCAGCAATATGTTTTAAAAATTAGTCATTATTCCTGCTGCTTTAAATAGTGCTGAGAGTATTAGAAAAAAATAGATTATTAGGTTCTAAATAAACCCAAGCTTTCTGACGCTCTCTGATTTAAATAAAAGGTCAGTCCTGATACATTTGTTATTGTATATCTGATGGGTAGCTGAAAACCCTTCAGAAAATGAGAAGAGATGGGGAAGAAATAAAAACAGAATATTTGTGCGTGAATCATTTATGGAGGAGAGACGGTTGATGTGATTTAGTGTGTGAGCACTCCATGGGCCACTGAACTTGGAAAATGAGAAAACAGAGGTGGCCATGATTAGAGGCGTGCCCTGTCGACTACTTTATGAGTGTATTCAGATGTGTGGACATGTGGACATAGAGGGCTGTGGGAGTCTGATGCAGGACAGGGATAGATTAACACAGAAGGACACACGCAGTCTTATCATCCCTGTCTGGGCATCAGCAGAGTGATACCATGTTTGTATCTGTGTAAGTGTGTGAGGTCCAGCCCCCAGCCGAGGCATCAGAGACACAGCAGAGTGATCTCATACATGTGTCAGGGCCGAGGTCAAGGGTCATCATATACAAACACACCCAGTGAAATAGACTGTTAGAGAGCTTGACTATCACAGTTGCAAACTCAAACACACACACACACACACACACACATACACCTATGCACACCTCAATCCCTCATCTCATCTTTTATTTTCCTCCCTTTTGCCTCCATTTTTCTTGTTGGAAGAAAAAAAAAATTATTCGCACTTTTAGAAAACGGTATTGATGTCGGAAAATGAGGAATTATTGTCCTCACCCAACATAAACTGGACTTTCAAAATACGTGTAAAAATATTAGTCCATCTGAAATCATACTGACACCCCCATATTATACTTGTTTGCAAGTCAAATCACTCCTGCATTTATGTATGTGTGCTGTCATTATGGACTCAAACCCCCTTATGTGATCTGCACATGCTCCACAGTTCCTGCCCTAGTTTTGGACCTGGAGGTAACAGAAGAAGCTGCATCTCATTTTTAAAGAAAGTCAGGCATGTACAGAATATACTTATTGTAAAATATGTACATATAATATGATGCCAATTTGACATCGGCTTAGCTGTTTGTGAATAATTTGGGTCTGCGATATAATTCTTTAAATGACAGTGTATTGCCGTCTATCATAACTGAGTCAAACATACTAATGTCAATAACTCCATTCCCTGGCCATGATTGTAGACCGGGATAGGGACAGTTGTCCAATCAAATGATCTCATTGAAGTATAAAAACAGCTACACACACACACACACACAGACACATTTATGAAATTGTTTTATTTATTACTCCTGTTATTCCTAAATGTCTGGTAAATGTTTGTTATTTTGCAAAGGCTAAGCTCTTTGTTCAGCCTCGCATTCATGAGGACTTTCTATGCATAACCACTCCTAAATCTGAAAAAGCCTAAATGTATGTGAAAAATTGAAAATTAATTCAGAAAAGAAAAGCATGTTATATATCTGTCCAATCCTGAACAGATGTCATTTCTTTTCATCCAGCTATTATTACAGCGGCTAACTGCCTTTTGTTTTCCGCCAACATTTACTTCAGTTTTCTGCTGATTAGCTACAGCATTTAGGTAAACCGCCTTTTTACTTTTAATTCTCAAAAGAACAAAAGGATGTACAAAGTACTTTTGTCTCTTGTTTACCATGAACGCCTTGTTCTACAGTGACACCATTGCTCACATTCGCTGCTGGAAGCCTCCCAATAAAACCATGTTCTGATGTTTGTTTGTTTTTTTTGCCAGACCAGCACTGCAATTTGTTTCTTGGACAGTAGGATCACACTGATCGTCCCACACACTGCTGTCCTGCTGCTGTTGTATGAAGAATAGTCATAGTTCAGTTTGATGATCAGTGAATAAACGGATTGAAGAGAATTCACTGAATTCATGAAACTATTTCCAGTGACTATTTCTTTTAATTGCTTGCAACTAAGCAGGTGTAACCAGCATGTATTATCTATTGAGGTGCTGCAAAACAGAGATCAAGCTGGCACATTATTCTGGTTGACATACAGTACACCACTGTTCAGCATTTTATGCTTCAGCTCAAAGATTTTATTCATTGACATTTCCTTTTTTCAAGCAAATAGCTTCTAATTATCTTTATGTTGTTTCTTTCTCGGAGACAAATCTCTGTAATCAACAGTACTGCTCAGGCAAACAGCAAAACTGGGATTCAAAATTTATACCGGCTCTTTGACCGCTGCATTCAGTTATTTATCTTTGCGTGCCGTATTTGCTTCTATCTCATATGAGGAACATTCCTGACAGGGGCATATACAGGCTTGATGTTCTGTATACTCAAACTTTTGGCACAGGTTGTTTTCACTGAAGCAAATCACAGTGTGTCAGTGGTCGTGTAAAATCCTCGTACCACACACAGGGATCAGAGAAGAAAGCAAGAGAATCCAATCCAAGCATTTCAGCAGAGGTGGCATGGTCTCCAATATGTTTAGCGCTAACTCAAGGCCATATCAGCTCTGCAATGCAAGCAAAGCCTGAAATTCGATTTGATCTGCATGGCCACCATCATTTAACCACGGGTAATGTCTGTCCTCTCCCCGCCTCAATCTGCGCCTGAGCCGCTGTCGAGCCCCGGGCTCCAATTAAAGCCATGATGCCTGGCTTTGGTTGGTATGGTGACCAGACAGGGCACAGAGTGAGCTGTGATCCCCAGGTGAAAGGTGGGATAGACTTTCTGATTCGCTCCAGCACCCAGATAGAGTAACAGCTCAATTTCAACCTCTCGCCCTCATCGGTCTATCCTCATGACTAAAATAGTACCAAGAAGTACAAGGGATAGGAAGGATAGCTTCTTCTTTTGCTTTTCTGTTTTCCTGCCTGTCTCTCTCCCTTTATTCATTCCCATCTTAAAACTCTTTTTTTCAAGCACTCCTCACTAGTCTCCTCTGCTCTATGCTCAAGGTTTTTGTGACAAAAGGGACTCTGAAACAGACTTTACAGCTTGGTCAGCTTGTAAAACATCACTTCTAACTAAGCTCTGTCTCACTTTAAAAAGTTGAGTTTTGACCTTTATCCTTCTTTCTCTCCACTTGTTCTTGCAGCTTGTGCTCTGTTCTTTTACTTTTTCTTTTTTTTTGTGGACAAGGCAGAATTTGTGAATTAATCATAAGTGGTTCAATAGCTGGCCTTAGCTGTGCTCCGTCACTGGGAGATCAATATGGGAATTTCAGTGGCACTGACTGCTGTGGAGGGGAGACAGGGAGGGTTATGTCCAGGTGATCCATAAGCCTGGTCTGGCATGAACTATGATGTGGAGGTTAGCCTGTCCTCGACCCATCCTGCTCCTGCCCACATCTCTGTGAACATTTACAGCTACCTTGATCAAACTTGGCCTTCGACATCTGGTGCTGATCCCCCATATGCTTTATGGTCACTATCCTGAAAACAATTTGATGAATATGCATGGTAAAGATTTTTCATATATACATATGTATATACATATACATATATATATATATATATATACATATATATATGTATATATATATATATATATATGTACACACACACACACATAGCAACCAACACTAGTTTGAGGTTTCTGGATATCGGGTTTCTGCTCCAGCTTTACCATCTGACTTTTTTTTTTCCTCTAAACCCTTGATTTTTATAGTCACAGTAGCTTTTATGCTGACCATAGTGACAGAAGTTTATGTTACCTGTTAAATGTAGCACTAGCAAACTAGCAAAGAGGAGTAAAAACCTCTAAATCTATGCGCTAAAGTGGACTCTTGAAAATACATGACCACATTATGAACTTGGTGACTGAATTCCCCTGCTTCACATTTTAATAGAAAGCGAAGTTGTTGTTACTAATAATGAAAACCAGACCTTTTGTTGCCGCAGTCTAGTTCATCATGCATTTAATTGCATTAGTATTTTCATACCGTAACAGAACATAAGCTGCTAAAACAGCAACTCTGCCCCATGACATAAAATAAGGCTGAATGCAATTCCCTGCTGGCCATGCATTATTGAATACACAAAAGCATCCTCTTTACAAAGTGTCATAATAAGGCAGTGCTACAGAACCTAAGGTAACATTTGCACAATGCACACAGCACATAGTTTTCAGCAGGAGCTGGGCTGTAGAGAAGCCTCATTCTGTTGGCACCTTCATTTACAACATACTACGACACACTGTGGATGATTTGTGAAGTTTAGCTGAGAGGATGTGAAGTATGAATCATCATCTTTAAAGAAACTTTTTTTTCCATGTAAGCATATGCAAACTGACTAAAACCAGGAAAAAAAACACACCACAAATGTGATGCAGAAGTCTTTTGAACAAGCAGTTGAAAGTCATCAACATTTTAGCCTAACACATTCTGTATACGCTCGTATGAACTCACACTTATACAAATGCACACACTGTGACAGTGTGCATTTCAGGTGAATAATAAAGGTCCTCACAGCCAAAACCTTACAAGCACAGAAATTCAAATTCAGTGTCACCTAAGCAGTACATCAAAGGTGCACATTAGCCCTTTCTACCCTATGTGTATGCATTGACACTCTGAATGGAGCAAAGGAACTACTGTATGACATGGCTATTTGTAAATAGCATCCCAGCCTCATCCACTGGCAGCAGTTGAGAGCTTTAAGTCAGAATAGTGATGGCAGGCTCCCTGAAATGTGCATGAAACCAGCTTAGTTCTATCAGCACAGCATCACCGCCAGTCACCAGCCACCCTCTCGTTCTGCCTGGCTGCTGCGGACCAGATAAGAGCCGCACCACCCTCTTCCCCTGCTGCTTCCATTCGCCTTATGTTGTCCCCCAACAATTCCCCCCCCCATCCTCCCACACCAATTCACCCTTATCCTTTTTACAAGGTCTTATGGGGACAGAGACACTGATGAGTAGCTACAACCGTAATTTATATTCTTTGTAAATTGTCTGTGATTTTTTCATTGAGATAAGTGTGGGGGGGAACATCTGTTTCCTGCTGGAAGGCAGTGGGCTGGGGCTTGAATTCTGTAGCAATCTCAGGCAGTATAGATAGAGAGAAATAGGGGAGGCACACGATCTGTCTTCCTATCCTGAATTACAACTCCAGGGGCCCAGCTACCCTCTCATCATTACTATAGTAGTTAGTTGAACACACTGGGTAAACAAATATTGGGCTCCATCTGTATAGCCTTGGAGATCAGTATTTTACACCATGTTTGGCAAACTTAACTTGATTATTCGCTTCAGACTAATTCGTGTCGGTTTTTATTCTCTTCCTTAATTATCTTTAAAACCTTTAAAATGACAATTGCATTTCTGCTGCAACAGAGTCAGGAGAAAACATTTAATATGTTTGGAGTATAGAGATGATGTAAGATCTAAGAGAGACTTAGCATAACTTCTTAGAGCTGACTTATACACAACCCTGCCCCTCACGCTCCTTAATTATGGTCTGGTATCATTAACCATTCATGGTTTAGGGCTGAGGCTGTTCTTGACCACCGTATTAGGAACAGTGGACATTACAGTGGCCAGGCTCTACGGCCTCATTTACAGTCCAAGAGGAGCTTGAACTGCAGCGTCCCGGTGTACATGCACTAGAGGGGTAGTTGGAGGGGCTCAGAGCAGTGCAGACGATGAATCTCAATCCTGAGGCTGTGGCAGATTTACATTTAAAGTAGTTTTAGCGAATGCCCCACTTCCTGATGCATGCTTTGGCAGGACTGAAAGAAGCAGCTTATCTCCGAATCATCAATTGCACGTGATGTGTCTGAATAGGCGCTCCTGATGTGGAGCCAGCAACTTTCTGCTCACACATCTATAGCTCATAGATGATGTGCCACTTAATAGACTACCAGTGCCTGCAGTGAAATTACATTATATTAGATGTGAAATGTCTTTGCTCAGTTTTAACAGCTCCTGATGCGTGCATGTATTCTTAAACACTTGTGTATTTTAAGGTGTGAAATCTATGCTTTACTTGTGATTGACAGAATCAGAAATGATCAGCACTGGTTTATTTATTTTCTGTCTCTATTTTGTTTTTAAAGTCATCTCTAGACTGATGCAATGGCTGCGAGAAACTTTGTTTGTGCACATGTGCACAAAACTCGACTGTGTGCCTTGAGGGGCATATTTGTCCCTTTTATTTAAACTTAATAGGATTGGTTTGTTGACAAAATACAGATATGTGTTGATGTGTTTAGACGAGTGGTAGGTGTTAGTGTTGTTGTTGGCACAGTGAGGTAAAGGCTGTGATGGCTGAAGGCTTTGATGGGTAATTGAGAACAGCAGGCATCGCCTCCCTCCTGAGCCTCTGCCGGCTCCAAACACCTCACCCTCCGATCTTCAAAGCTTCTCAAGACCAACTTAACTCTCTCTTCTTCTCACTTTTCCATGACCAGTGAGTGTGTGCTTGAGATTGAGAGATGGAGATGCCAATTGAGTAGCAGAGTTTTGGATTGTTTTTGGCCAAACTTTCAGAAGGTTTCTTCTAATTTCTGGCATGTATCACATATGACAACAGCGGTTTACTGTTTGGATTGAGGACGCCATGTATGTATGTCTGGCAGGTAATAATGGTTTTCCTGCAGGATAGTGGTCACGCAGGAGATTCTACTGGCCATGGGTGACCAAGTAGGACATTTTAAGATTTGATCATGATATTTATAGGGATATGTTTGTGCAGGTATCCCCTCTGTCAAGATGCAGATTACAGGTTTACCTCATCTGTTTCCAGTGAGCAGCTAGAAAATGAATATCACAGGTGGTAAGTGTGCAAGGACATTAACAACTGTGTATTTGGGATGTAATCATACCCCAAACTCAAACATGTGTAAGTTCTAGGTCTGCATGTTTCTGATACACTTTAGAGAGGTTACTGGAAGCCAAATATATTGATGGCTTGTACATGGTATATGCTACTTATATAAAGGTGAAATGTTTTGCATGTGCAGATGTGGTGTTCTTGTCCAAATAAACTGAGCACATGAGGTAGCTGATGTCGTTTTCTTGTGGGCCTTTTACTGGTCCTGCCGCTGTGCTGCAGTGCTGCACATGGCCCAGCCCACAGTAAGTACTGTGGTTTATACTATGGTCATTTAGAGACACTGGCTCAAATTAAGACTGTAACAGTCAGATGTGGAAGAACACATTCAGCATGGTTTGCAAGAGGAACTGTCTGTTAACTGCAGACAATTTTGGTTGTGATGTCTCAGTTTAACCTGCTAAACACAATCTATAGAAGGCATCTTTTATACATCATGTCGCTGACGATAAGACTGAGATCACTGATGAAAGAGTGTGAATAATGATGAAATGGCTTATGACTAAATCAGACATAGTATCTGTTGGAGATTGTTGGAACAAAGACTCATCTGTGTTCAGTAAAGGAAATAGATATCTTACTGGATGAAACGTGTAAAAAGTCAGTGAAAGTATGTCATTATTTCAGTGACGTTGCTGATTTTATTATATATGTTGGTTTACTGAAGAAATATGTTGGTTGTGATCTTTTGGCTGTCATAAGAAGCAAACAAGTTGGAGAAAAGTTTCTCAGCAGTAACTCAGCAGATGAGTTAGACTGGGGTGTATGTTGGGAGGCTTCATTGTGCTCAGCAATAGCTCAAATATGAGTGTAGGAGTAGCTATTCCGTTCAGGAGAAATAAAATGCAACCATTCTATCCTTAACAGAGGCATTTAAGTGGAGTCTACCGTCTGTTGGGGTTAAAAGACATTTGAGTATTTCAGGGAGCAGTGGAAGGCCAAAAATTATTATTTCGGTTCCTTGAAGCGCTGTTGAAAAAGCTCAAATTTGCATCTTCTGTCAATATACCTCATTTTCCACTGCTGTGAATAGGACTGCAGTTCAAGAACTTCAAATGACCACGAAAAGTGTTGAGGTGGGGGTTGCTTAGAAACTCTAATCCTATATGGGTCAGCTTCTGCAAGAGAAGAGGTCGGCACTGAGATCCTTCCTGCAGGAATAAGCGAAGGGGGCTGGATGCTCCAACCTCCTGTTTTTGAAGCTCGAGAAATCTGTGACACAGAAAAAAGCAGATGTCTTATCTGAAACTACCTGGAGTAAGAGTAACCACCAGATAAAATGAGATGATGAGTCATGCAGGGGAATTCTGTACGGCCTTTTTGGGGAAGAACTGTGTTGCACGAAAAGAATGAAAGATATATTTGAAGGACATCCACAGCTCAGCCCAGAGGAGAGAGCTGCTCTAGATTTTGAACCGCTGGAGCTGTCAATCGGATGGCATTTGGCTGGCTGGTCAGGCACCAGGAATCGATTGATTCTCTATGGGCTCCTGTAAGCATTTTTCGAACAGTATTGGTCATGTTTTTTTGTGAAGTTCTTTTTGAAAGCTATAGAACTGGGTCTCTTCCCCTTTTCTCTCCGTGGGCAGTTTTGTCTCTGCTGCTCAGAAACAGAGACTGGCTTTACTTAAGAGCTGGAGGCCAGACGTCCTACTCAGCACAGACTGCAAGGTTCTTTAAAGACCTATCAAAGAATAATTGTTTTTGTTTGTATGTTTTTGTATGTTTTAATAATTTCATTCAAATACAGAATATGATCACTGTGTACCTGATTATGGAAAAATGTTCCTGTCCTTGTGCTTGATCTGTACAAATTCCATGATTTTGATTTTGGTACTTTTGATCATTCTGATTTGTTCTCTAGACTAGATCTTTAAGAATGGGTAATGAGTTTATTTGTTTGTTTTGTTTTAAGTGGCTGGTTTTAGTCTTGGTTTGGCTGAGTTTTCTAAATGGAACTGAATTACTTTTCTTTGCTAAATCTCTGTTTTTACAACTTTGTTCTGCAGACATGGCAGAAATTAGTCATGTTTCTGAAGAGACCCTGGTCATGTTTTTCTTTCTTTTTTCTTTGGAGGAACCATTGTTTTTGAAATAGATTTTACTAACTGTCAGTTTCATCAGTCTGTCTCATGGAGGCCAGCTGTGCCAAACTTGGTGACCTGTTGAAGATGTTAGTCACTGAACGTATGAATATATTAATATTGGAGACGTCTGTCAGACTGGTTGAAAAAAATTGTGCAAGAAGCTAGAAGGGGACAGTTTCCTGCTCTCTGTTGAAAATCCTTAATCTGTAAAGGTTTCAGCTTTTTTTTTTTTTTTTTAACCAAGTCTGTATCAAGGTTTTCAGTCTGGACTTTTTGATATACGTATGGTCATACATCTGGTTCTGCTAAACTTTCCATTTGGCAGGAAAAAAACAAAAAAGCTATAAAAAGTGGTAGTTTGGATGATGTTATTATGAGTGCTCGGCACAGAGTGAAATGTTAATATTATCACTTGAGCGCCATAGAAGCTTTTATTGACATGTGGATGGGTGAACTATAGGCTACAAGAGCTGGACAAAGAAGAATACAGCCAGCTTAGAATTATTATCAAAATAACCTGAAATGCCAATTAAAATGATTGCTCTAATGCTTGTCTTGTGCTTTGTACAACTGAAAGGTTGTTTAGTCATGATGTGTTACACTGTTTATGTTTCTATGGATATCTGGTGGGGTTATATACATGCTTTTCACCTGCTGACAGCAGCAATAGGCTCCAACAGACCCCAGTGACCTTAAATAGGATTGAAGTCGGCGTAGATAATTGTTGACTTGATGTATTTTCTTTTCTTTCTTTTCTTGTCTTTTCATATTGTGGGCTGAATCACAAGCGCGTTGGTTTTGTTAGCCACACACCGCTTCTTGAACAGGATAGTCTCTTACACTCACACCGATTTTTTTTCCTTTTGTGTTTCGGCTGCTCTTCCTTTCTCTGTTAGGGCCTTTACAGAGTAAAACCGAGGCTAGATAAAGTATTCCAGGGCTCCCCTGCTTTTGCTTTGTTACCCATGCTGAACACGTCACCAGCCTCATAAAACCCCCTATCCTCCTCTGACTTTTTCAAATGAACAAATCTGATTGAGCGAATGCCATTACCTGGGTAAATGAATGATTCCTAAAGGACTGGACAAGGCCTAACATCGCCCTGAGGATAAAGCTTATTATCGCTGCAAACTCTAAAGAAGAGCGAGGAGAGGCAGCTGCCGTGCTTGTCTGCACTTTGACAGAGGCCAGCATTTCCATATTAATCTGCAACATATACTGTAGGCATCTAAGACCGACAGCTTCTTGTCACACTTCTATGAAAACAGAGCTGTTAGCGTTTCACCCCTCATATATAAATATGTGTATTTCTGATAAAATTAATTGAAACGCCTAAGTATACAGTGGTAGGAAATGAATGGGAGGGAAAGAGAGAGAGAGAGAAAGAGACAGGAAGAGGAAGAGAAGTTACATTCAGTTGACAAAGCATGCATTTTATACCAGTCTCAGTCTCAGACCTACCTGTGAATCTGTGCTTGGGCTCTCCTCTGGGTCCAAGGTGCCTTGAACTGAAAATAGCATCTACCTAGCAGTTCCACAAAAATAGCTGAGCGGATAAGTTCTGGCGCCGAGCCGATAAATACGGTACGGAGCCTGTGACACTGAATCCTCACCCCAATTTCCAGTGCTCTGGAGAAGATCAGATAGCCTTGTGTCATTTGATTTTCTACCTTATCTCATATGTGCCCATCTTTTTGTTTCATGCATAGCTACATTTTTATTAGTTCGCACTGTGGGTATCTCACGAAGGACTTGACATAGATTGATGTTGACACAAATAATAGCATCATTTTTTTAGATTTGACCACTCGTATGTTTTATTAAAAGCAAGGGCTAGTGTCGGCATTTTAATTAATGCCTCTTAAGTGTTTTTTTTTTTTTTCTTTTAGTTATTCGGATTGACAATCCTTCAGCAGTCTGCGAAATTCATAACTGAATCACGCCTCCACTGTGGGTGACATTAGGTATACTGAAAACAAGGATGCATTTGATACTTTGTGAATTTCCTTTAAAGCCCTTAATGAGTTCCATTCCGTAAGATGACCAATAAAATCATCTATTTAAGAGTTGTTTTCAGTAAAGAATGCAAAGCGCTTAGCAAGAGAAGGTGGAAGCATGAACGAGAGACATGTGGGAGGGTGGAGGTGAGGAATCTTGAGACAGATGAAACGAGAGGGGGAGACGAAACAGAGTCAGAGTCAGTGCAAGGGAGAAGGCAAAGACATTCCCTAGTGCACAGCATGGGCTGAATGACGGCAAGAAAAGAGGGGCTGTGAAGGAGAGAGTAACGGAGGAGGAGAGGGAGGAAGGGAGATCAGTAAGGAGTGAGCGTATCATTGTATGAGTGGCGTCTCTCATTAGAAGGTGCTGTCAGGGGCCACAGAGTGGGGACTGTGGGGACCCCACCACCTTCTTCTCTTCTCTTTTCCACTGGCCCTTGAGATCCAGCGAGAAGGATGATTGATGAGTGATACGAAGATAAACACACGCCCTGGCCCCAAAAGGCAGCCCTGCAAAATGATGCATGCAGCGTTATAAATAAACCTTGTGAAAAGAAAATGTAACAATAAACAACAAAACAATGCAAAACAACCATTGGGTTTTCTTATTTTTGTTACTGTTGCATAAAATTGAAATGAACCCAACTTTTTTTTTTTTCTCGCTTTGATGTGAGTTTTTCGAGCTTTTTTGAGTTTCCAGTTTTACATGTCTGTCTCATGTAGTGTCTGTTGATGGAAGCAACGAGCACAAGTCTCTCAGGCTCACCAGTTGACTGCATGGTTAACTCACACCTCAGTTAAGCTTCCTCAACAGCTTGGGCAGCCATTCACTACGAGGCTGCAAACACCAAAGCAAACCTGTTCTCATTTGGGAGAGCTCCAAATCATAGCAGCTGTGTGTGGTGTATGTGCATTAGTTATGCTTTATGGGCATAAATATATTTATACAGTAACATGGTGCAGTTCAGTCTGAAGACAAAAACAGGCCTTCATTGTGCAAAATGTTGGAACAGACTTGGCTAAAACTGGCAGCTCTCCTTTCCTTCCCTTGCATATATTCCTTCAGAAAATGAAAAAAAAAAAAAAAAAAAATCAGCCTCCACCTCACATGACCTATGCAAAATTTTAGTGAAATGCAGCTCAGCACTATAAATTCAAACTCCAGTATGTTTTATTTAATTATATTTTTACAAATCATCTTCATTCAGCTTATCTTCTCTCTTCATTCCAGCATTGGTTCTATGTCTTCTTCTCAGTCACACAGATTTCATGTCAGGACAAAGTTCTAATATTTTCTTTTTCTACAATTAAATAAAGCCGATGGCAGACCTGCCAACAGCTTTTTCTCAGTCCCCTCTGAAGGGAGAAAGCTGGAAATATGTTCCCACGCTGAGTAGTGGGACTCTGAGTCTTGCCGGGGCTCAGGTGTCACTCTTCTTGGGTTAATATGTTAAACTCATCTCTCCGGTCCATTGTGTTCTTTTGTAACAAAATCTTTTCAGCATATTTTCCCCTCTTTTCTTCTGTTATTTGTCCATGTGCAGAGCTTGGATGTAGCTCCCTAGCAACACACTCTCTGTTCATGTATAAAGTTTAAAACCAGCAGATTGTAGATTAGTCATGGAAACTTGCTTAACACCCAATAAAACCAATAAACCTGTGGCATGGCGTCTTTGATTTAGCTTGCTTTTCTTAGCTTTGCACGTATATGACTGTTGCATATTCACACATCGGAGTGTTGATTCTGAAACAATGCATTGTGCAGTCCGAGGTTGAGTCAAGAAAGTCAATGTGTCTGTGTGTGTGTGTGTGTGCTTCTGTGTGTGTGTGTGTGTTTTGGATGATGGAAACCAGTGTGGGAAAATGTGTAGTCTTGCAATATGTATGGAATTCATAATGACAACACAACCACAAGACACACACATACAAACACATACACACAAAACTATATCTACTGTAACTGCTCCCTAATTGTTGAGAAAGTCATAAATGTTTTATGCTACACTTTCTGTTAATGTTTAACACTGAGTGCCAAATGCCTCTGTTACAAATCCAAGTGGAAAGGCAGATTATCATCAAATAGTTATATTATATCATTATGAGCCCACAGGCTGTGGTCTGGTGGAGGGAGAATGAATTATGAATGGAGTGTGAGGGAGGATCTTCTCTTTCCTCAAGGGACTTCCAACACTACAACTCATTTAAGTTGGATGAATGAGAGATAAGAAAGGAAACCCATCCCTCCACCCTCCTGCTGCTTGCTTTACACATTAGCCATCATATAATTTACTTTGTGAGGAGAGCCACTTTAACTCCTCACAGCACACACACTTGTCATTGGGGGAAAAAAAAGAAAAAGAAAAGGAACATGCTGAGGGGTGCTTTGTTCGTTGTCAAACTATGCATACCAATGCCCAGAAACACCATGAAGAAGTCTTGTCATCTAAGTCACTGGTGCATTTTCTGCCTGGTGCAGGCTCATGTCAGGCCTCTTTGTACATCTCTAAAATGAGTCCCTGAGCTCCGCTGTAGCTTTGCCTAAAATTCTTCTCATCTTTTTCTCTTTTTCCTCTCCCTCTATCTCCCCTGCCTCCACGGATCCAGGCCGCAGAATGGGTCGATGATATTGTACAATAGGAAGAAGGTGAAGTACAGAAAGGATGGCTACTGCTGGAAGAAGAGGAAAGACGGCAAGACCACGCGGGAGGATCACATGAAGCTGAAAGTGCAGGGAGTTGAGGTAAGTGAACAAACAAGAGTTTGGATTTAACAGGAGTAAATGGTAAAAGAAGTGGAGTGGGGGGGGGGCAGCGATGGCTGAAAGCCAGCCTTCATTCTGACACAGACAAACTGAGGTCTACGCTGAGTTCTCCCTTGGCTGTAATGGAGACAGTCACATGCTGCAGTAGGCACGTGTCTCCAAGGAACCTCACCAAGAAACAATGCGGCACAACAATAGTTTTCCCTGGGAAGCCAGTGGAGTGGAACCGATTGTTTGTACCTTATTAAAGCTGTGGTTGTTGCCTTTGCTCCAGAGAGCCTACATTAATCTTGCTGGCTCAAAGCAGCACTGTAGAGCAAGTGTTCCCTAACCTCACCCCAAGTCAGTCCCCGTACCAGCTGCTGCCATAAAAGGCCCAGTCGTATCTGTCCTAGACCTGAGGTGGAGGCATTGCAGTGTTTAAACCCAGGCTGATTCATCAGTTGTCCCATTAATGAGACAAGCTGAGACTCACTGTTCTGAATGGTGCAAATGTGTGAGTTTAATTTCTTTCACACATTTTGCCACAAGTACTGACACCAGAGGCGCAGGAGTTGAGATAGTTGAGTCATGAGATGTGAGGGTTGGGGATTTTGGTCGCCCATTCAACACAGGCGCATGTACAAAATGTACACGCAACTACACACCTCAGGGAGTGGTGTTGTGCGTCTGTGTCACACTGTGTGACAAAGACAAAGCTCGGGCATTCTCCCATCAGGGGCTGAGCTCTCTGTTTTGTCTCAGTCTTTTCTACATATTTATCACCCCCCAAAAAAAATAGCAGCTCATTGTCATCTCTTGTCCTGCAGGGATCTGATAACCTATTGGGACAACACACATTTATCCTTTTGGTGTGTGATATAAATTTTCACTCAACGATTCTGGTTTAAAACATGATGTATTCACTCAGCCAATTTGTTATATTGTGGTTAAATTAACACGAGTTAAAACGTGAACGCAAACAGTATATAAAATAGAATATAGTATATAGCCCTCATATACAAGCCCTAACCTTTAGAGTACCCATGGAAGGCATAAGCCTGCTGAGACAAAGAACTGCTATTTGGAGCATATTTTCTCACAGAAAAAAAAAACAAAAAACTATTTGGGTTTATGAAATCCTCTCAAATCCTTTGTAACTTTCATGTACACTAAGTCCACTGGAGCCAAATTGTTACTTGTAAAAAGTTGTATGTTGACAGCAAGGCAGATTTACATTCAGATGCAGTTCCATCCACTATAAAAACACACATGACCCCTAATGTATTCAAGATGCTCACAGTTGACAATTTCGCCTAATCATTTTTGCTGTTAGCAGTTGAGAATAATTACTTATATATCAGGATAACATGGTTTGAAGAAAGACGTGAGTACGGGTGAATTTAGCTTTACCCTCAGGTGTAAGGCTGTTGGACAAAGGTGTCACAACTTTCATCTTTACCCTTTAAGTTCGAATACTTGTAAACTTTGTGGTTCCTCTGCCTCAGTGAATGATGAAACGCAGCATTGTGACCCACTTTGCTTCTGCAAAGTTTCTTTCAAAGTAGAAGCTTGGGGCCTGAGGAAACGATGTGGTAGAATCTTGTTCTTGGATAAACCTTGCGCAGGACTGTCTTGTTTTATACATGTCATCTGCACCTGAGAAGTAAAAGACCATGTTAAGGATGTTGTGCTCAGAATCACAAATGAGTTGTGCCTTCATAGAATAGTAAATGGTGAAATGACTGTGGTTTAGACATAGAAAACATATTTGTCCCTCAGCCCCTTAATGTGCATGTGCGCACAATCATTGATGTTTAAGTACCCATCCATTCCCCAAACTGTTTTCTGGAGCCATATGTACACAGCAGGGAATTTGCCACTGTGCTAGTGGGCCCAGTATACAGAAATAAATTTTGGTTTATAAAAGTGTGGATTAGTTACTAGTTATTTCTTGGGATTATTTTTACACAAACATGCCAGACATCACATGTCCTCAAATGTCCTCTTTCTCAAATAAAGACAAATTCCAAATAAGAAAACGCGGTAGCTGGGAATTCACCACTGTGCTAGTGGGCCCAGTATGCAGAAATAAATTTTGGCCTATAAAAGTGTGGAATAGTTACTATTTCTTGGGATTATTTTACATAAACATGCCAGACATCACATGTCCTCAAATGTACTCTTTCTCAAATAAAGACAAATTCCAAATAAGAAAACGCGGTTTAATGAATTTTAAGAAGTAAGTAAGTTGTCTGTTCTAAGTTTTTATTTTAATTTTTTTTACTGAGACTGAATCATGTCTTTTAAATTCCTCACCCCTCAGACTGACAGAGAAAGGTGATAAGAGATGTGATCTGTCCCCGCTGGAACTGGCCTGTGATTGAAACTGTGTCCATCACGGGCAGCCATGTTTACCACCAACGAATAAAAATGACCGGACCTTTACCTTTTGCTCTATGATTGTAGTAGGAAAACATTAAGAGCTATCCATTTCCACTTTATTTTGTAGAAAATATTTTGATATACGTTTAATATTACCTTCAGATGGCAGAACCCTAAGAGCCGACATAGTTGGAGCTTAACTTTTCTTTCTTGTACAGAGCATTCATTCATGCTATGCTCCAGCTGCTCTGATTTCCCAGCCACCCAGTGCTTAATGGAGGTTCTGTGGCTATTACATGGACGAGGTTTATTGTACATTGAGGACAAGTGTTGTCGGTGGGTCAGACCAGAGATGTTCAGTAGCTCTGTTGAGGAAGAGGCTGCGAGTGCAGGAACATGAGGCCTTCTGGGCCATGCAAGAAGCAGCGTAGCATGGCAGGAGTAGATGTCAGCTTGTGCTGCTGCTGTCCTGTCTGCTCTGCAGTGCTAGCTCAGCAGTCCGTGTAAACCAGGGCTCAACTCGCTTTCTCCCTCTCTTCACCTACTTCTTTTATTTATTTTTTTTACTTCTTTTTCTTCCTTTTTTCCTGTTTCTCTTATTATTTAGCTTTGTTGTTTGTTTTAATTAATCCACCAAACTTTTTACTGTCCTCCTCTACCACCATCTATACTCCGTCTTTCTCCTTGCTTTTTTTTTTCCTACACCCTCCCTTAACTCCTGTCCAAGTCCACAGTCCAAACAGACAGAACCTTGAGTTGGGCAGTAACGCTCCCTGTTCCCTAAAATTGGAGCGCAGGGCATGTTGCGGCATTAGCGCTTAACAGGCCGTGAAATAGCAGCCTGCCTTCCTGACGTCTCCCCCATCACTCCAGGTGAGTTGGCCAGACGGCTGGATAAATGAGCAAGCGGCACCCACATCAACCAGCATGCATTTGGGGCACCTGAGGAGGAATGTCCATCAGTGATTATCTCACCACCCTGCTTCTACAAAGCTCAGGTTTTTTCACCCGCTCCTGGTCATGGAGAGTTTCTGCAGAGTTTCTGATGCAGTCACCTTAATCACAATTTAATCACAATCATCAGAGGGTATCTAATGAATGCCTATCAACTGGAATCCTTGGTTGCTTAGGTTTCTGATTGGTTTTCTTGCCAAACCCTTATGTTATCTTTGTTTTCAGACTGTACATCTCATAGTGCGTGCAGCTCCAGCTTTCCCTTCCCTCTCTTCACACTGAAAAAGCAGAGATTTCAAAAGCATTCGCTTTTACAAATTCCAACTGATACATCTTGTGCACCCCATCAGGCTTCTACCCAAAAACTACCACCCTATATTTAGCTGATTAGCTTTTAGTGTGCAGGCGCCCTCCATCTCCTCCACACCTATCCTATCTCCCCCATTATTCCTAAGCTTTAATAAACTCCCTCAAACATGGATCGATTTTCTCTTAAGTGAAGGTGGCAGAGCCTCTGACTTATTTCATTACCACAGGCTAATTATACCGATTGAAATGAGCCTCACTTCTTAAGGTGTGCTGTGCTGCTCTGTGCCTCCATGCTCCTCAGATTGTAATGTCCATACAGTGCTTTACCAATTCCCTAACTCCCTTTCTTTGCTCTGCTCCACCCCACTATCCTATCGCCCAACCCCCTCGCCCCCAACACGTAAATAATCAGCTGGTGCGTCCTTAGCCCCCGTAACTTGTCATTTTATGTTGGATCCGCCCTAATGTGTGATTTCAACTGTGCAACTGTGCAATGAAGGAAGGTAATGGAGCATGCTGGTGGCTCAATCGCGTCTGTTCATTGATAATAATGAAGACAAATGTCAAAACATTAGTTGCTAATGTTGTAATAGAGTAGATGCTACTAGATGCTACACTGCATTGGCTTTCAATATCACATGACCTTCAACACTTAACTCCTCTGCATACCAGCAGACCAGCTCTGTCTTGGAGCAAATCAAACATGTACAGGTTTTTCACCATTTACGCATTTCATACTCTGTCTGGGTTCAAAGTAGAATTTGAATAACACCTTTTTAATTCCCTTTGAATGCTAGTTTGAAGTTTTGGTTGGTAAATATTCAAACCCATATGGATGGGTAATGTTAGTAACTTACAATCAAAGCAGCTGCGTGTCTGTGAAATAGAGTTGCTCTGGATGACTGTACTATATGTGCTTTCAGCTTCAGTGGTAACATTGATTTACAGATGTAGTGGCTGATATCAGGAGATTGGGACCAGATGTGAGAGAGCACAAAACAAATCCCTGCGTGGCTCTGTGTATACTCTTCCTCCTGCCCCTTCTCCAAGTCAGCTGTGAAATTAAGATCAAGATTACTAAAGCAGGCAAGGCCTGAAGCAAAAATGAAAATAAAAAGTTGGTCTTCTACATTCTCACTCAGACCTGTAAGCTGTCTGTTTGACAAAAGACAATTGTGCCTCCTGTAAAACAGTGAATTGATTGCTTTTCCATCAACTTTTCTTTTCTCTCAAAGCATAGTTATTCAATTTTTTTTTCTTGTCTGAAAGAAAACAACTAGCTCCTCACTTTTGCACTGATTGTGGAGGAGTTAAGGACAATTTGTCAGTGACATTTTCCAGATGGTTTCCATGGTTATAACTCTTAACCTTCAGCTTTTACATAGAGGTATACAGAGATGCTGCACAAGGAAATGGTCAAGTTACCAATCTTCTCTGGCTAATATGCATTGGCAAAAACAAGCTTCGAAAGAGAGAAAGAGAAAAAGCCCCTTGGCGAAGTAATGTACAAAGAGAATGAATAAAGATTGAAATTAATATTGGGTTTTTATTAGAAATAGCAGCACATTGCTTTGAATCTCACGTGAACAATGTCTGGGTATCTAATATGGATATCCATTATAGTTATTGTGCAGTTTCTTTTTTTTATATATATATATCCAGCACAGCAGGTAATAGCAGTGGTCCTCAGCAGCATACAGTAGGTATGTCTTTTTCTAAGTTGTTACAGGCACCTGATCAAAAGCTTTCCCACAAGAACAGCTTACCCTCAGCTTGTGAGCGTTCACTTCAATCTTGGTTTTCTTTAAGCCTACGGTAATTAGTTTTTTCTTACATCTTACAATTTCCAAATAATTCAGCACCAGTTAAAGCCCTGGTCTGCCTTTTATTCTGACCTCACCACCATTTGAAACCCGCAACCCATTTCAAAGGGCTAATTCTGGAACAGTTGCTGCAGGTAGGGTACATACAGTATAGGAAGCCTGTCAAAAAAACAAAACAAAACTGTGTATTAACAACAGCTAGGGTAATATAATTTACCACTTGTTGCCACATGTTGCAGTGTTGTCATGCTGAGGCATCTCACCAGGGGTCCCCTCCATATTGTGAAGGGGAGGCAGGACATGTCCTCCAGGAAATGGACAGAGAAATATCTTAATTTGTTGCAGAACTGGAGGCCTCTCATTTTTATGCTGGACTTTATTGAGACTTCACACTGCACATCCCCACATCCCTGCTGGGTCTGTTGAAAGAGAAAAAACTGTCCAGTGGCTACAAAATTGTGCTTCTGATGCAGAAAAAACAAAACAAAAAACACAGTTCAAAAGAATAATGGGTCACAGTATAACTTAAGATAACATGAAATCACACGAAACCCTTCAAAAAAGGTTTCAACAGAAACAGAGATGTTGTGTAGTTCTTAACATGTTTGTCATTATGCCTATTCATACCAACGTTGCAAAGTTTTAACATTTGGAACCCCAGGGGCTTTTAGCACAGCAGAACCAACACCCAATATGCAAAGTGGGGGCAAGAGATTTTTTAGAGGATGAATAAAACAGAGGCTCTGTGCAGACTTTTCGTGACTCTGTGGTCAGCTCGAGTGTGTGAGTTCTGCTTTTGTTTGGTCTCGGGAGCCAAACACGGACCCATAGGCAGCGCACGGCCTGAGTTTTATGTTAATGAGCACCTTTCACCAAGGCTTCTGCCCTCCACTACTTCACAGATCCAGCCCAAAATACTCCTCAGAGATTCATATTCAACAAAAAAAGAAGAAGAAAAAAAAAAGCAGCACTCTGGTCTAGCCGTCAGATCATTCTTGGGTGCAGTCGATCCACTTGAATTTGAAGTTAGGAGTTCAAAGAAAATCCAGTTGTTTCAGAATCACTTTAACTTGCACCTTTCCTTATAGTCATTTGCAAAATCTGAGTTTAATGATCTGCAACAAGCTTTTTGGCTCACACATTTCTGGGGACTTTTCTTCTAAAGGCTAGGACCAAGGGGGGGTCACAACATTTCAGATTCTTTCTGAACCAAAGAGTGGCTTTGTATATTATATTTGTATATTCCTTTAAATGCCTCGTACATGTTTGTTCAGGACAAGTTACTTTTTATCACCATATGTTTTCATACATTTTTCCTTCTCTCTGTCTTTTTTCCATCTATCTTCATTTTCCTCACTTTTAAAAATAAGCTATTCCTGCCATGAAGGAAAACCCCTGCATGTCAACAGCAGCATGCTCTTTCAGACCCCTTGTGGCACGAATCGGCACAATGTACAACAACTTTTGTTGTTGTTGTTGGCCAGGCATTTGTATCCAATTGATGTGAAAAGAAGAAAAACTTCTAAAAAAAAATGTTTTACAGTTTCCTTTAGTCAGGAATCCAAGAATTGCAACAAGAATTAACTAAATGATGTTTTCTGTTTTGAGCAAATCTTTGAAAGCTGCAAGATAAAGCCAGCTGGTTAACTATACCTCTGTTTTAATTAATATGCTTGTCTTGTGGCCATTTAAATAATTTAACGACACAAACATGGTTCTATGGAAAAAAGATGTTGCACAACGCTGCTTTACATCCTTCAGAGGAACCATCTCTTCTTTCTCTAGAGAGGTACTGCAACATGGTGTCATTGTTCAGGATGTTACTGGAAAGCATAAGAGCCTCGCTAACTAGTGACGGTATTCTCTTTTTTTTTTTTTTTTTCGCTTGTAAAGCAAGCACAGCCCCACCATTCCAAAACAGCTTTTCTGCCTCATCTGCAAAAAAATATTTGTCTTTTGACGTCTGCAGTGGGGTGAATTTGTTACACTTAATCATCTCTCACACTGGCAACATGTAACTTTCTTTTTGCACCGCTATTTTTTCTGCTGGCTACTGCACATGGGCTATTTATTATTAACCACCAAAACACTAGTTTAGATGTAATTTGCTGCTCTGTTGCATTTAATAACAGCAAAATCAAAATGTACAATTTCTCTAACATTCACTCTTCAAAGGAGGTATAATGAGTGGAACTGCAAAGTTCAAAGAGAATGGCTAAGTGTTTGTGAAGAATTATACAGGCTGAGCAACTGTGCTTTCCTCATAGTGATATTGAAAGGTTTTGGTATTTACATGAAAGGCTGGTAAAGAGGAGTTTAACACAGGAAACAGGTTTAACCCTCCTGCTTTGGGCAACAGGGGTGAATACCATGGGAAATACTAAAGCAGATAAGTCTTTTCATTAGTTCTCTTAGTTTTGTTCCTCATAATGTTGTTTCCCTCTGCCTTCTACTTCCTGTTCAGTGTTTTTTTCTCACTTTTGTTAACATGGCTCTTTTGTTTACAGTATCTCAAGACATTGTTGGCTTGTGCATCCTGTGCAGCACATGCATTTTTGACCTTCCTGTATATGTCAGTTTCTCTTGATTTTTAACAGCTGTTTATGTCTTTCAAAAAAAAAAAAATGAAATGAAAGACAGCGGGAGATGTCTGAATTGTTTGTTGCATATTTAAATGTGAAGAGAGAATGACTCATTTGTTTAAGCCCAAGGGGGTGCTAAGCTTGCGTCGTGTGTCTACACTGGTCCCCCTTTTACCATCACTGGCATCAAATAATGATGCATACATGTGGAAACATGCACCGGCACACATGTATGCGCTCTCTCTCTGACACATGCACAAATGAATGTATCTGTATACGTGCCTAGTTTCACTGAAACACTTTTAAGGATGGAAAAATGCGTTACTATATATATAAATGCTGTAAAGGTGAATGAATTTCCACACCAAATGTACACATAAGCAGTTTAAGTCAAACCTCATTTCATAAGTGCACCCTGTTATTGCTAGAAAATTACTTTTAAAGATACAAAAAAAACTCTTATGTGATAGATGAAGAAGGGAGAGATAAAAATGAATCAAAAAGAAGACTGAAGACTGTGGAATATAAAAAAACTGATGAAAAGAAGAGGAGAGAGCAACAGAGGCTTAGAATGTGGATGGATGGGTAAGGGAGGCAGGGCTGGTGTGGGAGCCGGGCACCGATGTGGGAGTGGATGGCTGAGGTGTTTGTAGAAAATAAAAACTGAGCA
>JBAMYA010000022.1:14308763-14324534 GCA_037176975.1 Arrhamphus sclerolepis
CAGCATTTAAGTGACTTTCAACCTTCACTCTGAATGCTGATAAAAAAAAAAAACAGACCAACTATGATGATAATAATAATAATAATAATAATAATAATAATAATAATAATAATAATAATAATAATAATAATGATCATCATGATAAGAATAATAATAATAATAATAATAATAATAATACAGGGGAAACTGGGCATGTGGACAGCAGGTTGACTTGCCTGAGGGGCAGGGAGCAGGAGAGCAGGCAGAGACAGATGGACACACAGATAGAGGAGAGCATGACTGAGTCGTGTCTGTGTGTGGTGAGTGAAGACCAGCCGGAACAACATGAATCATGGCTCCAGTTGAGAGAGGAGCAGATCAGATCGATAACTGCCCAGAGGAGGGAGAGGAGCAAGAGAGAGAAAGAGAGCAAGGGGATGAAGGGCAGGGGACCATGGGGTGTACATCACTGGACCACCCTGACTCCCAGCATGCTCACCTTTCTCTCAGCCGAGTTACGGGGAAGCTTTATCTAATTTTCTGGATGAAAACACGGGAAGACAGAGGCAATGTGTTAGTATCTCACTGTAAGAAACCTCCTATGTCTGAAGCATTTGCAGCATATTAATTTAAGCACGCACAAACTATTCATAATGTTACAGTCCTGTTGTTGGTGTTTCTCATTTTCAAGTTGAGCAGAAGTATGTTTTTGTCTTGGAGCAAGGGGAGCACAGAGGATCAACAGTGCTCATTGTGACAGAGGGATATAAATATGTGTGAGGATGTATGTGCCAGGAGGAAGCTACAAGGGCAGCGGCCCGTGTTAGAGTGGCTGCCTGTACGTTTTAGCGTGCTATGCACATGAGTGCTACGGACCATCATACTGTGGAACAGGCTAGCAATTTTTTTCTCAGCCCTCCTTTTTTTTTTTATATATACAATTTGGTCGATAAAGGTGAAGGACATTTCACCGCTTTTTCTCCCTCCCAGCCCCCTTCCCCTCGCACTCACTGCTCTGTCTCAGAGTGAAATCCAGAGATAAAGCTTTGGCAGCGCTCCATGTTTAATGGAGCTTAATCCCACAGATTTAAGATACGGAGCTGTGAGGTTATTCCCTCATGCCCATCTTCACTAACACAGAGTGGTCATGTGACCACCTACTTCTGCCCCCTTAAGATACAAACTGTCGATGGGCAATTCAACCGAAATTAAAAAGGAAGGGAAAAAAGGGAAAGGGGGAGACAAGGGAAAACTTTTTGGTTGGGTTGGGTTTTTTTTTTTTTTTTTTTTTTTTTTTTTAAGGGAAAAAAATCAGAAAGAAGTTCGTCCTCCTTCTCGAGACCCTTCTGCCAGTTCCCCTTCATTTTACCCTCAGAATGATGTGGGTCCATGTACTTTGGTTGCTCAATAACCGTCTATCTTGTAGCGGGATTTGTCAATTTATATGCAACATAAATGCAATGTAAACTGTTATGAATTTTGGAAATCATAATTGAAAGTGTTCAAAAGGGCTGTAACATCAAACTGAGAGACGGGTTTGGCTGACTTGAAACTATTGGGGTCAAAAAAAAAAAAACCATGGTGTGGGACTGTAACATATGTCCATCAACAGTCTGTCTTTAGCGACATTAAACAATATTTAGTATTCACCCTGCCAGTGAAAATATCCACAATCAACAAAGTGCACAAAAATCCTGGAGCCAGAAAAACCCCTAAAGCCTCCTCTCCCATCTGACGCTTTGTTTCAGAAAAACCTTTACATGCTTTAACGGCACAAAACGTTCTTGTAAGTCCCGTTGGAGAAGAACTTCACTGTAAATCTGTAAATTACTTCACATGAATGATTGCAAATCTGTGTTGCTTGTTTGAGATAGTAAGTACCGCTTGCAAAAAAGGAAATGTGCATGTTACACACGATATGATTATGCATCATGTACAATAAAAGTGATCATGAAACTTAAGAACAAGGAGGCGCAGACTAAACATGCAATACCCACATAGAATTCTGTATCTGTTCTTATTTCTACTCTTACTTCTTTTTTTCTTCCATATTTGCCACTCTGCCTTTACCTGTCTCTGGGTCTTTTTTTTTGTAGCCTCTGGGGTTTAAGACACTAACAGTCAGGGGAATAAAGCCAAACCATGGAATGAACATTGAAATGGCATAAAATAATGTAGCCATGGTTCAAAAATGAAAACAGCAGGTTTCATCTCTCAAAAAGCAGGGAAAACAAACAAGCAAACAAAAAAAACATTGCCATCAGGATGTCAGAGTACTAAGACAGACGTCAAGTGTCCACAACTATCTTCCTGGGTGTTAATTTGTGTATCAGATTTTTTTTTATATATATATATATACTTTTGGCAAGTGAGAGGGCAAACTGTCCTTTATAGCTTCGCAGTGTCTGGCACTGTCACTTCAAGGTCTCAATCTTTGCCCTTCTGGGGTCCAACCACTGCCAACACAGCTGATACACCTCTGCCACATCCTCTTCATCTCTTTTCTGCTGCTCTTCTCTCTCCTTTGCATAATTACCCAGGTAATTGTGGAGTAATTGACTGCATCACCTGCTCCTAGGAAGCTCTGGCATTGTTTAATAAACAGCTGGAATATGCACCACATGTTGTTGGAGAGCTGGAGAAAGAACACATTGGGGCAAAGGAGGAGGGCTGGGAATTGCAAGAAAAAAAAAACAATAAACAAACACAGGAGGGCTTAAAAGTTGGGGAGTTTTCATCTGAAACTGAGACAATAAGAATGCACACCTGTTAATTTTACAAACACAGATATAACGATTTCAAGGCATGTCTTAGATTTGTCATGCATGGTGAACAACTACCTGTGAAAAGACTGCTAAGGGAGAAAGTGATATGAGTGGGAGAGGAATGGATTTAGAGACACAAGAGGGAGGTAACAGAAAGTGAGTGAGACAAAGTTTGATGCACGAAAGAATAAGATTGAGGTGTGGGAGGGGGATGGTGGATAAGCGAGCCTCTCAGGGCTAATGACATTAAGGAGGTTTGATGAATCGACACCCACTGAGTGTTATTGACGTCCCCTGAGTCTGCCCAGGCAGAGCAAACTTCTTGGACCTGGTATTGGCTATCCCTGCTCCTCAATTAGACTGCCTGATTAGATTCCCTTGGTTGTGCCCTCTCGTGGGGTTAGAAGGGTAGCATGATGGATGTGATGGGCAGGATTATCAGAGGGGAGGGGTGGGGGGGGTGTCACCCATGCCCCCCTGGGGGGGCACCAGACGATGGATTTGACCAGTTGCCATAGGGGCATGTAGGCGTAGGGCAGGGGGCGCGGCGCAAGTCTCTTATTGAGGCTGTCAATCATTTCCGCTTACAAGATAGAGGCTGTGTTTCAGCACAGAGATGCACAGAAGTAATTACCATTCCATCTCACTTGGCATCTAGATATATGAGACTGTTCACAACCACTGACCTCGTGAGGTAACCCCTCGCCATCTTTGAAATTGTTTGAAAATGCTCAATTTACATATCCTGTCCTTCATTCACTAATCCTTCACAAAGGGATTCAAAATGCAACTGTGTAGGTACTGCAGATCTGTAGTTTTAAGTTAATATGCAATTTGTCAACCAAAGTAAATTAAAAAGACAAAAGAAAAACATATTTGTCTAACAATAAAAAATGTATGTAAAATGTGTTCTTAACCCCATTTTCTCCATTTTCTGCTAATGCCAGTTTCATGGATTCATTCATCAACATCTTGGCTCTTGTAGTGCAGAAAAATGGGGCAAATCAGGTAAGTGTCCCCATTCAGCAGTTTTGAAAGGCAGTAACTAATGATATCTGAGGTACGAGGGCCGTTGCTGTTTCCCTGAGAACTTTCCTTCCTTTTCCATTGTGTGTTTGTGTGCATGGATAGCTAGCTAATGGCCTGTCTCTGATGAATTAGGGGGTTTGACACCCTGCAAACACACTCTCCCAAGGTCAGAGCTGCCCGCAGATTACCATATCCTGGGGCTTTAATAATCTAACGGAGACTCATGTCAGACATGTTAGACGGATGACAACTGAGTGAAGCATGCAGAACGATAAGTGTGTTGGAGGGTGGGTGGGGTGTAGGTGCATGATGTGTTTAAAAAGAAGAAAATGTCTGAAAATAAAGAAAACATGCAGTGATTCCTGCTGTTTGGCCACAGCATTGGCTGTTGTCCATCTGTGCATCCCCTTTTGGAGTTCCCAGTACTGTGTTGTCCTTTTTCTTTAGTGAAAACCTCCATTTGCCTATCCATGTTAGAGGAGTGTTTCGTGAATGTGCTCTTTTGAAATTTATTCACAATTGCACCACTTTGATTAATTTGCCTATTGTGCAGTTCAATATATTGTAAAGTGTTTTATATACTATTTGGGACTGGGTGTAGACATGTCAGTCTTTTTCTCAGGTGGACCCTGTCAACGAAGAACATAGTTCAGATCATAATTTGACATTGTCACATTTGTTTTGAGCTTCTGATGTTGCAGGTTGAAAAAGAAACAATGATAATAAAGATATTATATTCAGATGCCATGACTCAGCTTTAAATTTGTTAGGTTTAGTTCGTTACAAAAAGAACTGCATGGCAAATAAGACCATTCTATCAAAAAACAAACACCCAAACAAGAGTAATTGGATAAGTGATGTCTGCTAAGTTTTTCATTATCAGTTGTTTTTTTGTTCAAGCACAAAAGAGCTGAGCTGGTTGAAAAGTTGTCCAGTGGATTCCTGGAAACTCATTTGCATCATTTGCATGGAGAACACATCAATTGAACTCCCCCTGATTTACTCTTACATGTGTCCTTGTCAATGATAGAGATGATAGAGAAGTCCTCATAACTACAAAGAGAATTTATCACAAGACGTACGCCAGGTTGTGCTGCAGTAGAGTTGTGGAACAAAGTTCTGTGGACCAAAGAAAAGTCAATCTCAATCAAAATGATGAAGTATGTAGATAGCTCATTTGTCAAACGAGTGAGAGGCTCTGTTATGGCTTGGGCATGTATGGCTGCCAATGATACTGGCACATTGGCATTTATTGATAATTTCACTGCTGATGGAGGATGAATGCAAAACCGTATATGCATTTCATCATTCTGCAGGGTAACAATAAAAAAAAGAAGAAAAAATCAGCTAAAAAAATGGTGGTAAATACTTAACAGACCAAGTCATTCACCTGATCTCAACCCGTAATACTCTATGGCACTGGCTAAAACCCCTGACTAAATCTGAGAACAGCTGCAATGAAGCCTTGGGAAAGTATCTCCAGGAGGAATACAAGCATTTACTTAAAGTATTTTTCACAATATAGAAAAACATACTGATTTTATTTCATGCCCGAAGAGAGGGAATAAGGAATAAGCAGGTATAGATGATGGATGGATGACTGGATTTTATTTCATTTCATTTGTATAGGTCCTTTTTTTTTCTCTGGAAACCCACCTTTTTTAGAATCATGTGTTACCGTTATTTATATTGATCTAAACTCAAAGTAAAACAGAGACTGGGCACATTAAATTGTTGATGTATTACTTTTTTTCCACCCCCAACTTAACATGCTGGAGAACTGGGTGTGAAGGACAACAATGTGCAACTGTGCAAAACATGTGTATTTGGCCTGTCGACAATAAAATCAGAGACAAGAGTACATCTTAATACATGCACAAATACAGACTCATATCGAAACCAAAAACACATTCATGCACAAGTACACAGGTATATGCTCACAAAGCAAATTGTTACACGTTTGGGCATATGCACATCCACCTTCACACGAGCCATAAGTGTCTGCAGGGAGCTGGCTAAAATGTCAAGCTACGTGCATGGCTGCCTCCTGTCAACGCCTCTCTCCTTATTTCACAGCAGCACCTGGTGGTGACAAAGAGCACAGAGCTCTCCTCCCCATGAGAGAAGGGAAAAGAGTCTACATATTCCTCACACAACAGGCCCTCCCTGCCCCATCATGTTCAACTTGCCTGTCAATCCAACTCAGGACTACTTAATTTCACTTTGAATTGACGGTGTTGGAGCCCATGCCAAAGTTTGAGGGATTTTAGACGTAGCACGAAAGCCAAGGAGCATAATGAATGAAAAGCCCCTTCCCAAATTGATTTCAAACTAAATCAAACCCTGGTATTCAATTATCTGCCAGAGCTGCCTCTGAGGAACTTTAAAAGTTGTAGCGGCCGAGAAAGAGAGAAGGCGAGGGAGGGGAGAAAGTGAGGAGAGCAAAAGAAGACGGTCAGAGCAGAATGCAAATGACTCCATCCCTGCATGGTGTCAGAACAGGTGGCCCAGTGGTAGTGCTGGGGCTGATGAATGAGCTGTTGAAGCAGAGCCCATTGCTACCTCTAGCTAGTGGCAGCTCCAATTCTGCCTAGTTAAGCATTTTGCCTTCTCTGCCAGGAAGGCTTAATTGAAGAAATCATCACAGGGACAGGGACAGATCTGGTGTTACTGGGACCAAATTGTCTGCCTGCCTAACCAGACTGTAACATCATAATAGTATGAGTCACAAAAAAAAGGTATCCATTACAGGATACCAGAGCAGGACAAATTTCCTTTTAATTATGCCGCTTACGATGTGCTTTTGTTGAGTCATATGTTAAAGGTTAAAGCTTGAAGACATTGTTCTTCCTTTTTGCCACTCATCTTTGTCCCCAGCAATACACCACAATCAAAAGGCACTATTTTATGATCCTCTTTGGGATTGCCAGTCCTAAAAGAATCCATTAAAAACAGCTCACAAAGACATACTGCTTTGACTAATGTAATTCATCATGCTGAACAGCATGTGTTTTGTTAGTATTCCTAACATGCTTTTATCACCCAGGTAATTACAGCTTTACTCTTGTCTAATGCTGTATTACACTTGCACTGGGAAGACAAAAATGTTGTTTTGTGAAGTCTGTCCCGCTCCCCTCCACCACCCTTTTTTTTTGTTTTTTTGTTTTCTTTTTTTTAATAATACTCATTTTGGTCTAAAACAGGCTGTTGGACATTATTTACACCAGAAAAGCAGACCATGAAACAGTAAGCAGAGCGACCATTCCCGATTGGTTTATCTTAGCTGAGACCAGTGACTTTTTTTTCCCCGTATCGGGAGTGAGGGTAATTATAGGTAAATTACAAAAACCTGTCCTGTCAGCGATATCAAGCAGAAACCAATCAAGGCATTGACACCACAATTGTGTTCCAAAAAACAAGTAGCCTTTGGCCCCCTGCCGCACTTGCGCATAGTGTATGAAATGTTTAGCCTAACTAATGAACGACTAAATGCAATTATAATGTACTTTCTCTGAAATCAGGCCTGCCATGGTGTTAATTACATAATTACTGAAGATGTCAGCTCTATGCGGGAGGGTGTATTGTCAGTAAAGAGAGTGGTGCACACAGGGAAGCAGATTCCTTTGCTTTCAGGGATGAACTATAGATGCTTCTTTGATTCATGATGCCGGCTTTGTGGAAAATATCGCCTTTGCCAAGTTAATTTTGAAAAGGCCAGCATATTTGGGCAGAGACAATCAGCCTGACCTTTTCTGAGAACAACCTCTGTTTTCACTCTTTCACCTCTTCTCTTTCTTTCATTTTTTTTTCTTTCTTTCTTCTTGCATGTGCACATTGCTGACAGTAGCATCTTCTAATAGACGCCAGCATTGTTTATCAACATATCTCACAGATAAAGCAGCCTTCCCGTTTCAGTTCGAATATTTGTACAAATTTGCTGCCTTTATAAGACCTTTGCTGGGAAACAAGTGTGTGTCAGGTTTAGACAATTGTGTTCTCCTGTTTCTGTTCTTCACTAATCAAGGCAATGCAGATGTCGTTGCCCTTGTTGTGAGTGCAGTTATATCATGCAGATGATTGGAATATCAATACATTCCACGCTTACAGACTTGTGGCTAATTTGCAGTGGTTATATATCAAATATGACACAAGAAGCCATATTTTCCTCATAGAGAGTATAGCAGAACTGAAATTGTAATATCATATTCATCGCACACCTTTTCTGATGTCTTTCCTAATGAAACCTGAGGCTGTATGTGTGAGTGAATGAGAGAGAAGCAGTGGATGTGTTAATGTGTTTATATCGGGTGTGTTTGATAGTATTTGCTGCACAGAACTGTAACTGCAGAAAGAATAGGTGTAATGGGGACAGAGCATCTCAAACAAGATGTTTATGAGGAGTCATACCGAATCATAATACTCGCAAACAGTCATCTGAAAAAGAAACTTCGCCCTCTTTTAGTTGTAGGGTTTTATGTTTTAGAGCATAATAAAACATGATTTGGTCCTCACTAGATCTTAAAATCTAGTTAAGATTATCTTAAATACAAAATAAATACAACTTCAAATGAACAGCACATTACACATTAAACATTACAGCCTCAGATTAACACGGAGATGTTACATTGTTGTTTTTTTTTATTAGTTAAAAAAAAAAAAACTTTGTTTACATTGTATAACTATTTCTGTGAGGGGTGAGCTTCTTGAGCAGCTTGGTGGTAGTGGTAGTGTTAACCTGATGTTTAGGCTCAAATCAGTGTTGCATCAGGGAGTGGCGACCCTAAACAGTATCAGTTTGTATTTGCTTGAGAACAACAAAGAAAATTATTGCTTTTATACAACCTCCTCAAACATCCATCATGCCACATTGTGTTTTCAGATTGGTTGAATGTTTGGAGGTTCTTAAGTCTCTTCTGATTGGTTTGATTTCTGCAAGCAGGGGTGTATGTGCATTAACACACAATACCTATTGCCTGTCAGGACTACAGTTGTTGAGCGGATAAATAGCAACAACAAAGGTTACACACCAACGTCTCTGATGGGGACAGCTGGCTAACACTGGATTTCTAAAGCAGTCTGGCTGGAAATGTCTATTGCATCCATACAACCAAAACACATTTCATCCATGAAATTATGGAAACAGAACTGTGTACAAAGAGGAAGCTGATCGCTCTTCTTTCATGTGATGTTGAAAACTCTCACTTTTGAAACTAATGCAGTTTATACACATAACCTAACACTATGCTGTAATGCCATTTCCTGACCAATCAAGGCAATCCCTACCCTATGACACAGTTAGTCCTAAAATAAACCCTTGCACCATAGAGGTAGATAAAGTAAGAATTCATTGTTGCAACACTTTAGGTTATAGCCCCAAAAACACAGAAAAGCAAGTCATGTCCACTTTAAGACATTTCTTCTCTGAATTGCCATCAAAAATGTGGCACATCATCATATTAGTTTCTACCAGCCAACAAAAAGCAGCCAAATACATTTATGGAATTTTCTGGTGACTTTAACCTCACCGCGATCTGTCTGCGCAGTTCCAATAGTTTTTGGAGGATTTAAAAAAAAAGAAAAGAAAGTCTGTTTGATGATTTTCAATTTAAACAGCAACAATACTGCAGCTGTGCTGCCTTCTTTTTTTTTTAGAGAGAGAGAGAGAGAGAGAGAAGGGTTTTCTCCTGACAACCCTTCCAATCGAGCCATACTTATGCAGTCTTTTTCTGCTTGCACTATTATGAACTAAACCATTTAACATGCTGACTGGGACCTGTAGAGTCTCCTGGGGTTTTGCAGACTCCTCAAGTACCGTACAGTCTGACCTTGGGTGTATGTGGGTGAACTTACTTAAATGGACTCTTTTTTTTTGTGCCTATGAATAATCTTTCTTACTCTAGAATTTTGTTCAAAAATGGCCCCAACACCCTCCCTAGATTGATGGGCAGCAGTGGTTGCTTCTCGAACACAATTGCATGTTTTCTATCTTTGGCACTGTTTTAGCACACAACACACAACCTTAGTTTAAATTTCCCAAACTCAAGAGATGATGGGAAATATATACATATATGTATGTATGTTTTTTAATTTAGAACATAATACTTTTTTCTTTTTTTACTTTTTTTGTAGCATCCCCACTTTTTCATAATCAGGGGAGGGCTTCTTTATCCTAGTTGACATGTCCCTAGCAAGTACAGCTAACAAAAGTAACTCTGACAAGACTTTGCTCTGAACTGAAAATAGTTTACCTCCTCCCCCGTTCTCTGTTATGCCTCCACCCTCTGCCTTTTGCCTGGCTAGTCTGCTGTTTTCACAGGAAATTAGCCAGACGTCCCCTGAGGTGAATCTCGTCCATACCAAGATATCTGCCTGTCAAGATGCTCTGCGGCTTCTGCATTCATTTGCTGTTCCATGTCTCACTCACCCTTTTTTCTTTCCTTTACCTCTCTGTCTGACCCCCGCAGCTACACTGTCATCTAAGATATTATCTAGATGGTCGTCTTATTGCGTCTAGATCGTCCATCAGAGGGACGTCTAAAAGAGGCATTGCAGCACTTTTGTCGAGACCTGACCACTTAACCTCAAACTCAGAAGTGGGTTTAGAGTCATGTGTCTATCACAGTTTTATTTATTTTACTTTGTTTTCCTGAACAAGTATTTTTAACCGCATGATCATTTAATGGAATGCAGAGTGATTTAGTTCATTCTGCTGTTACTCTCTCTCATGGTTGCTGTACGGCCACACAGTTACTTGGTGTTGTCCTCATGTTAAAGTGTAGACAGTTACGACGTTAAGGTACTGCCTTGAATTTCCTCTCCACCTGTGTTATGAGTATTCTTTGTAGAGTAACCAGACACTCCAGAGGAAAATAAATACTCTGCCACAAGATGGTCAAGCTGAGTTCCCGGACACACTATGGATATCAGAACTTAAACAATCTTTGCCCTGAGGCACTGTATTTATCACACTTTGTTTTATGGCCCGATAAAGCTGTCCCTTGATGAATTTGCTACACTTATGAAAACATTTCCATCCAAACAGGCTCTAAGAGTTTCTCTGGGATAGACCTGTACAGTAGCCTTCTCAATCACCATGTTCTGCCTGAGGCCAGCTTGTAAACAAGTCACAGTACCTCATTGCATTCTTGTTCTGCAAATTTTTGAGTTCTCCCAGTTGAAGAACATTGTGATGAATTACAAGGAAGCCGAGTATTGACTGAGTGACTGATGGCGCTTACACACCCCGTCTATATGTGCTTTACAAACTTGGAAAAGGCATGCGACGCCGTCTCTAGGGTATGTCCTGTCGCTAGTGCTTTAGGATTAACGGGGCTGTTGACCCACTGCTTCGAGTCACCCAGACAACATAAAACCAAAGCAAGATTTTTTTCATATCACCAGTAATAAACCAGGATCCCTGGTATCTCCAACCTCCAGTTAGCATTAGGGTGGTTAGCACCTGATTGTAAATGTAAATCCAGTGAGATGACAATTTCTACCATATAACCCATATTTTCCAACCCCCAAAACAGTGGAATGTCAATGTCAAATGTCCTTGCTTCTTAAAATTGTGGATTTTATGAATCTTTTAGTCTTCTTATGATGTTTATTAGAGAGTTGATCCAAAAGACAAAACTGTAATTTCATTTCCTACCATGAGCTATAGTGTCTATCAGTCGGTAGTGACCAAAAGAAGAAGATTATTGATGCAGATGATTAACATGAGCTGCAGCTCATGAAAAGATGGTAATTGAATGGGTTTGGGCAGGAAAGCTATTTTTGGACATGTATTAAAGTATGTGATTGAGACCCAGTGGCAATTTTAAGAACCATTAAATAAAGGATAATATTTCTCTGTTTGATTTTTAGCATGTTAGGTAGATTGAATGTCCTAAATTGTCCATAGGTGTGAATGTGGATGTGAGAATTCATGTTCAGTTGTCTCTTTTTGGCCCTGTGACAGGCCCTGATGGATGGATGGATGGATGGATGGAAATAAAGCATGTTTGAAAAAGTTACTTTCTTTTAAGAGTCACTCATGTTCTGTAACTCCTTATCAGACTCATCTTGGTATTAACAGCGCGTTTGCTTCCTCAGTAGTTATAGATCCTATTCTCACTTTCATCTTGAAGAGCACTTGGACTCAGGTTGTGTAGTGAGTCATTGAAATGGGTCAGATTGTGGCCCATTTCTTTCCCCTCTAGATGTGAACAGAAGGTGGACGGCATTCACAGTGGGGGTGCCCAGGGAGAAGCATCACCTCTCGGGATCTGTCCCCAGTAAAGAAGCGCTGACACTGGGAATTCAGTGGCCCAAGACTTCTGCAACACAAAGGACTGTCCTCCTGCTCTGGCACACAGGGGACACAGTCAGCAAAGTGCCTCTTACAGCCAGGACCACAGCACTGGAATCATTGTGTCGTTTTGCAGTCCTAAAGGCTATGTTCTCTAGTTCGTTTTATTTTATTTTCTTCAGTTTCCTTTGACACCTTAGAAGTGCCAATGAGGGATGGGATTTTTTTTTTAATGGCATTTTGGGATGTCTGACACAGCATCTTACAATTGGCCATTAAAGGTTCATGATTGGCTTTAAAAAGAAAAAAAAAGTCAGTTATCTAATTTTGGTGGAGTGGGCAAGGGACTCTTAAGGCAAAATGACCGAGTCAGGTCTGTGACATCAAGGCTTTTAAGATGTAATGAGCTGCAGTATATAGTAATAGCTGCCTGTTTGTTGTCTGACTTGATAATGGAAAGTGTTTTCTATGGAGGATAATGAGGTGCTCTAAACGGGGTGGAGGTAAAAGCAGATTTGTTATTTAGTGGTGCAGGTAGAACACAGTGTGACCATCACTTATCAGCTGATTCGGTGCATTGACCACTCAGCTTTGCTCCTCTATGCATTACATTGCAAATTGTCAGAAATGGGAGAAAGATGCAATCAAAAACAGGGGCCCACACACATATGCAAATATGGAACATACAGCACAGAGACACAATACTTAGAGCAGAACTTTTTTTTTTAAGCCTGGCTCCCTGAACAAGGAGGAAAGTGACAGAGTTTGGGGTTTCCCTTGAGCTTTTGCCCCCTTATTCTGTTGGTTGTCCCATGAAATATTAACAGTGGCTGCCTCCCCTCTGAATAAGCTGATGGAGTAGTAAAGGGTGAGGTCTACCTCACACAGTGTTTAATGCATGTCCCCCAGGGGCCTGTGCTTGGTTTGAAAAATAGGGCCTATTCTCTCTATAACTCTTACCTTCTCTTCTGCCTTTCTTCTTGTATTTTTTTTTCCTTCATAACGCTCTTTTTTTGTTTTAGGTATTGTTCTTTCATTTTCTTTAATTCATTATTGCATTTTTATTTCAAAGATTTCTCATGGATTCTTTTTTTTTTTTGTCCTTTCTTCACCTGCTGGGTTTATGAGAAAGCAAAAACACAGAGACAGTAAGTGGTGGGATTCAGTGGCTTAATGTTATCAGATGGCCAGTGCATTGTATGTCCTCTAGCTGTTTTATTTATTTATTTTTTTCTTTTTTAACCTTCTGCTGAAAGGAAATGGTTGTTGTATGACAGTCTGTTTTATGAGGCATGCAGGCATTTTCTTTTTCCTCAGATGTTGTTTTTTCACAATATACTATACACCATCACACCACCACAATCTTTCCCTCCCACAGCATGCCACACAGCATACCAACTTTTCAAAGGTTAGAACAACAAAAACAGAAAAGATGAATAATCTAAGCACATATGCCTTGATGTCTCTATATTTTTTCCCCCTCTCCTCACAACTTTCAGGTCACTTTGTTTGCAGGGGTTACCGGTGTTGAAAGAGACCACTCTTGTCAACAACTGCAATATGTTATGTATTAAAATGTTATTGGAATATGTTTTGGAAGTCCAGCGGTGACAATACCAGTGACATCAATGCTGCTTAAATGCTTCCAGTGAAACTGCACCTCTGTTATTTAGTGATCCACAGTAATATGAACGTAGATGACTGCAGGTTTTTTTGTTTTTTTTACAAATCTTGTGTTTGGAGTGTGTTCACTTGGTACCACAAATAAATAACTAAATAGATTTAGGTTAAACTTAAAGAATATTAATGGAGTTCTTGATGATGATTCATATCTAAGTGATAAAAGCCTTTGAACTATTGGAGTATTATAGTTCCAGTTGGATCTGACATTATTCTTTCAGTTCAGGAACAAGATTTTGTTATAACAAATAGCAACGGCCATTACTCATATTATTGGCTCCTGGGTTAGAAATTCAGACAGATTGGGAATCTATTTTATCTCTCCACTGGATTCTGTCCTCTTTGTAAACTGCAGAGCATGTGGACATTCACTCAGCCCTGAAAGCCCCTGACAACAAACTCTTCTTAGTTTTCCTCCTGTTGACTTATTTTTGTATTTTTTCTCAATGTGTTAAAAACAAATGATGGCTGCAGGACATAAAAAAAAGAAAGGGAAAAAAACTGCTGAAAATGTGACATTTAGCTTAAAAGGAAGCAGAATGGGTTACAGTGATGCAGCTGTAGCGATACAGGGGAGAAGAGGGCTTCTTTTCTCTTCCCATCCCACTAAAAATAAGATTTATGACCTCACGAATGCCATCATATTTTAGCAGCTGATGTACACCGTGGGTGGTTTTTCAGGGATTGCTGTTGAGCCCATCACTCTGCGCTCTCTCTGACTTACAATGTGAACGTGTGGCAAGGAGTAACAAAAAAGGAGTTGTGTTTTTCGTCTTTTAACATCTGGCATGCCCTCCAAGTCCAAAATATGACATCCCTTCTTTTCCTTAAGGGATAAGAAAATTGGAGATGGGAAAAAAGTGGACAAAATAATAAACTAAAAGTCAACTTCTCCCCAGATTGCTTCTTTACATATTATCTATTTTGTTTTTATTTATTTATTTATTTATTTTTTTGGAAGAACATGGGGACTCATGGGGGACAAAATGAGAGGTCTCATAATCATGTCTGCCCCCTGCTTGCATGCCATTGCGTTTACTCTTTTCTTGCCACTTCCCCCTGGCAGTATAACGGACAGGTTTTGGCAGTTAAGACCTACAACAGCTCTTTCTTCATTTGGAGACACTTTGTCAGTTTTAATCAGGGCTTTAATTGGCAGGCTGGCAGTGGGTGAGTAGCACGAAGGGCTGGGGCACAGAGGGGACACTGACTCCCCTCAGTCAGCCCTTTGGTCATTTTCTTTCTGATGCTGCTTTTCTTTCTTTGTCTTTCTCCTGCTTATTTTCTGAAATTATGATGCTCCCACTCTCAGTTTCACAAGCATAAAATCATGAATACATATGTTTACTCTTTGCTCTGTTTTCATTTTATACCTTTGTATTATCAGTCATCCCACATGACCACACTGTTAAACATAGATAAAAGAGTGTACTGATGGCTTTACTGATGTGACAAACATGGATTAATCCTAGTCATAACACATTCCATTGCCTTTATCACTATCTGTAAGTGTGCATATGTGAGTGGTGATTGAAAGCTTCTGTGCTCCTCTTTAATGTTTTGAAACCCCCCCCCCCCCCGTATGGTAGCTAGTAGGACAGGCCAGTATGTGCTGTGCTCCTGCTAGTGTTGCAGAATCTAGGACACCAGGACTCTTGTCTGTGATTTCTCCTCCCGCTGAGGTGTTACCAATGCCAGGGGACAAACTAGAGCGGATTGAACAAGAGTGGAAAAATAGGTGGTGGGAGGTGAAATGAGGTAGAGAGAATAACAGAGAGGCTGAGGAAAGAGAATATGTCCCAGAATTCTTTGTCGGAATCCTTTGTTGGATGCCGTTGTCCTGCTTTTGAACCTGGATGGCAAAGCTCTCAATTGTCTGTCATTTTGATGACATGACAGTTATTGCCACCACAGCCAATATTTAAGTATGCCCCTGTGCTTGTTTAGCTGTGTGTTGCAGTTCGCGTTGTGTGTTTGTGCATCTGTGTCGAAGTATAAGTACTTGCTTAAAAAAAAAAAAAAAAA
>JBAMYA010000022.1:14326763-14341393 GCA_037176975.1 Arrhamphus sclerolepis
GTGTTTGTGCAGCCACCTTTAGCAACAATAACTTGAACTAATTATATTCTGTATGATGTTATCAGTCTTTCAAATCATTGGGGAGGAAATTTGGTCCACTTATCTTTACATCGTTCCTCCAGTTCATTGAGGTTTGCAGTTATTTGATTATGCACATTTCTTTTAAGATTCTGGAACAACTTTTCAGCTGGTTCTTTGCCTTGATTAGCCCATTTCAACACCTTGATTACTTTCTTTTTCAGTCATTCTTTTGTAGACTTGTTTTGTGTGATCATTGTCCTCCTGCATGAACTAGCTTCATGAAATCATTAGCTGTTTTACATATTGCCTCCAATATTACTTTATAATGCTTATCTATCCAGAGGGGTTCATGGTCAACTCTATAACTGCAAGATGTCCACGTGCTGCACCTGCAAAATAATGCCAACTCATCATCCCTCCACCACCGTACTTGATAGTTGCAATGAGAAGTTTGAGGTTGCGTTCTGAGCATCATTGTAAACATAAACCATGTTGCCATGAAGGGAAACCGTGCTTGAACTTCACAATTCTTAACAACTCTTCTAATTGTGTTATCATGAACCTGTACATATAACACGCTAAATGAATGTTTTCTCATTGAAGTAATTGTTCTCAGCACAAAATGATGAACTTTAAATTGTTTGTAAATGGCTTTATAGCCTTCTGCAATTGATGGAGAGCAAGCGAGGTTGTTGCTAATGTCTTTCCTCCTTGGCATTGCGTTAACACACCCCTGAATCCTCCAGCCCAGAAAATTGACAAAGTTGTCACATTTGCTGATGGTCAAATAATCAAGAAAGATTGATTAACTTATTAATTTCTATGGAAGCAGGGAGGGCATACTTTGTTTTTCACACACTGTTTCAGCATTTTGGCTCGACTTTGTGTTAAATAAACATTGGCATGGTGTTAAGTTGCTATGTGCTGTTGTTTATCTGACATTGTTTTCACGCCAAGACCTAGAAGGTACCAGTTTATTATTGTTTTATTATGTCTTGATGCATAAAATCTTAAAACTGTAAGAGGATGCACTTTCTTTTTCACTTGACTGAATTAAAACTATACCAAACACTCAGGAAAGAACTACCAATGGGAAAGAGGGAGACTCCCAGCCCCCAAGAAACATAAAGTGGTGGCTTTTACTTTGCACGTTTTTCCTCTGTGTGTCAAAAAAATTATAATGTTAGTTTCTCACTGTCACCTATGCTGCTTCTTTGACTCTCAGCCATTTGCATAGGCAGCATTATTCCTCGAGGAAATATGGGGCAGCTTCAAGAAAACTCCACTTTGGAGAGGCAGTTGGAGTAAAAGCTGGTGGAGGAGAGTAAGTGATAGTGATGGACGGTGTGATATAAATAGAAGTGGTGATGGCAGGATAATGCATGGCTCTTTCTGCCGGGCTGGGGTTCAGGCTTGTCAGTGAGACGAGGAAGAAAGGAGGAGAAAGAGAGGAAGGAGGAAACCATGGGAAAGGAGGACTAGGTGCCTTTTTCAGGTCACCGTTGCCTCCTAGAGGTGTAGGAAGAGCCCTTGATTAATTATGATCATTATTATCATCATTTTGGCCAGGGGCATTAATCACAGCCATGTCAGAGCAAGAACTGGACAGGGGGCAGGGCTACAGCACAATGGAGGATCTGGGGGATGTCACAGTTGGACATGAGAATGTTTGCTTTTGTTAGACACACCTCATGTTAGACCACATGTGTCAGACCTCAGCATCTATATGTGTACTGTCAGACCAGCATCCATCAAGGAAGGCCTCTTGTCAGACCGGCTTGCTCCCAGAGCTCAGCAGCAAACTGACTTAACGCATGGTGATCAATGATGGCTCTTTACTTGAACTACGTGCCAAAAGGCAGCCAAAGATGAATTGATTGCTAACATGAAAGTCAGTTGGCTATCCAGCTGCAAAGATTGTTTGTCAGGACATTCATCGTTAAACTGTAATGAGTAGTTATGACAAGCAGTGTTAGAGCCAGCATGCTGGGATTTGTAATGAATTAGTTCAACACAAATGACTACAAGGTTAAAATATGGTCCTGACAACTCTTTTTTTTCCCTTTTTTTAAATATTCAAACAAGTTTAGGCTTCTTTTTATCAAGGCCATAAACAGAATGTATGTATTTGAACAACAACAAAAAAAATGAAGAAGAAACAATTCTGATTCAGTCTTAAAGAGCAAACAAACTTCTTTTTGTTGTCAGTATAATCAAATATTTTGTTAGAAAATTGCTTCCATGATGCTGTCATATTTTGCTTTATACAATTGTTTTTAAGAGATTTCTTTCTTTCCTTCTTTTTTTTTCATTTTCACATCTCTTATATCATCCCTTTGTTTTGCATGACATGATAGACAGTTACACGCAGCCATGACAACGTGAACTAGGTGTTCGTCACCAGCCAGCCAGTAACACTGGGCACCCCACTCCGTCAAGACATCTCTTTGACTTTTATGAATACGTGTACACAGCTCAGAGCAGCGGCGGATTTGTCTTTATAACTCTGGTTGACACGTCCGCAGCGGACCCACTTCATTTATTCCACTTGCGTAGATTAAGGCTGGCATTACAAGTAAGGTCACACCATGCATCAATGTTACCTCGACACCACGGCGCTGCTGAGTGTGCTCAGGCGTTGCCATTTCTCCACCCCAGTTTCTCCACAGGAAATTTCCATCAATTTCTTGCTTTTGTGTTTTCCTCTTAGCCTCATTTTCATGATGCTCAACTGTCTCTTTTTTTTCCCCCATCACAGTGTGTATCCCTGAGGCTGGGACAGGTGTGAACACTGCTCCAGGAAAGGCTTAGAGCCTCACACTGTGTCAGAACAGGTGTGCTTTTGGACAGGAGGTGTGAGGCAGGTGTTAGATGTAGCCAAGGCTCACGAGTGTAACTGTCAAACTGTCCGTGTTCCTCCTTCTGTGATGACATGTTAATCCCTAACACTTGGGATCCACTGGGACCACCTACATCAGTCAGTGTAGAGTAAACACTGAGTCAAGGAATATTCTCTTTGGACAGTGGAAAATGAATTAAGCTTAACTGACTTTAATACCCCCCACCCACTCCACACACACACTCCCAACCCACCCGCCCCCCTTGGACCTTACAAAACCTGTAAGATCAGGCTGTTTCTAAAGTAGGTTATCTCAAGCTAAAAAAATATTCTCATGAGAGGAGGAGTTTGACTTTTAATGCAGCTCATTGGCGGTTAGTGAGCTGAGGTCCTCTTAACCTTAACCTGGCCTCTTTCAGCACAGGGACTCAGGGACAGCATCAGGGACAGTCATTTGTCCTTGCAGGTCTGGGTCCTTGAGTAGCAGAGAGGAGCCCTTAGCAGAGTTGGTATTAATATCAGCCAGCTCCTTGTCTGTCCAGAACTGTACGCTGGCTCCGTTGGCCCCTTACGAAGGGAAAATCTCTTTAAAACATTGTCTTGGAAAAAGGACAGTGTGATCACTTTCAAGGCTGCTTTTCCCCGTTCTCAGTGATATCTTATCTGTGGATAAGATGTAAAAGTTATTGGGGAAAAGGTTGTCTGACATGCCATGGCAGCTTGATGTGTATTTTTGTTGTTGTTGTTGTTGTTACTATACCTGGTGTTGATTTGTGGTTAGATATTCTCGCATACTGTATGTGTGTCAGCCGCCAGTGTCTCAGTCTGTCTGTTGTCTTGTATGAGTCTCCATCACAAGCCCGTGGTTGTATTTTTTTTCACAGGCTGTTGGGAGGATTTATTCGTCTTTTACTACATCACAGAAACAGTCTCGTAACTCATGAATGAACTCCATTCCACTCCAACGCCCTGGCTTGCCGTGCTGCAAACTCCATCCTTAGCATCTTATAGCCGTCAATCAGGCTAATCTACTCCCTCTCACATAGCCACAAAAGACTCTGACATCAAAGAATGGCAAGTCTGCCTTCTAACCGTACTCCCCAGCATCTGCTCAGGAATACTCCCCCAGCTAAGGGTCAGCAACTACTGTACTGTTTCAGAGCAGGAATTAACGGCCAGATTAGTCTGAACTAGATGAAGAGGTAGGAAAGAGGCTTAGCGTGGTTTCCACTGTTCAGTTTGTTTCTGGTAGCAGTGTTTATGAACAGTAGCTCGTTGTTCAATAAAATCGTTCTGATACAGAGCACCTGCTTTTCAGCATACCTCAAAACATTTTTTCATTACTATGGTTGACTCGGTTTTGAATTGTTGCAAAGAGTGCTTGCTTCATATTTTATATGCCCTATCGATTGTGTTGTCACCAAGCATTTTCCTTTGGTAGTCACTCAGGTGATAAGGTTTTTCCATCTCCAGGCTTTTGTCTCTTGATGGTAGGCGTTTATAGGAAGCAAAGGCCATCACTGTCACCCCAATGTATCTAAAAATGACACATGGATAGCTGCATCATGTAAAGGTGGCATTTGAAGTGACACAAACATGTTACATTTTCAATGAGATGTTTGTGGCACGGACGTGACCTCTGCTGCTCTCATCCCAACTCTTATCCTGCCTGCCTCACCTTTGCCATACGCCAGAGCTGTTTGTCATGGATGATTTGGTAATAAAATGAGAAAGGTGTTGAGTCAGCGACAGAAGTCTCCGTTCCACCTGGTCCTCTGTCATCCCTCTCCCCTTTCTCACACAGTTTTTGCAAGCACACCCAAGTGCACTTGCAAAAACTCTCTGCCCAATAGAAACAGTATCACACGCACAATATTGCACACAAGCATACAAGCAAGACTCGGGATGCAGGATGATATGGAAGCATTAAGCACAACAGCTATCCTAACGTCTTTTTCAGTCCCTCTCTTGTTCTTTTTCCTAATCTACCTGATACCAGATGTCTCATCCTCGCTGGTGTAAAGTTGGCCCTAAAGACATTTTGTGCTGCTGATTACAGCATATATAAATGTGCTGTTAAACAATTTTATACAGGCAAGTTATGGTGTGAAACATGGAAGGCAGTATAGCGGTGTCTCTGCCAAATACAAGAATATGCAGTAATATTAAAAATCACAGTGCTATAGAACCCTCTTTGCATTTATCATAACTCACATGGCCAGGCTGGGTCAAATGACTCAGCAAGCCAAATAATGGGCCTAATGAAGTGTAAAAAAGAGTCTGTCAGAGTCTCTTTTTGTTACCCATTGCGCTTTACTTTACCCCGCTTGCAGCTACCATTACTGACTTAGTGAGAGTACAGCGTGGTAATGGAGAATGGAAGCCTGATGGGCTCTCGGGAGCTTCAGCTGACACACAGGAGCTTCTCACAGGTTTCTTGAACCTTAAATATTTATAGCAGTGAGATTTTATTGTGCATGAATGACTTGAATAGTTCTGTTTCTATGTATGGACTTAAGCAAAGGCATCAGTTACTTGATTACGAGCTTTTGCTGATGCAAAAATGGTAACATATCTCTGAGTAGGTTGACGTTACTAATCGTCTCGTTGTATTCTTACATAGCCGTATAGACAATGGTAACCTAATGATGTTTTGGCTTCAGTTGCTGCAGAATATTGAGTGCTGTATGGTAATCTGCACCAATTGAGGATCATACATTATGCACACTATATAATAAAAAAAGCACTGTAGTAGGACACACTCTGTAACCCTAACCACCCTCTGTTCCTCATACTCCCTTTGTGAACACACACTCACAAAGACACACACACACACACAAGAGAGTAGGCACACATGCATTCAAAATCACACTTGTTCACATAACTCATATCGCACTTACTGTGCCAGCTGTCTTACCTAAGCAGTGCTGATTTTATCCAGGCTCACTGAGCAAGTATACAAGAGTCACCAAGCAGTTCCTCAGATAAATATTGAAAACACCTAGTCTAGCTAAGTGTTGTTGTTTATGTCAGGGACAGCGTTTATGGCGCTTGGTTGGCCTCTTAGTGCAGTTAAGTTTCCTCAGAATCCCACTCTGGCTATCAATTTCAGTGCAAGACCGTCTAGTTTTTTTTTTCTTCTTCTTTTTTTTCCCCCTTTTTTCTTATCCTCCCTTCTTTCGTGCTCGGTTGGTGTTGCCTGCCTTCTCCCTCATCTCCGCTTGCCCATCTCACCTTCCTTCCTTCCAGATGGTGCATTTCACAACCTGCTAGGCACGATCAATCAAGCCCAGATGCAGACTGGGCTATTAAGGTCAGTAATGATCGGCCTTTGAGCGTTATGGGCCCGGCTCCTGTTGTAAAGCCATGCATCAAACTCTGTTCCAGCGCTCAGCTCGCCTGCCCTTAACAAGCCGGCTTAAAATATCGGCCGGAGGATACAAAATGAAAAGGGTACAACCTTATCTCTCCAAAGACAGGCCGCTGTAGCCCCGAGGTGTAATAAAACTACAGAACTTGGCCGTCGCCTAGAGTCATCTCTTTTATAAGCAATATCTTTCAAAGATCAGCTAAGCGGTGGGCTATGGGTGCTGGGTAGTGAAATGTAATGCATCACACCATGTTCTCCTGCACTGGAAAAGCCTCTCCTCACTACTCAGACTTCATCAGGAGAGCTAAAGTCTTCCATACTTGTCTTGTAGGCCACATGAGATTTATATTTAATAGTGTGAGAATCTCTAGGATTAAGAGGGGTTTGACGGGGTCCTAAACCCTGCCCTCTCAGCGTATTCAGACCAGGGACAAATGCATGACAAGGAGATGAAGCAACCCGGAAAACCGTGAGGGAGACACCTAGAGGGCTTGGAGAACAACAGCTTTTTCTTTATGGGACTAGGACATGAGGCCATCATTTACCCTTAAAGGCTTTAAATCTTCCTCATTGAGTTAGTTTCCCATCAGCCTTGTATTTACACCGGAAAAAAGCCAAGTCCAAAGAGTTTCAGTCCATGTAATGATTTTACCCATGAAAGTGCCAGGAGGAAACAACTTAGACTGCCTTCATTGGACACAGATGGCTATGACTGATAGATGTTCACATCAGATGACACCTGTTATTTGGTTATCCAGCTTCTTATTTACATTTACAGTGCAGCAAGCAACATATTCTTTTAGATGATTTCACAGAGAGACTTCTTAAGTTGCAGCCGTTCTTTCTAGTGTTTCTAAGGCATACAATGTATATTTATTTATATACCAGACAGGCTTGTTATTGAATAGGTCACACGCAAAATTCACTGACCACTATTCAATAAGTCACTGATGCAATAAATAGCCAGTTTGAACAAATGTTAAGATCAATTGGTGCATAAATGGAAGTGGACAGGAAAACGTGTTTTTACTCTAGTATTGCATGTTTGAAATAAAAGTAAACGCTCCTCTCGGTGTCTACATGCTCTGACTGTACAGCAGATTTACTCATCCATCCATTTCTTTGTCCAGGTACCTACAGGATTTGTATTTTATTCCCCTTCAGCTCTGCATAACCTATTTCTTTTATTGGAACTGGAACAAAAACAAAGACTGGCTTCTTTCAATGTACTGATGGAAATTGAGTTTTTGTTCAGAGCAAAGGATAAACTTCACCAAGAGCCATAATATTATGGACAAAAGTAACTGTCACCTGTGCCGGGCACTGTGTGCTGTGATTATTATTATCATTATTTGTGTGTGTGTGTGTGTGTGTAAAGAGGCTGCTGCATGTGCTGAAGGCACAAGCTTTCCTATTTATCTGTGAATGTGATGTCCGGGTGTTCTGCGGTTGGCTGATGATGCCTCGGTGCCCCTTGCCTGGTTGGCCAGTGGCCTTGATGTCACCCTAGCCACAGTGCACGCACCGATAGGCGGGGAGTCCAGGTCAGCCCAGCCAGTCAGTCTGGAACCTTTGCACAGGCTCATAAAGCACAGAAGCACAGAGCAGAAAATTGAAAGCATCATGGAGGTGCCATGCCTGTGCTGGGGAGGAAGATAAAAGTCTTTGGCCAGGGTTAGAAGCATCATCGCTGGAGATGCATGCTGGGGGCTATAACATTTAGTAATGTAAGACCAGGGGTTGTGGTGCTGCAAGCACGTAGTGGCAGTGCACACTAATAGTTTACGGTTGTATGACAGTACGCTGCAAACCCTTATGATTAAAGCTACAGCTGTAAGACATGACATGTTGGTGTTCCTATATCTATTATGATTCTGTTATATTTATTATAGACATATGTGGCAAACTTAGACATAAGACTGGTTGTTACGTTATAGCTTGTCATGAGCCTGTCTCACAAGATCAAATAATGCTTGACCACAGAGACATGGGTAGTTGGGGTGTGACATTTGGATGAATTCATCACTGCTGCTGTGTGATCACTATAGCCCCTTTGTGGACATCACTGAGGCTAAAGCTGTCAGAGAATCAGAGGCAACACAATTTATCCTCAGAGCCACTCCTTCCTGCCACCTTTGACGTTCTATTAAAACATCAGCGCACAATAAACTGATGGATTTTCTCCAATTTGAATCAAGCTTGGGTCCTGCTCCTCTTTTTTTCCTGCCTCTCCTCCCTGCAAATCATTTCAGTCTGTGCTGTCTACCTCTCAGATTCCACCACATACCTCAATGCTTGTTATTCTCCATTTTTAACTGCTTGTACTCATAAAGTCAATGTGGATTTTATCAGCAGAATAAAAGCTGAATGTTAGCCTTAGTGCAGTGAGCCATTCCTTCAACTCAGTCTGACAAATGAGTTGTGACCTTGAGTAATATTTGCCCATTATTCAGAAGGCACTCGTGCAAATATTAAAAATAGCTCTCATTTCACGATCCACGGTGGAAGAGGTGGAGGAGGCTTGCTGATATTAAAGGTCCTTGTAGGTCTATACAGTATGGATGTACTGCTGCATATATAAAGAGCACATCCTTTCAAAAATGTCATAGTTTGTATTTATGAATTAGCTTCATATAAGGAAAACCTAAATCAAATCTATTTTTAATGTGACTACCTCCTTCAGTTCTCCTGGGTATAATTGTCTCAGGTATTCAGAGTCAAGGCATGCCAAGTAGGCTATTCCAATCAAATCAGAAAAAACTGCAATTCTTCTGTGTATTTGATTTTTTTTTTTTTTTTCAGGCTCTGCTTCTATGGTTGTGGTTGGTACTAATCTGCAGAATAAATCAGAAATTGATCACACACACACCTCCCAGATGGGTTATTTCATGGATAAGAACCTAAGCATCCTCAGTTCCTGGAGCTTTTGCACAGAACTGCACATACATTGATGAGCCACAGCATTAAAATCACTGGCTGATGTAATGTAGTTTGGCAGCACTGCCAGAATAGTTTTGGCTGGTCGGGACATGGCCAGGACTTCTGGATGTCCCCTCTGGTTTTGGGTACCAGGACTTCAGCAGCAGATCCTTCAGGTCTTGCGGATGAGATCAGTCTAGTCATGACACCATTCACAGATGCTAGTTCAGATGGTGGTCTGTGCTACCTGGTGTAGGTACTACTGCCCTGGGAGTGTTTTTGCCGTGGTGTTTCTCCGCAGCAATGTTCCACTGGGTGGTTGGACGTCCAGATGAACGCCATCCCAGGTTTTTATCACCTACACAATACTGCAATCATTTTGCTAAAGGTGTGTCTCTATGTGTCCTTTAACAAACCACGTACTTCTAATTATAATTGTACCACTTTACACATGCAGCTTCACTGTGAAAAATGATGTTGCTCTTAGATAATGAGTGCTCTGCCATTTAACAAAATACAAAATCACATTAGGAACCAGCCATTATTATTTCAGCATTTAATTTAGTTATACTCTTAATCTATATCCAAGACAATATTAGTTTCAGCCATTTCATTTTTCAAGTTTTAATTGAGATTCAGTTGATTAAAAAAAAAAGAAAAGAAAAGAAACTGGACAATTTAGTCTCGTTTTAGCAAGAAACGTTTTTATAATATTCAGCTGAAATGTTCATCAATCATTTGGGTAATTTCTCAGAGCTAACAAAGTTCTCTCCAGAGCCACACAAGACATTATATGACTGTACTCTGAGACTTATAGACTAAATAAACTATGTTACATTAATTAATTTCTGTCAAAGCATGTTATCATCCAGAGTATCTGTTCTCAGTTTATTTACCATCTCAGTGAAATAAAAGGAAATCCCTCTAATAGTTTCCAGTGTCTAAAGATTTTTGATGATGCAGTTACAAGAACAGACAGAATGTGACAGTGAATTTAATACAAGGCGAAATGGAGAGAAAAAAGTGGAAACATGTGTTCCCATTTGTTTTTTTGCTTTTTGTTTTGTTTTAACTTGAGGACTGTCAGACAACTGAAGAAGAAAAAAAAACAAAACAAATGTAACTTTTACAAAATAAGTTTTTGTTAGTTTCTTTCTTGAAGTTGTGATGGCCACAGCGGCATTATTGAGGTTAGACTAAATAACTAAAGAGTGTTCAACATAGTATCTCAGGATTCTGACTTTGACTTCTTGTTGACACAACAGGTTATCCATCTTTCTTTCAATATCCTTTTTTTTATCTGTTTGTGCAAATAATATACTGCAACATGAACAATATAAAATACGGAAATTTTGCAGTTCTTGTTTGCCAAAGAAAATTCCTACTAAGCTTTTTTATTTGGTTTTCTTCCCCTTTTTTGTATTACTTCTTGATGAAATTAAAATTGGCAAAAATACTAGCCACGCTAATTTCAATCATCCGTCCGAGACGTTTGCCCGCGAAAGGGTTAAAAGACTTCGTACTGTCCTTTCATCCCGTCTCCCCGTTATGTCCCCTCTACCCTTCAGTCCCACAGAGGGCTGTTTAGATTTCCAAGGGCCAGAGCATGACCGCATGGTCACACTGCTGAAAGGCATGATGGGTAATAAGCACAAGTGGCAGTGATCCGGCTCATGGCTCTCGTTATTCCTGCTCCCTAGCTCATACCAGTGGGTGAAGACGGATCCATCTGTGGTTTGACCTCAGTCAGGGCTCTGCTCACACATGCTGCCTGTCTCCCTCTTTATCGCAGACTCAGCTGTCTTATTCTGACCCCAAAAGACCACCTTATTCTCTCTCCCACGTTTGCCCTGTAACCTTACTTAGCTCTTTCTTATCACATATCCTCTTTTGTCCTCATCTTTCACTTTTCTGTACAGTTCCATCTACCACTGTCAGCCCTCTCAACAAGTTTCTCATTTCCATCTCTTATATTTTTTGGTCACTCCTTTGCTCCTTCCCTGTGGCTGATTACCTTGTCTGTCCTCTTGTGGTTTCACTCTCTCCATCTTCTGTTTTCTTTAAGCAATGCAAGAACAGTTTCCTCTCACTCTGCCTTCCCCTCTCCCAAGCCTTTCCTTCTCCCTTTTTCCCCCCTTTCTATTACTTTTATTCTATAACCCACCTCACCTTTCCCGCTTCATGACCCGTTCATTGCCTCCCTCAAATCTTTCCCTTCCCTCTCTCTGAGCTGGGTGTGCAGGCAGCTTCTGAGTGGCAAGGTGACATTGTGTGTCATATCAGCATTCCACGGCAGTCCCCTTTCTCTCCAGAGAGTAATTATTTCTTTCAGAGTGAAAGGTTCAATTTGCTATAAAAGAACAAGAGCCTCAGGTACAGAGGGAGTAAGGGTGGGAGAGGAAGGAGGGAGAACAGAAGTGATAGGGAGGCAGAGAGCGAGGGAGAAAAGTGGGGGAGAAATCGTATGGGGTTTGGAGTGGAAAAAGAAGCGAGTGGGGCAGGGAAGCAGTGAAAGAGATGAAGAGAGAAAATAGCAAGTGAGGGAGGACAAACCAAAAATCTCCCCTTTGTGTAATGGACACGCTGCTCTCAGAAGAGAGTTTATATGTGTGTGTAATCTGGAGATGAAAGTGAGGTTCTATGAGGTTCCAGGTGACGTCAGAGCCTCTCTTCTTCCTGTCTGGCCCAAGATTATGTCACCTAGCTGGAACTGAGCAAAGCTCACATCACAGCCTGGCACAGACACAGAGGCTAGAAAGCACAAGTCGAGTCCAGAAGCAGAAACTGAGCAGGGACGCCAAGGACACACTGGAAACTTTGGGCTTTTCATGTTAAATGCTGGATTTACATGCACACGCACACATACACATACATATATACATATATATATATCATATGTATATATGTATACATACATACACACACACACACACACACACATATATATATATATATATATATATATAAATATATATATATAAATATATACACACACACACACATACATACATATATATATATATACATACATATATATACATATAGCCTACATATATACATATATGATTTCTCTTTGGCAGTATATTTGACCAGCTTCAGTTCTAAATTTTTTATTTCTCTTGTTGTCATTGAGGAATGTTTTTAAGGGGTCTTCTTCCTCATGTTGAGCCATCACATTTGCTTTCCATGTATATTTCCTTTCCACACCCCTCACATGTCTCTACTGCACCCTATATCCCACTTTGCCAGTAACTCCTGCTGCCACAGTTACCTGCTGTAAATGGTTCTAGTCTCTTTTGTGCTGAGTGTCTTCCTGTTGGAGAGTCTCTCACCACTGGGATTAAGGAGCCTCTCCAGACAGGCTGAGGCGCTTATTTAAAGCAGCAGGCTTGTCACTAGCACTATTTTAAGAGGCAGCTTGAAAGCAATTGCTTCCGCATTCCATCACAACGTTGGCTATGAGTTATTATGCTCTGCCTCAGTGGTGATGAGCAGTGGAACCAAAAAGGTTTACCCCGTTGCTCTACCTGGTGCCCATAGATGTGTACAAGAAGGAATAAACGCAAGAGAGTTGAGGAAGAATTTAACACAAATGTTGCCATTTGTCATTACTTGTGATATGGCCTTCAGCAAATTTTTGTTGTCATTTAATCATTATTTCTTTAAGCTATTATCATTCAAGCTTCTTACCTTTGGGGAGAACAAAAGTCATTCTAAATTGCTTCACTTATCATTTAATATTATGAATTCTTAAAAAGAACTGCAACAATTGGTCATTAGTGCCATGCCTGGAGCAAGTAGCCACTACATCATACCCTACAATTGTAATATTACATTCATATGGAATATGCTTTCTTCTCCACCAAATGACAAGCTCACCTCTGAGGTGTGCACCAAATGTTTTCTGCTAAATATTTCTTCCATCAACAAAATCAGCAGAGAATCTTACTGTGCAAAAGTGCTGCTGGGCAGAGTTGGGTCTTGCTCTGTTGACTGAAGTGATTTTAATGTTTTATTGATTTTGTTATGTATTTTTTTCTCCACCAGCCTCCATATACACACTCTCACTCTATCTTTGTCAGGAGAAAAAGCCAAACAAGCAAAAAAATCCCAGCAGATTTTGGTCTCAGTCCCCATGAATCCAAATTCAGACTTGCCAGAACAAGTGGCATCAATGACTGTTTCCATCTCAACCTAAGTGCATAGTGGTCCACTTGCACCATGCATAAACTGAAAAAGTAGGATTAGTAAGAACACAAAACAATAAAGCGGAGAGACAGAATGAAAAAGAAGGGACATAAAACAAATTTGCATACTCCCTCCCAGAGATCTCTGTTTAAGTGGGAGTAAGGGACGGAAGAAGGAAGAGAAGGGAAAGATGGGAGGGCAAGAACAGAGTGTTTATGAGGGCGCTAAAGCAGCATCTGAAGCCATTGAAGGCAGGCTGTTCTTTTCTCAGAGGCATTAGAGCAGGCCGCACCTCTTCGTCTCTCATGCACGCATGCAACAACATCTCCAAGGTTGTATAAATCACACTACTCTTGCTACTGAACCAGCATATCCTGCTCTCCACGAACAATTACCACCCCGCCCCATGCTCAGATAACAAAGCATCCTATCTTAATAAGCATCCACCATGGGGAGCTAATGGTCTCACTGCTCCTTTTAATTTTATTCATACCTAACTATGAGATATTAATAATGAATGCAGAGTAAACAACAGTTTAAGATGCTGGCCACGCCATTGTGGACTAATTGGCTCATTAAATGTAACATTAGGTGGAAGAAGGGCCCTTGATTGGGAGTTGTAGGACCAAGTCAATGCTAACACTCAGAGATCATTGATCTTTAGGCAGCCTGTACTTCTCTGATTAAAGAGCAATAAAGATGGGACTGGTTCCCCTTGGCTCCATAACATTGCCACAATTCCCTAAAAGTGCGTCAGATGCTGCCCAAATGTGGACTGATATTTTGTCTTTCATGATCCTCCTGTTAATCACAGCAGGGTGAAGCTGCTGCTGCAAGACCACAGAGACATATCTGTGGCCACAGAGCCCAGAGTAGCAGTGGTGCTAAATGGTATGAGGAAGAGATCGATGAGAAAGGAGCCGGCTGCGTCCACCAGGTCCTAAGCTCCCAGCATTTGACCGCACTCCCCAGGTCTTGGATGTGATGTGTTTGCATGACTGAACATGTCTGCTGGGCTCTTCTCTAATGCAGCCACTGAGGGTTCTAAAGGGCTCCTGGTTAGTGCACTGTTTCCCATTTAAAGACTGAAGAACCACAGAACAAATAGCAGAAGGGTCTCAGAGCTCAACCACATGACACAACAAATGTGTGTGTGTGTGTGTATACACATGTACATATACACATATATATATATATATATATATATATATATATATATATACACACACATATGCACAAACAAACTCTGGGAAGCCGCAGACGAAAGCTAACAAAACAGACCATGTGTCTGTG
>JBAMYA010000022.1:14341493-14416318 GCA_037176975.1 Arrhamphus sclerolepis
ATATATATATATATATATATATATATATATATATATATATATATATACACATACATATGTACAGACACACTCTTGGAAGTCGCAGATGAAAGTTAACAAAACAGACCATACTTCTGTGTGCATGAATCTTAGACCTTTTCAGCACAATCTGGTGGTAATGGGCATTAGGGGCAGGAGTGCCCCTGGCAGCTCAGCGGCATCTGGCCTGAGCAGGCTTGCTGCCTAGTTGACTGCCTCTACTGGCCAGCTACAGTATGGAGGGCAGTTTTATAGCTGCACTCTTTCCTGAGCACTGACTCCAGGTCTAATAAACATCCAATATGTTATCCCACCCTCACACTACAAACAGAGATGATGCTCTGTAAAAACACAACAAGCCTTCAGATTGGCCAGCAATAAAAGCCTTTTTACAAACTTTGTGAAACTATATAAAGGTCTGACATACAGTGAGCAAAAACACCCTTTCCAGTTATATTGGGATTTCAGGTGTTGCTGAAGAAGCAGGCTGCTTTTGAAGCACATCGCACACAAGTTAGTGACTGTGTTACATTTCAGCAGGTTTAATTAAGCATTACTGGGGTTGTACTAAATGATATCATTATACGACATATAATATAGGGCAACAGGGCAGTATAATCATTTGTGCCAAGTAAAATAAAGAAAACAGCAGCCTTATATTGCTCTCTGCTATGAAGTGTATTTTATCTCCTACAACACAAGGTCAATATGCTATTATGTAAACATAATGATTCATATGGCTCTTTCATCTTGCTAGTGGTGATGAAAAATGGTCTTGGTTCTGCGAACGCTTAAAAAAGCAAACATACAGTCAAGTGAAAATAAAGTACATCCCCTTTTACTTCTAATGTTTTATATATAAAGAAATCATCTGGTCATTATGAGGACTTAAAATCAGCTTAATCAGGCTGAGGACTTGGATTTGTGTCTTTTTTTGGACTTAAATTCATCCTGTGGCCACAAAACAAACCCAAATCATCACCTGTCCACCACCATGCTTGACAGTTGGCATGAGGCTTTTGCACTGATATGCTATGATATGATTTATTTTATTTTATTTTATTTATTTACTGGGGGGGTCACATCCAAATTTTCCACTTGTTCAGCTGTGATGAACATTAGAATTTAAAATGAGATTTAAGTCTTAGAGTTTTTATGAGTGTTTCTCGGCTTTGTACTTTATGTGATCTCGGGATTTTGGATATTAATCTGTTACCTTTGTGTGAATGATGGTGATGTCCTCTCACCATTGTAACATTTATTATAATAAGAAGAATGAGAAGAAGAAGAATTCCAGAAGTTTGAGACTTGAATTGAATTAGGATGAACCTTATTTTCCATATTACTGTATCTGATAAGGAAAATACCTTGTTATATTTTTTGTATTGATGGTGTTCAGGTTTTGCTGACATTTACTGATCATAGTTTAGTTGATCATAGGGACACTGTGATTTTTCTATGCATCTTTCATTTTTATTTATTTGTTTACACTGTGGGTACCTTTTTTAAACGAGGAAGTACATGTTTCCTGGAGGAATACTATTTGCTGTTGCCTGTGATGCTCATTTCGGTAAATGTGCTGAAAGCCAGCTTCTTGAAAATAAACATCTTTTCCTCTTTAAGCTTGACTTGCAGCTGCCACGTCCATGTTCACACCCAAGAGCCATTACAATAAGCTGACTATGTGAAGCAGCATAGCAAGAAATCAAACCATGATAACGGGTGCCTCGAGCCTGGTTTAAGGCATGGGCTGATATCTTCCATGCACAGCCCTCTTCTTTCCCATCTCTCTTCTGCACCCTCATCTGCCTCTTTTCCTGCTTCAAGCATGCCTGTGTTGCACCCTTCCTTTGCCCTCCACTGCCCCACCTTCCTGATCTCATCTGGAGACGGAGCACATGCTGTGGAGAGATAGAGGAGAGCTGCAAAAGGTATCACCACCCAAGCTAATGACGCCTGCTCCTCTCTCAACTCGCTTTGCTGAAACAGTTTCTCTGCAGCAGCCAGGTTGAACCCAGATGAGAGCAGCAAACATCACAGAAGCTGAGGCAGAATAGTGATGGTCTCCTGCAGATAAGGAAGATATTGTTTTGAGTGTACCTGTGGAAATATACTCACTCCCATATGCACTTGTGATCCAGATGTGCATATGTGTAGGCGCCTTCTTAAAAATCTATATCCTCCAACGCATCAGTTTTGAGAGAACAAGAAGTATCATCCTTTCACATTCCGGTGAAGTGTACTTTAAACAGCACATAAGACACCACCATCCTGTGTGACACTACATAAAGTGTCACCTACAATATAGAAATGCCTTTTTCTATCTGTCTCATTTGGAGCCCACTCAGACAATAATAGCCACACAGTAAACTCCCTATCACACTGCAATGTGGAAAGGTAGCATTTCCTGATGAACTCTGTGTTACCAGACTGTGATATTCTTCCAAGGTCAGCAGCCATCAGTAGGAGGCCTGAGGAAGGAGAGCCAGTTGAAAAGTTCAAACAGCATGCGTGTGAAAACACAGATTAACAGTTTGAGGATTCTCAAGCTATGGGTGATACCATGAAAAGAGTTTCTCTGAATTAGGGACACTTTATGTCACAGCAAGTGACTCTTGTAGAGGACCCCTAGTGATTTGCCCTCGAGAAGTGAGCCACACGTACATGCCGGTAATAAGACAAAATCTATTATATAATCTAATTTAATGTGCAGTTACACTGTAGAGTTTTGCAGTTCTCCACTGAAATGTATGCACCAAAACTATGAATGGTAATTACATCAAACTCATGTGCATGCTGTGTGAAGTTTAACTTTGCATAATATGTCAAAACTGAGCAGACACACACATATAGATACACATATACTGTCCAAATTAGAGACAAAAGAGGATGTGGGATTAGCAGATCAGTTCCCAATTTCCCTCAGCCACCCAGCAGTAATCAGATCATCCTGCACCTGACGTGAGGGCTGAATTCCATTAGGTTTTATTAGCAGTAATTATTCAAGGATTCCACCTCATTCTGTTGTCTCACTGCCTATTCTCTTTTCTTCCTCCAGACACTGAAGTTTCTTCCTCTCTTTCCATTCCCTTTACTCCTCCCTGATTTTCTCATGTTTTGAATCATTCTCTCACCATTTGTGTCCTGAGCTCTTTTTAGAAATCTTTTGGCCACAGACTGCTGCACATGTAAAATCACATATTCAAGCTGAAGGTCAGAAGAATTCACATTTGAACACACATACACACTCTGCTTTTATTCTAAGAGAAGTTAAGGATGAAAAAAAAGAAAGCCATTTCACATTCTCTCAAATAGAGCCAAGGGACGCATCAGTCTCCTACCCCTCTTTTATTTTATTTTTTATTTTTATTTTTTATTTTTTTCACATGCTTGTTCTTCTTTCATTTGGCCAAGAGATGAGATGGACAATTGTGGGCTCTTTCAGATAGTATTTCTCATGAAAGCAGGAAGGAGCATGAGGACTACAGAAAAGGCAAAAATCCTCCTGAGAGCAGCTTTTTACTCCCAGTTTGTGTTCATTTGTCCCCCTGCTCCCCTCGGCTGCCTTTGGGAGCGAGTCAGCACTTGTTTTATTGGCCGTTACTGTGTGTCACGGAGCAAATCGGTTTTTACTCACAGGTGTGAGAGGAGGACAAGTGTGAGTGTTCCATTACTATTTGTATCTGGTTGGAATTATCTGGGTATGAATGGGCTTGTATGTCCCCCTATGTTGCTGCAGGAATAAAGGCTGTATGCCTCTGCCTAAAAGTAAGAACTGTGTTTTTAGTTGTACTTGTTTGCACATAAGAAAATTAGTATATGATTATACTATATATATGTGAGGTTTAGCAAATTAGATGATGGAGCCGATTCCCTCTGTGCTGTTTATTATCACATTTTGTGTAATTATATAATTACTGCTAATCACCCACCTGAGGTGGCAGTGCTCTGCGGCAACGCACTATTACAGAACAAACACAGCGACCTCAGCACATATCACACTCATTAACACACTCTTCCCTCACTGGTTCTCTTTCCTCCTCTCCCTCATTCCCATTCTCTGTGCTCATTAGCTCTTGTCTTTATTTACATGCATGAAAACACACATGCTAGTGCACGCTCTCTGATGTAATGAGGATCCCAATCAACCATAATGAGATGAATAGCACTTGGGCTGCAGATAGAAGAAATTTATAGAGAGAAAGTCTTTCCCAGCAGGTACGTTTCTGATGTGAAACAGAAAGAAGAAAGCATCCCCAAATCACATCTGATGTTCCACCCCTTCGACAGGCAGCTGAGAGAATGGAGTAATAGTGTAGCATTGCTATGTACCGTGCATTAGTTAACTGAATGTGCCAGTGTCCAAATGAGAGAGAATTGGGGGGGGGGCAGCTGTGTGTGTTGGTTGGTGGGGTGGAGGAGGGGGGTGGGGTGAATGGCGGGAGCTATTCAGAGGCAAGACAAATCTCACATTTCAGACTCCATTTCAAAGAACATGAAATTCAATATACCACTCCAATCTAGTCCATGCTGTCATTGCTTATGCCAGTAATAGCAATCACATATATTGTATTCACTCCTCCCAGCCTCCCAGTGTCAATTTATGTTCATGTTTGCCAGTAAATATATTAAATGTCATTTAAGCCTTTTCAAGAAGCTGATTGTTTTGCTTTTGTTTTGTGTTGTTAGTTCTCACTGTGTGTCATCCTGCAGATCTTTGCAAAGGCTTTTATTAATCTGCAGGCTGGAAGGCAACTCTCACCAGCACTCCCCAATGCCCCATTGTCATCTGGTTGTGTAAATATCCCTACTAAATTAAATTTTACCCTCTGCATTGGGAACAAATTGAAAAGACACGTAGACAAATCCAGGTATTGTATTTACACCAGTCAGTTGTAAATTGAGTGACATTTGAGTCATGCATTAGTGTGGACACCATCTAGACTGTAATAGCAATCCCTGGTCCCTCTCTTGTTTTTGAGCTATGTGAAAAGAATCCAGCGGTAGGGGAAATGAGTTCTTTGGATTAGAAGAGGACACTGGCACACACATAGACATACACACACCGTGACAGACACACAAACAGAACCAGGCTGTGTGCAGCAGCAGCTAGGCGCCCGCTGGGATGCATTATGCTAGCTGACAGAGCGACAGGATGGCACAGAGAGACCCACAAACATCTTGCCCACATAATGAGACAGGGCAGGAGCACTGGGGTTTCTTGAGGAAGAGGTGGGTGAGTTGACAGTGGGAGGAGCTATTGGAACATGTCATTCCTTAGTGTGTCTAGCATACCACATGCAGGACCTCTCTGTCACCAAATATGTTTGAAGGATGGCAGCTGCAGACTGAGGCTGACATATACACCGTAGCTCAAATGACTCATATCTGACAGGATGAATGACTTTATCACACACACAAAGTCAGACAACACAGCCCAAGCATGTATATCTGATGGAAAAGAAACTTTAATTAAGTCTGTGTGTGTGCTGATAAGAGGACATCACTGCTTTTTTCCCCTTTACAGAGCATGACCTGTTTTAGATTTAAAGAAGGCTCTGATTTTTTTTTTCTCCGTCTCGCCACAGTTTCCCCTTTACGATTTCTGAAGCACTGTAATTCTACCCGCTTTAAAAGTGCAGTCGCAGCAATTCACAGGCCTCCGTGAAGCCTGTAACTGTATAGTACAACTAGTGCTCGAGGCCTGAATGTATGTACCATTCTACACAGATGTGACAATCTTTACTCCCACCCAGTATCGCTCAGGGATGCACCTTTGTTTTTTTGTTTTACTATGGTGGGTATTTTAACTATTAAAAAGTTCAAAAACAAGCTATTAGTGTCATTATTTGCAAGAGTAAGAACTCTTGCTGTAGTATTATTCTAGGTCACAAAATTCAAAGCTGGTTAAATGCTTGTCAGGTGTCCTCTGTCTAGATCAGAGTCTTTATTTTGTTCTCTGTCTTACATTCAATCTTCTGCCCTTTCTGCATCTGCCTTTTTCTGAGCGTTTGGTTGCTTCAGATAAGCAAGATGATCAGGGAGGTCCCTCGACCAAATGCATTTCGCCAAAACAGGACAGACACCAGGAATCACGGCTCTCTTGCACCTGAGGAGCCTTTGCTACTGGAGGGGCATACGTAGCTTTGTATACAAACAACTGCCAGAAGCCATTCAACCATTACCTTATGCAGGAATGCAAAGCACTGATGCCCGATCTGCAAACACATGTCAAAGACTACGATTCCCTTTCTGACCGTTGTATCCATCACATGTGCTCTGCCGTCTCTAAAAACATACGTGACATTCCGTGACATTTCATGTGAATCATGTGTCATAAAGCTGACATAAAGGTTGACATACAGCTTACTTGGCGATGGATTGGCTGTCATAAACATGGATAGCTCTACAAAACAAATGATCCTAAATTTTCATGGCACTGTTCTGACATTGAACAATGTCGTCTCTGCAATTGAATCCGGAGCTCATTTTCAAAGCACTGACCTAAATCTTACTAATGTCACTTCCACCAACATGTTATGATTGAATGACTTCGTGATCGTACGCTATTTGTCATAAGAAGTTATTATACAGCGTAAATATCATAATCAAACTGTTATTATTGAAGCCCCGATCACTGGCTCAGGGTCTGGGGAAATCAACTTTTTTTGTGTGTGTGTGCGTGTCCTTAGGATTTGCGTCCCCTTCACAACTGCAAGTTACATTTTGATACAAGGGTACAGTCTCTGTGTTCTACACTTCTGCACTAGAATAGCTTTTATTATATTGTTTTGATGCATGTACATGAATGCAAACGTATCTAAATAGTTTGCTTAAAGAACTTTCTTTCAAGTAGCTTTCTTTGACTAAGAAAGATTTTAGACATCTCAAAAGAAAATCAAGACATTTCAGGAGCCCTCCTTCCATTTGTTCAGACTTGCACATATGCACACATGTGGAGACTCGGGGCGAACCGGAGACATCAGTAGATTGGTCCCGTTCTCATCTGTATGCATGGCTAGGCATCCTCCAGACCGCTTTTGTTTTTAATGATAACTGGTCCTATATATTGTTTACTAAGATGACAGGTCTATTTTCTTCTGATTTATAGCGCTGTGGCATTCAAGGAGATACTGTACTTATTACTTTATATGCAGTATGCAAAAAGAAAAAAAGAGAGAAGTCAAAGAGATGTAAGGAGGGAGAAGGGAAGGTGTGGACATAAATTAACGGTCATCGTTCCCCCTCCTGCTCCAGGCTGAGCAGCTGTTTGTAGAGACAGAGAGCTGAGAGCTGATCTGACCTACGAGGTCAATGTTGCTCAAATCCCTGACTCACTGGCTACCAGGACTCTGGAGTGGGAGTGAAAGCAAGATCTTTGTATTTTGTGAACTTGATGGGACTCCATTCATAGTCACAGGAAAACGCCCTCTGGTGGCTGAACGATAAGCTTTTCCTGTGGTGACAGAAACCACTCTGACCCTCACCCTTGCCACACTTCTTACCATAAAAGAGGGAAAAGACTAACTACATTTGTTCTTTTGAAAAACTTGAGTCGTATACAGGTATTTGACAGCAATGGTTTGCAGCGAGGTAAAGTGATGTAAAGGCATGGAGGAGGAGGTAGACTGTCAGTATTTTGACTGATTTAGTTACAGTTGCACAGAGATTAATTATTCAGCAGAGGCATGCATGGTCGCAGGATTAATGGTGCATGCAGCAGATAAATCAACCATTGGTCTCAAACCTCTCAGGGAGATCTCAGGGAGAGGGGAAACATTGCAAGACAAACATAGAAGCGCGTTTGACGTTGGCATTTTATATCCATCGCTTACCATTAGTAACCTTGAGATTTCAAGAGAGAATGGGGATGGTGAGCACATGCAGTCACAAATAACTATCCAGATTTGAGGATATAATGTCAAAAAATGTGCACATTATATCATCTTGAATGCCGATTTTGCTCCGAAGGACAAAAGTGTCTCTCTGTCCTTAAACTGTGGAAGGATATGAAAAAGGAGGGCTGGAGTTGCTGTTGAGAGATTGAAATGCTGCTATATATTACAACCTCTGGAGACCTGTCGGCACTCCAACTGACTACCCCCACCACCACCACCTCCACCTCCATCTCCGTCTGTCTCGTTCTCTTCCTTCCTCTTGTGCTCACAGTGACTTTGCTCTGGGTCTTTTTTCCATCCCTGCTCTGCTGTTACATTTCCCATCACACTCCTTTTATGCATTAATATAGCGCATCTATTCGTGTTCATGTCTTTTGTGCTGTGATGTGTTTGTACTGTACATATAAGTGTACATTCATCTCTCTGACTGATTGAATTGCTACATTGAATACAACATTCAGACTCCCACCCCTCTCCTTCGTTGTATGTCTTAGCCTAAATTTTGGCACCTGTGATTTCCTTCACATATTTGTCTTTTTTCATCTTTTCCTCTCCTTTAAGTTCATTTTAGCTGCTTCTCTAACCCATTACAAACCTCATGGCCTTCTTTCTCCTATAGTTAAAATCGTATACCCTGTTCAGACTTCACATATTGTGTTTTGCCTAACTGAAATCTAATTATTTCAGTCCCAGCACCATTTATTTATCACCGTGTGTTTTTGGATCTCTCATTCTCAATCTCCCTTGTTGTTTTCCTTTGTCTTTTTTTCTCTCTCCATTCTCCATTTTCCCCTCCTCTCTTTGGTTATCCTCATATGAAGCACTGATGCTCTGCTGTGTTCAGAAGTGTTCCTGTGAAGCCAAAGCTAACCTTTGGCTTCCAGATTAGATTAATTGCAATTAATTAAGAGTAGAAGGAGCATGAATGACTTTGGCCATATCAGAAGAGCAACAGTACAGAGGCATTATACATATAAGCGAGGGTGGAGGAGTGAATAAATGGGGGAGGTAGCAAGGAAGTCATGGTGAATGTGGGAGGATCAAAGCAGAGGATGGCGGCAAAGTGCTGTCCCCTGCTGTGCAGCTCAGATAAAGGCAGGTTAGCGCTACAGGTCTCCTCAGTGAGAAGGAGCTAGGCACAAGGCCAGGAGATGCATGAACAAGCCAGCTTACAAACATCTCATAATAACTCAGGCAGAAGAAGCCCCCTGAATTAAAGTGTCACTTTTCATTTGCTTTCCTTTCCCTCATTTTGGCTTACTGGCTGGTTTTCCCTTCTCTCTCATTCTCTCTTACTCCTTCCCTCTTGTCTGCCTGCCTCACCCCCTTAACCAACCTCCTCCCCCAATCTCGATCTGCACAAATATGGTCTCCTTCAGCTTCGTTCCCCCACTGTCTTCAACTCAAGGCTGCCTGGGGGCTCTCCGGCTTTCCCATCTGCCTGCTGTGTGTCTGTAGCTCTGCCTGTCTTTCTTTGCATGTTTCTGTTTCGGTTCGTGGCCGAACCTGTCTCTCCAAATCTGTCTCTTGGCTGGGCTGTGTCTCTGTCTGCAGGGCTCTTGACACACACATACAGTCACAAGTATGAGCGCTGCCAGTGTTATAGATTTTTGGCTACATACTCATCTACAGTGGAATGCAGGCCAATAAATATTGCACAAAGAAAATGTTGTCTTGGGTCAACACTTGCTGAAACTGCAGCAGTAAACAAGAACAAAGTTAACTTTGCACTCTGGCACCAATGTGTTAATACTGTATGTATCTGACAATGGCAGTGTGGTTAGCAGACAGCTCCATGTGATGCTCTTGACCTTTTGTTAACCCCTAGAAGCAAAAAATCTAAACAAAACAAAGGTTCATACGTTAAGAGAGAACTACTCCATGGTCAAGCTCATCATTATTATTTTAAATTCGGTTATTTGACACATGGTTGAAGTTGCAGGTCTGCACAGAGGATGTAACATAGGAGGCAAAAAGTTTGGTCAGAGTAAGATTGATGCCTTTTTCATAGTACAACCATGATTGTTAATCATCTCAGGCTTACAAACCCACCACCTGGACACCTCAAATTTGGTCGAGCTGGGTTCTGCTAGGGACCAAGGCTCGGTCTGTAAAGTGCGGAAAGAGAAAAGGTGCCCAAAAGCTGATGAGGTTGCTGTGCTCCAAAATAGAGATGTACCCCACAATACAGTACTTGGAAGTGACTGGGGCAGCTATCAGTCCTTAATTGGGCACACGGGCCATAATGAAGATGTGTGGTGGGACTGAACAGAGTGAGAATGAGAGTGGATACACAACGTTCAGAAGGCCGAAGAGCGGGGTGAACCTAGTGCACTTTAATGCAATGCGTATTGGCAGGTGTCGCTCTGCCTAATTTCACGCCTCTGTGAGCGAATGTGCACCCAGACGATCGCCACTTCCAAGTCCCCTCTCTCTCCCTCTCTGTGCCTTGATTTCAGTCTCTCTGCTTTAGTGTATTATCAGTTGCAGTGATGTGTTTGTCCTTCCACCCTCCTGTGTTATTTGGCCTGTACCGAACGTGCACTTTGGTTCCCCTGAATCCTAGAAGACCATGCATGGAAGCTTGATGTCAGGATGAATGTGCAGCCCAAGCACTAAATTTGAGCACGGTGATGGGAAGAGGACCCACCTCTTCCATCTGTCACATCCAGGCCATATGATGAGGAATGATTTGATGCGTTCTTTTGCCTCTGTCAGTAATCCAGCCTTTTGGACTTAAGGCCAGTGGGTAGAATAATGGAAAGACGTGTGTGTGCCTGTATGAGTGTGTGTGTGTCTGTCAGACAGAGTTGACATGGGGACATCCTTTGGCAGCAGAGACATTAACAAAGTCTGATCCATGATCCTTGGCCCGTTTTTTCTTGACCTTCCGGCTGCTTCTCAAACCTCCCCTCCTCCATCCTCACCCTCTTACCCTTTTCACCCCTCTTCTCTCTGTCTTACTCATCACCCACCCTACCTCTCCAGACCCACCCCCTTCCAAAAAAAAAAAAACCCTGTTCTTCGTTCTTCTCTACTCACCCTTCCTCGCCCCTCCTTCCTGTAGTGTGTGTTTGTGTTGAGAAGATTAAGCTGCTCTGACAAAGCTGTGTTTACAAATATGCAGGCAGAGAAACAGGCCAAGCGACGCTGAATAGGAATAGAATACAAATTGCTTTTTTATCTCTCTTAGGGCCAGGGCGAGAGAAAATGTGTTTGCGATTGTTGCTCCTCCGCCTGTGAAGGATAAAGCCTCAGTTCTTGGTTTGGGCTCCCTGTTAGCATTCATTCTATCCTCTCCTCTCTCTGTCTCTTTCAGTCCTCCCACTCTCTTTCTTCCCCCATGCTCTTTCTCTGCTTTGTCTCCTCCACACACTCTGTCTCTTTCTCCCCGGCAGGAGTTTTTTCTTGCTGTTTCCTTGGTAATCATATCTCCTCTCCTTTTCTTTCTTCTTTCCTCTCTAACTCTTTCATGTCTCCTTGATGTGTGCTCCTCTCTCCTCTATTCGTGCGCCGCTCCCTTTCCCTTCATATCGTCCCCTTCTCCACTCTTCTCCCTCCCTCATGTTTCCATAGAAGCTGAATATTTTTCTCCGTAACTCACTCTCTGTCTTTCTCTCCATCCATCTTTTCTTTTTTTTCTCCCCTGCACTCAGTAGGACGTGTCATGATTTACGGTCTCTCTCAGCTCCTCCTTGCTTACACTGGTGGTATTAGAAATTTTGAAAGCCTATAGATCACGGCAAGGGGAGAGGGCATGAGTGTCTGCTAATCAGCCCAAACAGAACTGTGCAGCGTCAGAAATTTGGGCTCTTGCTTACAATTAGGCTGCATGTCTGCATGGCATAATCCATGGCAGGGAACCCGGGCATGTGACGTCATCTTTGAGCAGGTCTCCGCCATGTGCGTTTTCGGGTGGAAATAGTGGGTTGGATGTTTGCTCTCATTAATGCAGAGTACGTGCTCCTCTTCTACACATAGTGGCACTTTTATCCTTACCTCAGCTAACACAAGGGAAGGTTAATAGGGAGTCAGACCAACTCAGACGTTGCCACTGATGTTTAATAAGCAGCATCAGTCTCACCAGTGTGACGCTGCTATTAATTTGTTGTCAAAATAAGACCAGCCAAGCTTTTTGTTGAGCTTTTATCTTACTTTGTGCACATCTAAACCTGCACCTCTAACCCGTTGTCAGTTTTTATTGAAGATATGAATGTGTGTTTTTTGTTGACCTCTCTGGCAATGCTCCATCACATGCATTTGTGTTTCACTAAGAGCAGTGAAGAGATCAAATGCAGGAAAATCTTCTCAGACTCAGCTGTTTCCCTACCTTCTAAAAATGACAGCTAAAAACATGACCTCTGGCCCTGCGTCTTTAAACTCTGTCTCCATAACCTCTTTGCTGTGCCCATTACTCAACTTTTAATAGAATGAAGTGCCTGTTGTATTAGACAGTGCCAAGCCAGTAATGCTAACAGATGCTCATTACTCTTTCTGCTGCAAGACCCTTTCACATGTCTGTTCTAGACAGGCGATCTGAAGGTCAGCTCAGGGGTTAGGTGATAAGAAAGTGGTATCTTCAGATAATGGCCTGTTTCCATTTGTAATTTTATCTTTTGCATAAATATTTTTTTATCTGTTTCAAACCAGTCATTGCTCCCATTTCCATGATTTCCTGACACTTTTAAAGCTGGGTTAAGATGCAACTTTGCAAGCATTTTAAAAAAACAAGGGCATGACTTTGTTTAGCTCGTGGTGTATCACCAAAGGAAGTTCTTTTAGTTGAAGGCAAGTCAATCAAGCACAGGATAAAAGTCAGGGACAAGAAAGTGGAAAAGGTGCATTTCTTACCATGTGTAGGCCTTTTCTCACATTGTGAGCTTTATATAGAGAGTTTAACTTTTTAGAAGCTGACAGAAGCGCTTTAAGGTTTGCTGAGCTTCCTTTTGTTGACAGACATCAATCTGTTGATGGCTTAGTTGGCCGAGGTCAAGACAAGACCTCGACTTACACTATGAAGTATAAACAAACATTCTGACATATTTGCTCATCTACAGCAGCTGTTTCAGACTTTATTTTGTGTTCGGGTTTTCAAACATTCTCTTTTCTTTTCTACATTGGCTTTATGCAGTGGTGCATTGAGAAAAGATGTAGCTAAAGTAGCAAAATTGGTGATGGTTTGTTTCTTAGTTCTGTTACATGTACCTTCCCCTACCATCCTTCACTTGGATCATGTCATTGTTTTGTTTTTTTCTACATGGATCATTTCTTTGTGTCCAGGATCTCTGCAGCTCGTAAAGTTCGAGACTTGATCAGCTCAAGACAAAACCAGTTGATTACTGTCAGAAGAATGGTGATGGACAGCATGGAATGTGATCTGGCTGAGGCAGAACTTTAGTGTCTGTGTGCTTTTGTCTGTCATCAGCACAAGCTGTACATGTGTTTCCCTGTATGTGTTGCATGCATTCAGTCGAGTCACTTCAAAGTAGAATAACCTTTTAATTCTGGAATAATGTTTTTGATTTGACACACACCAAAGTGTGTCATCGTTTTTGCACTGTTGTGTATTTGTGCCTCAGTGTGTTTGGGCACAGTGGCATGCTGTAGGGCCTGTGCCACCCTGCCATCCCATTAACTGAGCTCAACCCCCGCCTGTGTCTGCTTTCACCTTGGCCAGCAAGCCGGAGGAGAGGGAAAGTAATTCTAACCTTAAAAACCTGCTGATTAAAGCTAGTTTGGTGGAATTCGATTTCACTTAATGCCTTTGGCCGTGAGCCCAGCTGGCTAGCATTAGCATCAACAGACACTGTGTCTTCAGTCAGGGAGACAGACGTGCGTGGGGATGTGCATGAGCTTCCCCTGGCATGTGCAAAAGCATGCCTGTAAACGGCACATTCCCTCATCTATCTTTCGACTTCTGTTCTTCAACAGTCCCATTTTCTTTCCAATCCCATTTGTGTTTCTTTCTCTGCTCAGTGCGTATCTCCAACTACCCAATTTCGTCATTACAGTTTTCCTCTCAAAAATGTGTCTCTGTTTTTTTGTTGTTTTTGTGTGTGTGTGTTGAATTAGTTGTTTTCCTGAGCCTCAGGAACGAAGAAAAACAGAGTTATGGTCTTCAGTGTTACAAGTGGTCTGGGGTTTCTCTCGAAATGCCTCAGTCCTGTTATTGCTTTCCTTTTGAACTTGATGTATAACTGTGTTTACGCGTCCAACGTGGCTAATTAATTCTCCTCCTCGGGGCCTGTATATCAACTGTTTGTGTTTATTTTACAATGAGCATACTATTTTTAGAGCTGCTCATTTCCATAACACATGCATTTTTTTTTTTTTTTTCCGGGGCATCATTTGTTTTGCTTTGTTGAGGAATTTAGGTTTGTTTTCCATTTTTCTCCTCATCTCAGGAGCAGCCTGCCAATTCATTTTGTAGCCTGCTCAGTTTTGACTGATTAAGAGGCTGCAGCTGGTCCAATGGAGAGGACTGGAGAGATAAATCTAAGCCTCTTTTGATTTATTATGTATAATGTCTCATCAACTGTTGCTTAAGTCTTCAGATGCACTGAAAAATTATACTGTTACAACTTTACAAGTTGTGGCTCATTTAGAGACATGTAAAGGAAGAATTTTAATAAGGCACAGTAAATGGGATTAGAGCCACATTTACTGTGTCACTGCCAGACCAGAGCAGCGCTTTTCTCTCTGAATCAAAAATGAAACTAATATACTGCATATTGTGGCCATTCTGGGCGTAGTGCCACCCTACTAGACACTATAGATAATTTGATTCCAACTGAATGATTGGAGAGAGTAGAGCAGAGTGGATGGCTATAAAAACAGTAGGTAAAATACAGAGCATTGTGGTATCAGTTGAAAATGAGCTCATCCTCCAAAGTGGAAGTGGCACTTTTCAGCCCTAAGTCATCTAATCACATTTGTCTAGAGCTAGAAATCGTTGGCTGATCAATAGTCATCATGAATGCTGTCAATGGCCAGGCTAGTTTGAATTTTGCGTGGTCCTTGAATCTCTATTGAGTATGGATTTTTTTTTTTTTTCCCTTCATGGATAAGGTTTGATAGTACTGTCTGATTGGCTGCTCAGTGAGTTCTATTTATGCTACTGTGCCCCAGGCGTTATCACCTGCCCCAGGCAGCCATGTGAACAGACATGCAAACGTGCACGCAAGCAGAGGAACAAACACACAAAATGATACTTGGCCTCTAATGAAGCAGTGAGTGTGAAGTGACTTTACCAGATGGAGATTCATGTCAGCATATACATACACAGTATATGCAGGTACAAATCGAGTTATTTAATGGCATAAAAAGTGACAAGTTCCAGCGGATGATTATATATGTACTGAGTGTTGGATGTGTGGAAACAAATGCTGACTAAGAAAACAGGAGTAAAACATGGGCCAGATGTAAAACCATCATGGAAGGAGCTGGTTGGACAGGGGATATATCTTTTTTAAAAAGTCAGATGCAAAAGATTTCTCAAAAAAATGCCAGGGAAGTTATCTACGTACGGTATGTGCATATTTTTGTGGGCCAGTAAGTACGCATCCATATGCCTCCCTCCGACGCTGACAGGTTTACAGAAAAGACAAATGTGTGGCAACCTCTGACAGTGGGACATTTGCATCACAGCGGGAAAACAGCAAACTGCCAAAATAAATAAGGTGCCACGCTCTGATTAGGACTGTCTCCACAAATTATTATGGCCTAATGAGAGAGTTTCCCCTCTCTGTGTCACTATAACTGTGGGTGTCTGCTTGCCAGCTTTGCTTTTACAGACTTTTCATTTTACCGGTCCATCTCTAGCTGTGTCTGACAGCTGTCAGCTGTGATGGATGAATGTAAGCGAGATGTTGCCAGGGCAACAGACAGGCGAGGGGCAGTTATGGCCTCCAGAGGAAAGATGGGTATCAAGTGGTGGCGCTCCGTTAATTTCTCGCAGCTTTTTATGAGACGCATTGTGCAGCATGCGTGCCCTGTGTGAAGCATGATCCGGCTCAAGTCATGATGGCACCCCAAGAGGAGCATTTTTAGTCCACGCAATAATACCTTTTCATTAGGTCATGCCAGCATTTCATTGCCTTGACTGCTTGCTTGAGTGACAGCACCAAATGAATTTGCTGCATCAGTGTCTGACTTTGGAGGACACATGTCGCTATAACTCTTTTTTTCCCTGTCTCTCTGCAGTGACAGTGCATACATACCCTATACACAAGCTTTCAGTGAATTCTTCTGCATCTCATTTCCTAACACAGCAGCACAATTATAAGACAGTCATATGCATAAGACTGTGTTGATCCTTGTGAGTTTGTTTTGTAGCTTGCATGTATTGCTTTCGCCACACTTGCACCAGTGTGAAAAAAGCTTTTTTTTTTCTTTTCTTTATGAGAGATTATGGGTGTATGTGTGTGCAGTTATCGTTTAATTGCTTGCCCTGTGATGTGCTGTCATCTGTCACAACCCATAGATGGCAAATAATGGTTCTTCTGCTGTCATGCTGTCACCAAGACACTCAACATGCAGAAAGCAGCAGAAAACACCAGTAACTGATATGTGTCTTGTATTACTGATAAGCACTCTACTGTGATGAGCTTTTCTTATACGGATGTGCTTGCACTTGCAGAAGTATTTTGGTCTTCCCTTCTATCTTGGTCCATGCTGATTGTACAAGTGTACATAAGGCCAAGTGCATGAGTGTAACAGTGTGTGTTTATGTGTCAGTATTTATGGGTTTATTGCTTCAGGGGGGTGTTTTGTGCTTAAGAATTCAGTGTCAGTATGTGTGTTAGAGTAAGTGGATTGGTGGGAATTTTGCATGAGAGTGAGGTCTCAGAAAGCCCCCGTGTATGTGTGTGTGTGTGTGTGTGTGTGAATGTGTTTGATGCCTACTGTATATTGGCACTGACAGGTGCAACAGTTGTGTTATGCTTTAAGCTGCTTGTTTGTCTGGCCTGCTGCTTTGTGTGGTTGAGTAATGGAGTAAACAGAGAGAAGGGATAGCAGCCTGAGGGCTAATTTATTCACTCCCCCAGTCACCCGAGTCACATAGGCCTGTTACACCAGTACACCTGTCAATCCTGAGCATGCCATAGTGTTACACTGTCCAGCTGCACACAGCCAAACCGCAGCTCATTATCAGGAGACAAAAGCGTGTTGAACGAGAACAGTATTAACCATGATATACGAATAAGTGCTCGGTAGGGTTTTTAAGTATACAAATAGCATTTAAAGTTGTCATATTGAACCTTTTTACAATTTCCTTTACCTTTATTGTGTTTGGTTGTTATTACTGCCTGTAAAAATGTCTGCAAAGTTGCACAGCCCACCAAAGAGAACCCAGGACACTAGCTTCTGAACTGCCTCAATTTATAGTCCAGTCTTTACTTCCTTTTCTTTCTGACATCACTACGTACTTCATTTGCATAATGCCTGCTTAGTGGATAGTTTGTTTACCACAAACAAAGAGGAAGCAGTTGCTGCTCTTTCAGTGATTTCTGATCAAACTGCTGACCAGTCAAAGCAGCCTAAGTCTTTTGGAAAGGGTGCCTAAAACTGACAGGGGCTACTAGGGAGTATTTAAAACAGCAAAAAAATGTGTTAGAGGAATGATTAGCATGACAAGAAAAGGTTTTATAAATATTAATGCAAAGAAAACCTCTATTACTGAACCCTTAAAGACAAAATTCCTTCCTGAAAATCGACACAATATGGGTCTTATAAAAGTATGCTAGTTTTGTGTGGTTGTGTGCGTGTGAAAATTAATTCAAAGTTAGAATTTAAACATTGGGATTAGTACATTATGTAAAGTGATGAATCGACGATGTTGACATTTCTGTTTGTGAGCACCTTTCACAAAATGTTGCAACACAAGACCGTAGTGAAAGGCATAAACAATTTAATACTTTATAGACAGGCATACAGCATTGCATCACTAATCCCTCGAAAGCACACAAAGTACAGTTTGTGAGACGTAAACACTCACAAACTTGCACTGCAGAAATGTGTGTAGCTGTTGTGGTTGACTGTAGTAATGTGATGTTCAATTCACTGTGGGTGTGGGAGGAAGTGTCTGTCCATTGCCAGCGTAGAGTAATGGATGGCAGAGCTATGGGAGTGGGAGGAGGCATGCATCCTCTTCCAGACAGCTGTAATGGATGAGAGTACAGCAAGAACATGAGAACAGGAGCCAGTCTGCATGCACGAGCTCCCCATCTCAAACTCTCAACAAGCAAGAGTTTTGGTACATCTGAAATCTACTAACGAATTCATGTGAAGGCAGTCAGAGCTGATGTGTTTGTCAGCTCCTCTCTCTACATGTGAGCGTGTTGTATACACACAGCCACACGTAAATCCTTGTGCATCTGCGGGATGTGTTTGTTTTCTTAGCCATTCATGTGTTTTGCCTCTGTAGCTGTTCATCGCTCTGCTGTAAGACAGTTTGATGTTAGCAAATCAATGTTTATCTGGACCAGCCTCTGTTTTAGTTACGCAAGACAGACACATAGAACACTTCAAGGCACCTATTTATCACACGGTCCTCCATGCAATGTAGCACAGCATTCTCGTACTAAGATACCCTTCTCCCTTCCCCCCACCTCGGTCCCCTCAACGCTGCCTGCTCCTCAACAGCACCCCAGGAAACCCTCCCACCTTACTTATCGAATAGTTACAACATAGCTGCTGAATAATCCTGTGTTAGTTTGTCCACGTGTAGGTCTTGCAGTTGAAGAATAGGCGTAGGCGCATATAGTAAGCACGTGCATGTGCCGTTTGCCTAACAGTGTATCATGCCTAGCAGTGATTTGTCCTTGTTTCTATTCAAACATTTGAACTGAAGAGGGTTTACTTGAAGCTTTAACACTCTCAACCTTCTTGCTTTATTTACTTGTGTGAATACAAAGCTTCTTGTCTTAACAGCAGCCAATCTTATCCTTGTCATTCCCATATATCCGACTGCAAAAAAATTAAAAGTAAATTAAAAAAATAATAAAAATTGTCCACATCCACTTGATAAGGCCTTGCCAAGAATAGAGTGCTGTGCATTTGTGTTTCTGTTGTACTCGAGAAAAAAAACAGTCATCCCTTTAGGTCACCTAGGAGCCAGGTGCCATAAGAGAAGGACTTAAAAAGAGAGAAGATGGAAGGAGTCTTGGCTTCCTCCATCCTCTCAGCGCATGGGGGCTTTGATGCATTTACCTATGCTGCTGGCTGGTGAAGAATGTCTCCAGGCCCTTCTGCCAGAAACCGTGAGGCGTTATCAGCCCTGCCTTGCTCCTTTCACAGTAACGAGCCCCCAGGCACAATATTATCTGTTTACAATAAAGATATTAATAACACTGTGCTTTAGTTATGTGCTGGGTTGCTTTGAGGGTGAGGTGGGGAGTAAGGGGGACTTGAATAATTTTTTTAAAGTGCTTCTCAGGCAGAGCAGGTTATAGGAGGTGTTGTGCAAGTTACAGTGAGGAAGTGTAATAAGTTACTTTTGATAATTTCTACCTTATTTAGAAGTTACCTTCTTCCTTACACTACCCTTCCAAAAGAAAAAGAAAGTGTTTAGCTTCTTTCAGTACCAACTTCACATTTTTTGAACAAAAAAATTGCTTTGCTTAGAGATCATCAACCAGCTACAAAACACCCCAAAAATCTGATGAGACGCAGGCAGCAACATGCCTCTTCAGATCTTTTCCATTTATTGCCTCTCCACCGCTGTGACGTTTGACATCACTGCTGTGCTGCTGTATCAGACCCTTCAATAAATTAGATGTTGTATTTTTTGTGGCGGAAAGCATTTTGCTGCCAGTGCAAAGTTTACAACGGACAACAACGTTCTTTGTATCTTAGAAAACCAGAAATGATGGAAAAATACAGTTAATGAAGGTTTAATTCATTCTTTGACTAGTGAAGCTGACTTCACCTACCTTAACCTGCTGTTCATGCAAACATCATCAGCGTACTTACCGGTTTTGAAGCTAGTCATTGATACAGAAAGTATTTAAAACTGCTAAACACTGGCAATAAATGCAGGGGTGGATAGAAAAGTAAAGGAGTCATATGAAGATACTGGGACAGTGCTGAGGTGTTCACTGGTTGACCTCATTCCCTGTTTCCCTCCAGGTCATTGCCTTTGTTTTCAAGAACAATAGTTTGACCATCTGCCAGCAGGTCCAAGTGGGAGTTATGATATGGAGGGAAAAGGTTGAGAGTTCATAGGTCACAGCTGTCATGGTCAGCTTAGAGGTGAGCCTACTGCCTGCACTTTGCTGTCATGTAATGTCCTCTTTCTGTCCCTTTTTCTCTCTTCCTCTCTCATATACCCTTCTACCAGTGTTTGTATGGCTGCTACGTCCACTCCTCCATCATCCCCACCTTCCACCGTAGGTGCTACTGGCTACTCCAGGTAAGACCTCTTCCTTTCCTCCTCCTTCTTTACAGTTCACCCTACTTTAGAGTACACACATACTCTGCTGACCTGTCCACGTGAACTTGAATGAGTTGCATGATATCAGTTTCTATTAAAGCGAAGCATTTACCTTTGACAGCCGGCAGGCTCACATCAGCCTAACCCTCCGCCACCTCCCTCTGTCTCCTTGCACCATTCTCTCCCTAGCCTCCATTTCCCTTATCTTTCCCGGTCATTCACTTTTCTCATGGCATTGCCCATACAAGCCATCCGGCAGGAGGACGGTATCTCAGTTTGCTAAAAGCTCTGCCATCTCCCCTGCCTAACAGCTGCAGTGATGGGCAGTAAAAGCATGATGGAAGAGGTTCCCTGCACAGTACAGTGTGCTTACTGTTGGTCGTCAAGTCTGCAGGCAGAGAGTGGTTGTAAATAGTAGTCCTTTGATCACCTACCCAATACATCTCATCATTCTCCTTTTGCATGGCAGCCATTACTGTTGGAGGATGCTTGATACAGCCATTTTCACACACAGTTATAGGGGAGCATAAAGCACACACACACACGAAATGGGAGCTTGTGGACACTGTGTGTCTATCTATCAATTTATCTACTTTATAGATTCACTGGCAACACATCACTCACAGAGAGAACATCTAAGAAAGACTTAGAAAAAATGGGAGGGGGTTCCCGTCAGCTCAAAAATAACGTTCATATTGTAAAATATCAAGTGATATAGAAAATCACATGTGGGAATCACTGCATATGCTCAGCAACAATTCTAATAACCTTCATCAGTGAGTTACAGTAAAAGTGTCATATTGTGTGAATTGCAAACACAAAACAAAGCTTGTTAAAGCAAATCCTTACACAACCTCAGCTCCCTGCAGTCAGGAGTTTTTTTTAATAGTGATATTTGTCAGTTTCAGTGTTTAGAATGTTGTCTTTGCACTTTCCAGTCTAACATAGTGTTTAAATGATCTGCAAATCATCACATTCACTTTTAACTGCCTTTTGTCCAGGCCTAATCTAATCTTGTTTTTGAAACTGGTATTATTCTCCGCATATAATGACTCTGAAAAAGAGGAAGAGAAAAAACAAACTACTTTTACAGTTATTAATCAAAATAATCAATGTGATCCCCCGGCAAACAAAACATTTCAAACATCTGTTTGTTTTATGTTCGTGTTTCCTGTTGGCATTCTTTGTAATAGGCAGTAATGACAACTCTGGCAGGTAAAAAACATGCCCCTGTCCATCTCTTATTAGTTCTGTCAGCAAGTCGGGTCTGTGCTTTTCATTTTCCTGCATTTTTTTTTTCAAATATTTTGAGTTACAGGGTATTTTGCTAACTTGGTAAATTGGCACCATTAAGAGCTTATTTTAAGCATTTTGTACTTTTATGCATTAAACTGCAACACCCTGTTTTTACACTAAGTCTTATTGGCTTAATGTAAGCCTTGGAATACTAATGCTATACTCAAAATTGTATTGATGCATATTGAAATATTGGCTGCTAATTACCTTCTAATGATTATGGACAAAATCCCCAGACCTCTGTCTTTGCTTTATAAATTTTGGTTAAAACTAATGTGATGTAATAAAGCAAGGCTTTTACTCAAAGTTGTGATATTTTAGGTGTGAGGACAGCAACATTAGATTTTGCAAATTACTGATGTGCAATTGCAACTGCAAGAATGTATTACAGAGCCATTATAGATTATAGGTCAAATTTTAAGTAATTCTTTCAACTATCAAAGGCATCCTTTTATAATTTTGTTTTGACTGATTAAAAAAATGTAAACGTGTTGTTCCGTGAGTTCTAAAGAAAATGGAGGGGTGGAAAGCAGTTCCCAGGAAAATTAGGTCAGTGTAATGCTTGACACATACGCTGCACATGGACACATAGACATTAAAAAACATGCCTACACACTGTACAACAAAAAAGATAATGACACAGTGGGGTCACACTGGGTCACTCACTTTTCATAACAGCTACATTCATTTTCAGCCTTCATTTTCTCTGCTCGCTCCAAGAATCACACACATAAACATTCATCAAACTTTGAGGAGTTCACTGACTCAACTTCTCTCTCTGGTTACTCTGGAGCATCAGCTAAGAACAACTGTCTAGTGTGAATCCTTGGCCCTCACCTCTTCCACCACTCAGCAAATCTTTTTACACATCTCCTAAGGGCTCTGAGTTGCATATGTAACACATCCACTCATTTAAAGACAACAGTACCCTCTGCTGCTAAACAAAGATATCCTCACAAGCATGTGTTTATTGAAATGTTACCCGTTATCTATTGAAATGTTGCTGGACATCCAGATTTGATTTTTTTTAAGCTCTTCATTCCAGACCATCAGCACTGAGAAGAAAGTATGTTTTGACAATATAGGTAAAGATTTACACTTCTTATCTCTGAAGATGTAGTAGGATCTCCTACACTTCTGTCTCTTTCAGAAAGTGTGGTTAGAACCTTTTGTGATTCACTCCTTCTGTTTTTCCGCATTCCTTGAGTCTCTGGAACCTCGGTTCCTAACTCCCTATGCACCATTTGCTATGTCCATATGAGATTTGCCAGCAATAGTCTGTCAACAGCAAAGCAGCAAGGAGAGTGGAGCTCCCAGAGCAGCAACAGGGAAAGGTCACCAGTGAGTGAAAAATGTAAATATTCAGCCATCCAGCAGCCACAGTCACGGAAAGACAGGGATGAAAATAACTCCTATTACACAGCACTGACAGGGAGGGAACATAGAGGACAGAGCGGGTAGCAAACTTTGAATGAGAGAGGGAGTTGGCCATAACTTTTTTAAAGTTTGTCTAAGAAAAAAAATAGAGAAAAAAAATAAACACTGGGGCTGGGTGGGGTGTGAAACAGCCAGGTTAAGAATTTGCACCTCCAAGTTTCCAGAAGGCCAGAAAAGGGTGTGTTGCCCACTTCAAGTTTGAAATGAATTACCCTCTCAAATGGGGGAATATATCAGAAAGAGTATATCAGAGTCTTCTTCCCAAGTGGATGTGTAACAAAGCAGGAGACTGACAGGAGGACTGACAGGTTGTACTGTTATGGTGAAGAAAGCTGAACCAAAAGACAAAGCCCCGGATTTATCAGTCAAACTATTCCAGCCCTGACCAACTGTAATGAGCTGTGGGTAATGACTGAAAGAATGGGATCACAGATACATGATACAGAATTGAGCTTTGTTTGAAGGGTGACTCAGCTTACCATTGATAGGATAGAAGGGTCTCAAGGTGCAGTCACTACTTTTATTCATAAGAAATTGAGGTGGTTGTTTGCTTTTTTATGTGTTCTTTTTTTTTTTTTTTTCGTTTTTTTTGGATGTCCCATCAGAAGAAGAACTCTGTTTGCATCTATGGAGAGGAAGCACATACATATATATGTATGTATGTATATATATATATATATATACATAGTGAGAGAGAGATTTACTTTATTTATTCATTATCTTATCAAATGTTGTCTTGTTTCAAATCAAAGTTTAATGTTTTTTTGTTTTTTTTTGTGATACAAACAAAAAATACAGGAAACTGAAATTTAAACCTAAATAGAATCAAATCCTACTTAACATAACTGTAATTACCTGTATGGGACAGGTTCCTTAAAAAGAATGAAATTTGCACTTGGTTCTCAGCAAACACTAAATCCTGGCTTTTGCTTTTAGAGTCATTTTGTTCTAAAAACTCTCTGGTTCAATTTTTTGTACATATTAACTGATATTGATGTGTCTGTAGCAGATGCTGATTATTTTTAAAAATGGTAGTCTGATTGGTCTGTCTACATCTAGCGCTGTATTTTCGATTTGCATCTTTATAATAAAAGTGAAAAAATGAATATCAATAGTCGTCGGGACTTTGATGAAACAACAAGGTCAGAGGTGCCTACAGCTTTCATTGTACAAGTATTTGAATAGTTTGTGGTAACTTTGAATATATGTGTAGCAGTGGAAGGGAGCCAGGAAGCAAGATAGAGAGAATTTTAGGGAGGGAGGGGGCTTATCCATGGAGGTGTGTGCCCCTTTATCCACTCCTTATCCACTCTTTATTGAGTCAAAGCCTGGGTAATGAGACAGGGGACAGGAATAAAGACCTGCAAAGGGGGTCTTCTCTCAACCCATTCATTTTCTTTTGTTCTTTTCACCTCTCACTCTCAATCTGCTCATCCCCACCACACTACCTCTCTATGGCATTAGACCACTTCAGATTGTCTGGGCCATCCCAGCAAATCGCAGAGACTGAATGAAAGTACCTCTGCAGTTATCCAGAGTTGCAAACAATGAATCTAAATTGCTGCTGAGACCAAGAGCTGCACAGAGCATACTATTTTAAAAAGTTACAATATAAATGGATGTGGTTAAAAAAAAAAAAAAAAAAAAGATGGTTTCTGTCTGTTACCTATTCTCAACACTACCAACAGAACCAATCATAAATATTATAACATTATGCATATACTCTTTAAATGCTACTGCTGGAGTGTGCATAATCCAATTGCCTTCTTCCAAAGAGTGACCCCAGGTGACCTTTATATGAAGATCATTTTGGTTGCTTGTTGCAGTTTCATTCTTTCAGGCACTATCCACAGCATGTGACCATGGAAATACTGAATATGGCTCATTCCAAATCCATATAACCAGCGTCCCTTGGGATGTTGTCGGACCTGTGATTGAGATAGGATCTGAAGATGTCCCAGTATGTGGCCCTTGTCTAATGTTCTCAATCACATATGGAAGGACCAATCTTGTCAAGATCAAGACGTCTGGGCAGCTGCTCTAGCATGCTATTTATCAAGGGCAGCCTATCTTGCACAGAAGTCCAACAACAGAACACGGGTCAAAGTTAGATCAGTAGATCTATAAATCCAAGTCACACCACTCCAATTTTCACTGTTATAGCCCACACGAGCAATGATGAACAATACGTCCTCAGGCCACACACCCTCCAGTACCCTCTGCAGGTACTGCAACAAGGCCAAGTGCTCTGAGGATCTGTTGATCTTCCACAGACAAGAGACTCTTTTTTTCTCTCTTTTGAACCCCAAGGGGACAGGGATGCCCCTAATTTGCCCACCTGCAGGAAGGGCCTATGAATAAGTCCAGCCCTCCTCACTTCCTCTCACTCAGAGTGACAGAAATAAAGTCCAATTCCACCCCAGAAGATTGCTTCCAGAACCTGCTGTCCTCATTGAGATGAACCAAACCAGCCAGTATTTCTCAACCTCCTGTATGAGCTTTGGTTCCTTCCCACCAATGGAAGGACTTTTCATGTCTCTAAAGCCAGTTTCAGTAGCCAGGGATTGTTCCACCAAGGCCTTCCCCTCTGACTGTCTTTCATCACCTCCTGCAAGTGATGGATCCACAGAATGATGATCCCATATAGCTTCTCTGTGCCCCATTGGTAAAGATCCAACCACCTGGTGCACACTGATGATCTTCTCCTCAAACTTAGGGTCCTGGGTGGGGCCCAGGTATTCTCAAGGGGGGCAAGGTATGCCTATAAGTGCTCTTCGTAAAAGGTTTTTAAACTGTCTCTTTGTGCATAATCAGTGAGGTAAATGTCCAGTTGTTCCAGGCACAAGCTGTCAGGATACAAACATTCAGACAGATACACACAAAATATCTTGCCTGTCACGGTGGCACTGATTGATTCTACTCCACCGTGTACCCTTCTCTTGTTTAGTGCTAATCGAATTCCCTGCTTGTGCCCCTCCATCAAATCAGACAGTAGAGTTTGTGCTGGCTGGCAGGGCCACAGAGGTGGGGATAATTATGATATTAATAAGGTGGGGGTCTGAGGGGAAACTTCATTTGTCCTGCTCCCTGCCACAAACACAGAGAGGGGTCAATAGCCTTTCCCAGCTTTTCCTACTTTAAAGAGGAGGAGAGAGGAATGAGATAATGACGTGACTAGTAAGGCAGGAGGGAATGCTGACGACCTTGTTTCTTCACAGTTATCAGTTTCTCCCCCTTACCTCTCTCAGCTTAGGCTACTGTGCTTTAGTGTCTGTCTCACATGAATACATTATTAATATCATCATTCACTGCAGTTACATTTTTCCTATTACATTAGTCCTTCAGAGTATAATGACTTTGGAACTACTTGAATTAGTGTTATGTTGGAAAATGAGTTGTCACTGTAGTCCCTGTGATCATTTCAGCACTATTAGACTTCAGCGATTTTAATTTATGGAATAATTCAAAGGTTACTTAATTGGACAGGCAGAGTGATAACTTAGTGATTGAGGAAAACCCTGAGCACTTTATGGTCTGTAGTGCTGTCCATGGTGCTGAAAGTAAGAATTTTGTGTGCGTGTATGTGTTGTTGTTTATTTGTTTTTGTTTTGTTTTTTTCATTCTATTGATTTATCAAAAACCATCCAGCACTTTCAACTCCAATGCATCAATTCTTAAAGCCATCACAACAAGCACATCATGTGCAGGGGCCAACAGATGCGCTCACAATGCTTTTCACACCCTGGCACCAGTCAAGACAGAGATCTCTCTCACTCTGGTTAATTGAATGGGTAATATCGAGGAGCTCTTTTGCTGTGCTGATCCATCGTTCTGTGAGCAAGCAAGATACCATAGTTCCACAGCGGTCATGCCTGCAGGCTAAAGTCAAACAGATGGATTCTTTATATCTGTCAGAGTCCTCTATTCATTCAGATCAGTTTAGTTGCCTCTGTGTTGAGCACTGGAAGACAGGTGCCAGATTCAGATATGTTCAGGCGATGTGTGATGACGGAGCAGAGCTGTCAGGTCCAGATGCACATCAGATGCGTCCAGACTATGCAAGGCTACATAATGAATATTTCACTGAGATAAATCATGGATGAACCTTGGCACCATTCTGTTGATTTCACTGAGAGGGAAGAGTCATGAAAACCCGGTGAGGTTTTAACTGGCTGTCTACAACCTCAGGGCAAACGGAGGCAGGAGCAATATAATTGCCTTTAGCTATGCAGGCTGTTGTTTGTATCAAATGGAAATGCACCTCAACAGAGCTCAGATCTATAGCATATGACTTTGACTTTACTAGCAGACTTTACTGTTAAATTCAAAGCCTCCGCACTGGACTGGGAAGAGAACAGGTGGCATGCATTGGGAGTGTATGTCTGTCTGCATACCTGTCAGTGTCTGCGCTTGGTTGTATTTCTGAGTTTGAGTGTGTGTGTGTGTGTGTGCATGTGTGAATATCAAACTTTGTCACTCTGTTACTGCACTATGGTGGGAGACCATAGTGCTCTCAGCAGCATGCTGCTGCTGGCAGGCCCTGACTCTCTCTGCCATGAGGAGAACAGCTGCTTCATGAACATGTCTGGGTGTGAGCCATGTCCCTCAACCACCCGCTTCCCCCACCTCCTTCTCCTCCTTGTGTGCCTTCGCACAGACATAGTGTATCTGACATTAACCTTCTCCATCTACTTTAATCATACACTTTTAAATAAGTCTCTCCAGCTATCAAATTTTCTTTTACTCGCCTGACGTACATCTCTGTTTCTACTGAGAAGGAAAATATAAAGTTAGTTTTAAGTCTGTCTCTCCACAAGCAGTGACACTGTGGCTTGTGACATCTAAACAAATAGAAGGTTGCTTAATTACTGGCCCCTACTGGAGCACTCCTTCTCCCCACAATGAAAGAAAGAGAAGTTGAACAAAACCCCAGAGGCATACTGAGCATTCTCTCCTCCTGGCAGTCTGATCCGTTCCTCAGTGCCCGCGACCTTTTCTGTGGGCTCGTCGCCTGGCCCACCAGCACGGCCAATTATCACAAAACCCCCACCGCATTTGTCTTGCCATTTTCACTCTGCAACTGAGGAGGCGTGCGTAGCCATAGACTCATGCAGCCTCCTCACCAGCCTCAGCCCAGACGGAGAAACAGAGGACCACAACAGGTATGTGGTGCTTAAATAATTCAGTTCTCCTGAAAGGTTAAGACTTGGCCAGTAAGGCGAATCAACATTCATCTTGCTCAAGAGTCATGCACTCACTTTCAGAAAGAGTAGCCATCGACATGTTTACATTTTGTGACATCAATATTGTTATTGACACCAATATTTTATATGATATTCTGCTTTGCTCTCTTTTCACTGGTAAAGTAAAATAAGTACAGAGAATAGGCGTACTTGACAGAGCTGGAAGCAAATCTGATCTGATCATTATAGCTGTAAAACGGCAAGCTTGTTGAAGAGTACTGCAGCAAACTTGTTATTTCCCTATGCACTCTCTTCATGAGCTCTCTTCTCAGCAATCGTTTGCTGATTTTTCCATATTAGATGATAAGAAGTCCTTTAGCATTGTGTTATCAGCCAGGCCTTATTTATGTTTATTTTCTGCTTGTATTAGAAAGTGGAGGGAATGAGTGGATCCATAGATAGTCTAGTCTATCCTGTGCCATGTCAAGGTTGCTGTCTACCTGTGTCACTTTGCAACCTAAGGTCTGATGGCAGAAGTGTGCACGTATTTCACATCTTACCCAGGGAACACTGGTCACAGCTAATGACCAGAACTGTCTGATTTGTCCTGCCCTGATTACTCCTCTGAGCCCCAATTAGCCGTGGATGAGAGCTGACATCCAGACACAATCACTTGGATGTGTCATAGAGGAAAGGATTGGACAGGGAAAGAAAGGACGGAGGTAAGGATGGAAGATGGGGAAGCATTCGATAAAGACTGAAAGAAGCAGGGAGGAGTTGGTGTGGAAGCTCTGGTGATACGGAGCTCCTTGTCAGAGTCACTCTGCATTCAGTCAGTTATCGATCTCAATTCCCCTTTAACCAGCTACCACTCATCGACATACAAGCCAGCAGCTCTGATTGCAATTTCTATAATTGGATATTTTCATTGTGAAAATGTGTCTCTCTGACAGTGTTAGCTGCATCTGGTCTGAGACAGGTTGATTTCTCAGTGGAATCAGGATGAAGAGATGTAGGCCTGTTTATAGAAGGATATAAGACAAAAATAAAGTATTCAGCCAATGTGGTCTAATCAATTTAGTAGTTGAAGCAAAAACAGAAGTCCAGGGAGCCCCAAAAGTATTTTATTATGGATGAAAATAATTTGATTCACTGTTTTACAATAGCAATCTCTGTTATAAGTGTTTTCAACTGTGTATCTCTTCTTGAACCCTCCCATTCCACAATTTTATCTGTCTGTATTATTTCTCATTGCTGCTGTGTATCGTGGCTATTACTGTCCCACTCTTCTTTTTTCTTTCTATTTTTTTGTCCTTCTCCTGTTTCTCTCAGTAAGGGACAGTGGAAAGTAACAACAAAGGGAAATACAGTCTTAAGAGTCAAACCAGACTTCTTTTAGTCAATTTACTTTTCCTTTTTTTTTGTTGAGTAGATGTTGAATTGGACACAAATATGCAGACACTCTTCAGTGGAATGGCTCTGCTCCTGTCTTTGTTCACTATTCCATCTCAAAAGATGCCCACGCAAACCTGGGAAGTAGGAGGAGGCCGGGGGTGGGGGGTGCAAAAGTGAGAAGGAATAGCAGGTAGGGAGAAAGCAAGAGGTGGTGAGTGCTTTGAGAATGGGGATTAGAATGAGAAGATTAGAGGTAGGAGATGATATCATTTGGTAGAGATGAGCAGGAGCAAACGAGCAGTGCAAATCACCTGACGTTAACGAGCTGCCTCATAAATAACTGCAGCCCAGCGTATGCTTAAAGCTGGATCTGGGTAGGTCTGTGTAGTGCAAAGGAGGCGTAATGCTTCCCTTAACATTATTTACAACCTGTTCCTAGTTTATATGGGTTTTCTCCCATTGCCCCAGAGCTGAATATTGGCCTCCTGTATAGCAGCATCAGGGGGTATTTCCTTATAAAAATATATAGTAGGAGATTTTAGTCAGGCTGACTGCCCCTTGTGTAGAATCTTAACCCTTGTACACTCTGCAAATGATAAATGTCGGCCCTGACTTACCACAACAAGGCACAGTGCAAAAAAAAAAAAAAGAAAAATCATCTTGGCTTCTCCATGGACTTCTTAAGAAAATTTGGATAGCCATTTGCTTTTCCAACTATTGCTGCTTATGTTTAACTTTAATGCGGACACTATAGCAAAGTACAAACAGGGAGTCATTAAAATATATTAAAGTGTTGATTTTTCTATTAAATGTAATTATACTTTTTTTTGTATGTATGCTGAAGTACTTTAAACCACCTAAAACTAATTTGACAGAGACTGCAGCAATTCTCTTAGAAAACTAAATGTGTATAAACTTGTTTGCTTTGCATTTGCTGAGAAGGCAGTCAAAGCAAAGTGGGTGACAGACACTGCAGGACATAGATGTGAGGAGACGTTATCCTTTTTTGTGCTTGTATAGTGTGGTGGTAAAGAAGGAAATATACATTTCTATTTTAGCCACCAGCCCAGCAACAGAAGAATGACTTTCACTGGCAGCATTCTAAATATTACATGACTTCCTGATGGCAGTGTGCTGTCTGAGGCTCCGACTGGCCGGGTATTAACCTGTCCGGATAAATCAGCCGTTAACCCAACTATGTCCCTCTGTTCAAAGCCTTGTGTCCTCCTACATCTTTGTTCTTCTTTTTATGTACCCTCCAAGCCTTACCAGTTTCTTGTGCACCATTTTTGCCTGAAGACCGCTTTCTATGATGCAACCCACCTTGCATGTGTGTGTATATTTTCTTTGTAGAGTTACTCTGCCAAAGCCACTAACATCATATGTGGCCTGGCAGGTGACAAATAGTTTTTTAATTGCTTGTACTAGGAAAATCATTAGTCTCTTCCCTTTGCTTGGTGGGACCACGCAGGACGTGTGTGCAATAATAATAGCTTCAGTTCTGTTTTCCATCAGCTATGACTGTCCATTTATATGTATGTATGTGTGTGTCTGCTTGTATATGTGTATACTGGTGAACATGTTAAAGGGTGGGCTAAACTGTTTAGAGTCGGTTTTCTGTGGTTGTGAGGAAGTAAAGTGTGCTTGTCAACTGTTCTGCCTCATGAGGGTTTCCTTGCTCATTGCTGCTGCAATTCACAAGTCCCTGGAACTGTACTTTTTGTCTCTGTGCATGTGCATTTTGGTGGCTGTGGGTTTGTCTACCTTTGTGTCTGGCAAGCTCTGGCCTAGGCCATTGTGCTGTAGTGCATTACTGTAGCAATCCAGAGACACGGTGGCCAGCTAGATGAAGCCGTCCAGTTTATGGAGCAACCTGCAAACTCCAGCTGCTTTTGGTTGGGATTGTGCTTAGTGGTGAGATATTGTATTGATTTTTTCTCCTTGGTGCCCTTGCCATCCCTGTGTAGATATGCACCAGTGCTCAGCGTCCATTCCCTGAGAAGCGGGAGAGGGAAGAGAGAGAAGAGGTGATGTTTATGTGACGATACTGACCCCATTCGTTCACATGGAAATGGTGTGAGGAATGTGAGGTGGCCAGATGGCAGAGGGGAATTGAGTTTTTTGTGCTCAGATTGCAGGATGAAAACTGTGTTTACTTTTGTATTGTACAAGCATTTATCATTTATGACAGCATCTAAAGGTATAGTGTACCTGTATTTCTGTGTAAGTTTACTTAATGTGTGATTGTTTATGGATCTGAAAGGGTGTCCATTTGTTGATGTGTGCATTTGTGTGTTAGTAAGCAAATTGGATCTGATGTGGTTGATGTTTTCCGTCTTTATGCCCTTGGTTTAAATCCCAGTGGGAAGCCATGTTCAGCACTGTTGCAAGGCCATACAGATCCAACCTTTTGCCTCAACCCCACTAAGTTCATCATCTTTTCCCAGTAACATAACATTTGAGACATTTTGTCCCACTCACCACCCCTTGGCAGCATCACAGAATTTCAAGTCATATAAATGGCTTATTACACTGAATTTTGCACAGATTAATGACAAAACTTTAAAAAATCTTATTATGAATTGTTAAAACAAAACATTAGCTTATGACCTTTCTGTGAATTTTAATTCCTGTGCTCGTAAAATGTTCAAGCAATGAAAACTGAATTGAACCTCCTAGTTTGCCAGTGTTAATCATACCTTTAGGTATGCAGTACATTAGACATAAAAATACCAGCAACCACAGTATGCTCATCATTGTCTTGATCACATATCATCAAAACATTATTTAATTAAGTTATCTTAAGTATAGAAAATGTAATACAGCCAGACAAAACTAATGTTCTCCCTTTCTGTTTTCTCAGTCGCTCCTTTACTTTTCCTACTTATCATTATTTCAACCAAACCAGGGTTGAAATTTTTTATCCCCGCCTGACAAAATGTATGATGTAAGTCTGTCAACTTCTGACATGTTGGATTTTTTAATAACTGATGATTCCCTATGTGGAAATTATAGACCTTTGGCCATTAAAGCATAATGATTTCACTGTGTTTCAAGTTTATTGGGGAAAAAAAATATATTTTTTTATTTCCCACTGTATTGCTCACTTTTTAAAGCTTGGGATGAGCAAATTAATATTTTGCAGCTTCTACAAATAATTAATCAAAGTGAAAGAGGCTAACAGATAAATTTGAAAATCTTTCCATTCATATGATGAATGAATAGAGAGATTTTCAATGACCAAGACCAGCAGAATCACACATTTAAGGGACTGCTGGCCGGCTGAGCAGCTGAAAGCCACTACTCTGTATAAAGCCACACTGTGTGTATTTGTGTGTGCATGTGTGTACGTGTGTTTGTGTAATGAGTCTGTGTTATGCTACCCTATTCTGGCAGTGCTGAGACTGGAGAGACCCGGTCTCTTTCCAGATTCATCACTCCAGCTTTGTTTGACTAAGTAGTGCCATGGTGTATGTGTTGGAGAGGGCCTGACTGCTAACAGCAGCAGCAGTGCAGCGTATGTGTGGGTTGCCTGAGCCAGTGGGGCTTGGCACAGAGAGGCAGCATATGTACATGGCCAGCTTCCTTCCTCCTCTCCAATCTCTCGTCTCTCTCGTGTTTCTCTCTCACTCTATCTCTTCTGCTATACCACAGCACAGCGCAGAGATCAAAGGGCATTGGGGATCATGATGCACCCCAAAGGACAACCCACCATGTCTCACTAATGCCAAAGCCCTTTCTTCTAACAGAGACACAGACTTGCATCCCTGTTTTTCATTTTACCATCTGGCGAACAGTCAGAGTATTTGGTGTAGCAGGTAAAATGTTGTGGCTGAGTAGGACTCTGGTTCATTCCTAAATGCTTTTCCAAAGGGTTGGTCACTCACACCTCAGCCTGTGTTTGCCTCACTGGCTTTGCACTGTGCACTTACATGACAGGTGTAGCCTTTTTTGAACACTTCAAACCGACAAGATATAGACTGCCATCCTGCAGCTAAATAAAGAGTTAACTGTGTCCCAGATTGCCCCAACCAGCTGCTTCAGCCTTTAACAGTTACTCTCCTGCTGCCTGCTCTCCTCCTTGCCTCCTGAACCAGTAAATGAACACTCATTTGCAAGTTAGATAAATCCTTTGAATGTATTATTGATGCAAACAAATTAGCCTGCAGGCCCCAGACAATACCTAATGGAGCCTTGGCTTATGGGTGAGGTAGTTTCCAGTGAGGGCACTGTCGGTGTTCCAGGATTGATGCCTGCTCTTCTGCCCCGTAATTATTTCTCCTACAAATTATTCAGCTGTTCTGATGCAGTGTGGCGTTTAAAGCAGGGCTTCTTATTGCTGCCTACGTGATTCCAGGCCTCAACCCAGCAACATTCATTACATTATTAAAGAAAAAAAAATGAGGCATGGGCAATTAGATAACTAGAATAAAGCCACAGAATGAGGGTATGTACTATTATTCAAGTTTATGCATGCCTCACATGATTCATTGGGGTTTCTGTCGATGTTGCTTTTTCAAGGATATCCTCTTATCTTGTTTGCTGTATATAAACATATGCACACTTTTTAACGGCCTTGTATAAGCCTGTTCTTGTGTTTATTGAGATTTTTAACCAACTCTCTTTCATAAATGTGTGAAAAAAATCCAGCAGACAGTCTGTGGCCCAAAGGGGACATATGGACACGTATACGTACAGAAAAACACATATACACACACAGAGGAAGCAAGTGCAGTGTAGGTGGTAATGGTGTGCTAGAGAGAAGTTGAAAAGAAGAGGAAAAACTGAGACAGGAGATGAGAGAAAGCGGGGTCTACCATACTGTCCTTGGTGATTAGGAACCAGTATTGATCAGAGGAGGTAAGGGGAAGGCAGGCTGAGAAGGGGAGGAGGAGAACAAGCCCTAGAGCTTCGGCCCCAACTCTCTGGTGGTCTCTGCTCTGTTCCGCTCCTGCAAGCTGGCCAAGGCCATTGGGAGATTCATCAAAAGGTCTTATCCCGCTATCTGGCCCAGCTGCAGACACACAAATACACATAACAGTGCATGCATACATTCCTCTGGCCTTTGAAAAAGAAAAGTGTTCTTTTTAATGGCACCATTTCCCATTTCGCTTCATTGTTAGATTTAGCAACAGGCTCTTGAAGACAGCCAGGGCCTCCTGTTCTCCACTGAAGTTCATTTTTCATACGCAGTACTAATGCACAGCAATTATGTATGTCCATATGTCACTACTGTTTTACATGTTTTTATTAGAAGGTCAAGGTCAAATTTATTGATAGTGCACATTTAAAAAGAACTAAGCTGATTAAAGTGCTTTATAATCAAATACAAAACAAAAATACAAAAAACAATAAGGCACTAAAAGCCAACAAAAAAATAAAAACAAATAAATGGGATTAAATGAACAGTAAAACTGTCGTACTTTAATTGATAGCCAAGGAGAAGAGGTTATTTTCAAGCAACGATTTGAACATATTTACAGCCTGAGCGCATTTATGAAGAGGTAAATTGTTCCAGAGATTTGGGGCTTATACAGCAAAAGCTCAACTCTTTTTATGTTTTAATCTCAGTCTTGGAACATCTAAGGGTAGCTGGTTGAAGGCAGTGCTCTTAAAGTGCTGTTGGTGTGTAAAAGTTTTGAGAAATAAGATGGCACTGATCCATTTCAAACATCTAATGAGCTAATGAATGGACGCCACTGGAAAACTTGGCTTATGTTTTCTTCCTAAATGTTCATCATCACGTCCACAAGATTGAGGCCTTGGGCAGCAGATAGCTTCATTATACTGTTGTTTTTGAAAGAATCATTAGAGTCGCACACCCCTCCACCCACTGCTTTCTCCTTTTCAACAGGTCACAGAACAAGGTGTCAGTAGTAAACAACAGCGCGTCCCATTCATAGAGTAATCAGGATATGGATGAAATACAAACACACATCAGCAGGTCATGATGACGTCTTACTGTTTGTTTGGCATGGTCAGTGTAGAGTTAGTTTAGAGGAAGTATTTATTACCCTGCGCTCTCTCAGGACCAAACCTGTGTTAATGCATTTTCTCCTTTAAGTCTCTTTTCCTCCTCCCCTCCTTTCCCTCTGCCTTCTTTTCAGCTGACTCTGAGCTTTGGCAATCTTATTTGCCTTTCGATCCAGATCAATCTCCGTCTTATCTACAGCTCCTGAATCATAAACATTTCATAAGCTCAACCTTGACAAAGACAGACATGGGGGGGTTGAGCAGCCTGTGGAGGTTAGTTGATGCTGGACTTCACTCACACTGAAGAAAGTGTTGAACTCTGCCACTCAGTACAAACCAGCATCCTGCACAGCTGTCGCACCATTTCAATGAGAGACATGCAGTGGTGCATGTGTTTGTGGGTGTCCATGCACGAACAGACACACTTATATAAAGTGGGTGTGCCTGGTTCATCTCTGTATATGTGTGTGATGTATTATTCATAAGAAGAAGAATTCATCTCAGTAAGACACCTTCAACAATTTGGAGACGTGGTGTGCTTAACGGCTTAATGTATTTGCTGCAATTTGGCTCTCCTCTGGCTGATTAACACCAGCACTCCGGTCCTCGCTGTGTTTTGCCTCATGAAGGATTAGGTGTTATAAGAAACATGGCTTCCAAGGGAGTTAAACTGACAATTTCAGATTTGAATGTTTTTCAAAATACCCACAACTATTCAATTTATGACTCACTATTTAGGCGCCGTCATATAGAGCTCAAACAAGTGGAAGCATTTACAGGAAATTGTAAAGAAAAGAAGAAGCCCCATTGCTTCTATGAATTTCAATTGGAGGATACACTTCTGTTTCTACGTCCCTCGATTTATCCTCCTCCCACATTCTTTTTTCTTTTTGCAAAACAGCAGGTTAAACTTTTAGTCTTTCTGCATGTGAGTGTTTCCAGCAGTAGAGCAGTCAGCAAAGTGCCACCTCAGCACCTGTGCTTTAATGATTAATACCATATTGATGGTCTCAATTAATTTCCTATTACACCACCAGAAGGCTGCGGTTGCTCCGTCTCTGTCACAGCCCCGCACTTGTTTTTGGAAGCTTCTTTGTGGCAGCTGCTGGCTGGAGATAGTACGCTCCTCACTGCCTCATATGCACAATTTTGCAAAAAAAAAAAAAGACGTACCAGGCATACATATGTGCAATCACACACCAGTATCTTACGGAAACATACACACACACTATTACACGCTTTTTGGCTCCTCAAATTTCACACGCTTGCACACAGATTAACAAACAAATGCAACTCTTTCGTTTTGTTGAATCACTTTAAAGGAGACTTGTTGGGTTTTTACATACAATGTTCAGCAATGATTAGAAAACTCCACAAAGACCTCGACATCCAGCTCCACCTCTGCACAATTTCACAAACCACTACTTTCTCCTGATTCTGTGATAAAGCACAACCCCCTGTGTTTTGCATTTGAACCTGGTGTGATATATAGCACTGCATTTTAGGTCATTTCCTGCAGCCTATGCTTTGATTCATGCATAATCCCCTCCCCTGCAGTAATACATATTTGTAACAGTGTGTAAACTACTTATTTATTCGCATGATTATCTCTGCCTGAGTCGTGGTTTGACAACACATTCCCATAACCTTAACTATCCGTGGACTTAATATCAACTTGCAGTCAACACTGCCCCTGTGGAGAGGCTGGGGAAATGCTGTTTGTCGATCAGATTGGCAGCCCTTTGATGGCGGCTTTTCCCCATGTCTCTTTTCATATCCAAATAAAGCAGCCTTATCTCTGACCACCCTGTACTTCACCCCACAAACCCCTCTATCTCTTTAGAATATGCACTTTCTAACTCAACCTCATTCTTTCTTTGTCTCACCTACAAACACATGCACTGTCTTTATTTTTCATTTTTGCTGTGGAACCAATATACACTGCTGGTTGCTAAGAAACCATTTGAGGTTTACCCCTTCCCCCTCCCCCTCCAAGGGCAGACGTTTGATTACCCATTTATATGGTTTGTGTGTTCATGCAGACATGCGCGTGTGTGCAGAAGCCAGTGCATGCGTCTCCAGAGAGAGGTCTTGCCAAGCTGAGCTCAGGGTCTGCTCCATTATTCAAACCAGTAATGATAACGAGCCCCTCACCACATTTGACAGAGCACACAGGCTCAGCAGTCCTGTGACCATTGCTGTTATCATCGTGTTTAAGCCTTTTGACTTCTGCATTTTTTTTTTCTTTTTTCGTGAGCACATATTCTAACTGTAAGTGCATTTGAGTTCTGAAGCAGTGATTGACAGGGGGAGGTTTCTATTAGAGATGTTATTGACACTAAGAACCAATGTCATCTGTTGTTGTTAAGTGAGCTATTGCAGAGGCAAATCACGGCCAGGTTGGCCTGTCTTGCAGCTGGACACACTTCAGTCCCTCTTGTAAGTCCCTGTTTAGAAATGCACCAGCACATCTCACTCCCCTGGCTTTTCCTGTGAAGTCCTGATTTGCTCACAGACACAGTCAGAGGCACATAAATAGTTTGCCTTGTCCACTGGCACGGGGAAGAATTGCAACACACACAAACACGTCAGACTCAGTGCTGGCATGGCAGGGGAGTGTGGAGGGAGAGCAGAGAGAGATGGTATTAGCCATGTTTCCTCCTCCAAATGAATTGCACTATGCCCCAAGAGGATGAGATGAAAATGAGAGAGCATGCAACTAGGAAAGAAAAAAAAACTCTAAGGTTGAGAGGTTACTGTGAGGTAGAAACAAAATAAGATAAGTGTGAAGGGAAAGCACACAGTTGAATCCTTGTGTTTTACTCATTTTTGACTCTGTGTCACTGGTATGGCCACTGAATATTAGGATGAGTGCCATGGGCTCTGTCAAGGTCATTATAGCAACCGGATGGGCTCCTGATGGCCCTTTCCAACTTGCCCCTGGGCAGTTCGGCCTTTCCCCTGGGATAGCCACAACTAATGGAGAGAGTTGTGTGCTCTGTAAGGGCCTTAGGATGAATAAGTAGGCTGTAAACTGTGAGTTGAGTCGTGGCAGCTAAAGGGCCTTCAATGCCTCACTGCCCAGCTTACCGCCTGACTTACTGCCTGTCTGCTTGGCATCCAAAATGCTTCTCCATATTAAGGCTTTGAATACTGGCCTCTTGCACTTTTATTGTAATGCATGCAGACGCTTGGCACTGCAACAAATGCACTCCACCTTTTACTGTGGCATGCTGCACAAATAAAATATTTCAAAGTTGGAGGAGCCCGCACAAGAAAGTGGATAGTGGAGCACTCTTTCGTGGTCACTCGCCAACACGTAGAACTGTAAAATGCACTCACATATAAGCACAATTACACAAGTGCGCACACAACCCCACACATACTTCGACTTGCATTCCCCCACACAGAGTGAAGCAGTTCTGCCCCTCTAAGCTGAGTTATTTAAAGCCCCACTCTCAACTCCATTGGAGTGATTATGTGCTGCTGAATTAAACATCACAGGCCTCAGCCCCTGGCTTCCTCTGAAACACGCTCAAACATGCTGGCCTCTTCCTGTTCCTCAAAAGTTCCAAGTTCTGCCTTTCATATCTCCCAGCCCATACACGAGGTAATGGAGGTAAAGAGGGGGGAGTGTGAATCTTCACTCAGTCAGGATCTCCAGCAGTGCCTCTTGCTCTGCTATCCTTCTCACAGCTTTTGGACAGAGGCATTTGAGGTAATACATTTAGAAAAAAACAAACTGTAAACTGTCCCTTACCACTGGACTGACACCCGTCCCAGATATGACTGTATGGCATTCAGGCAGTGTTGCAGTTGGTGCAGAGGCTGTGGCTGTTAAATTGAAAGTTGACTCCGTACACCTCAGGGTATCTGTATCTTGAACTTTAATGAAGGTGTTTGTCATATATTGCCAAGAAGAGGAGGTTTAATCAGGGATTTGCTCCACCTTCTCATCATGAACTTATGGCTTTATGTCGCCTTTTTGGACTGGGTCTGTCTTTTTTTGTTGGTTTTGTTTTGTTTTTGTTTTGTTTTCCATAGTGTACATTAGGTAGCGTGCCTGTGTGTTGCTTGTGCAAGACTGTGCCACAGTGTGTCGCCCGGAGGCAAGACACCAGCCAGCCACCCCCACGCTCCAAAACACACCCTTTGGCAGTGAACGATAAAGGTTCTAAACAAAAGCAAGAAGTCCTGTGACTTACGGAGGTGAACCTGCAGCTCCACAGAGGCAGTTGACCTTGAAATGAGCAGTGGTGTTTGGGGATAGGCGGGGGAGGGCAGTGTTTAAGAGTGCAACCTCAGTGCCAGAGGCCAGGAGGCTGCCTAATGACTGCCACACCATGCTATCCATCACTGTGCCACTGCCAGGGCAACTGCCCCCACATAGCCAAGCATGCAAGGCTTAATCACCCATCAAACCCAGTCAGTGGCTTATGAGTACATAACATGAAATACATAGATTCAAGACACAGGTGTTTCCTGTGCGCAGGAAAGTGCAGAGACATATGTGAAGATTCGCTCAGCAAATTCTAATATGCATTCCTCACACAAACAGCATGAATATGCAGCCAACGCACCCAGACCCACAGCTCATTGCGCTCATTCGGCATGCATACTGATGAACGTACACCACCTAACATACAGAAATCTGCCTCTTGACGCTCATTCACATGCTATTTATAATTTAATGTAGGAAGACTGAAATACAAAGGCTCAGAAACACTCATAAACAAAAAGTACAACAATATACATCCCTGAGCTCTTTATTTATGACATGATGCAGAATGTTTATGACAAAACAATGGACTGCTTCTGCTTTCATCATAGTTTTCATTGAAATGGATGTCCCCATAGCCTGCTAGCTCAAGAACTGTCTTATTTCTTTCATCCTTTATATATATTTCCAATTGCTTCCTTACAATTGAGGTGGAAAGTTAGGCTTTCCCCATACCTGGGCCCATGTCTGCTCTATACTCTGATGGGATTTGAAGCCCCTACTGTTCAGTATGGGTTATTTTATCACAGTGGAACAAGGTTTCCCGGTGCTCTCTCTGGCTCATCGACGTCCCATGAAGCATCCCTTCTCAATTAAGATTCTTTCATGTTAATGGTGTTCTTATCGCTGTTGTGCACAAGTTGTGAAAGCGAGGCCTACTACGGTAGAGTAAAATCATGGAGCAGAGCTCCCTGAATGACAATACAAGTGCTGTTACCCTTTTTTTTTTTTTTTTGTCTTTTCAATGGATCTCTATCTCAAATCCTGTCTCACTCCCTTGCCTTTTTTGTCACTAATGAGCTATGGTGGGTTGTTAGGGTAGCTGCTATATGGAAGAGTTCCAAGAGAGGGACAGATTCGTAGCAGAGTCACAGAGACTTAATGAGACAGTGGACACATTACTTGACCCATCATAGCAGATTCTACCAATAGATGTACTTTGTCTCAGTTAGTTACGCATCTACTTATGCGCTCACTATCACAGCACAGGCTTGAAGGTCACTGTATGTGTCTCCACCAACATCTGACTCTTCTTTGTCTTTAACATGATTAGCAGGTCTCTCTCTCTTCCTCTCCTTCCTTGTCCTTTGGAGTAAAACAGGGTGTATGACTCCATGACGAGGTAGACAGTCAGTGAGAGATCGTCTGAGCACTGGCTTTCTTTAAGTGCGTGGGTGCCAGAGAAACCTGTTGCCTGGCTACAACAGCACCTTTATCCTTCGGTTGCGATGGCGATGTCTTGCATATCGCACATGCCTGTGTGTTCCACTGTGTGTGCTAGCGGTGGCACACCAACCTTTCTACATGAATCTTGGGTGGTGTGTGTATGACTGTGAATATGTGTGTGTACTTGAATGTGCATGATCTCATGTGTGAATGCATGTTTTTGTATGTTGATGTATTTATGTGTTTGTGAGCTGGAATGGTGAAAGGAGGGACAGGAAGACGCTAGACCACCCACTCAGCAGGCCTTCCGCCCCTGTGGCTGACTCCCCAAGATTCTCCTAGTAATTAGCTCAAAATCTATCCATCTGTTCAAGGGAGGTGCAGTAAACATTAACACAACACAACAACATAAAAAATGTTGTCTAGATACAAGCATATGTGATAATTCATTATTTCATACATGTAAATGGTTGGTACACATGTTGATAGCAATATGTAAACAAACATAATTTGATGCAGACGCATTTCATAAATTTGTTTCGGCACTCATAATTATGTGATATTTTATGGTGATGGTTTTGTTTGTTGGATAAGAATGCAAACACCTCGGTGCCTAAAAGCTTCGCCCACCACAGGTTTCTGCAACCGCTTCCGAGTTCTCCAGCACTGCGGAAATAAGGCTGGAAAGCTGCCCTGATGCCCACATGGGAAATGAGAGAAAAAACAACCAAAAGACTACATTACACAATTAATCAATAAGTTAATGAGATCTCATTTTCTCTGGAAAAGACTATCCAGGCAAAAAGTTCCCCCTCAGCCTTTTCCATCTCCTCTTGGAGAACCAACTCCTGGTATTACACTGTGGAAAAGAAAGCAGCCAGCAGGAAATTAAATTAAATTACCATCCTGATAGATTTATGTGGCGCTTTACATTTTCATTGTGTTGTTTTCCTCTCAGAGTGGAGGTAAGCCTGAGTTGGTAGAGAACTGTTAAATATGTTGTAAAGTGAGAGGAGAGAAAGAAGTAAAGTAAAACAAGACAGGGGAAGAAAAGTTAAAGTTCTAGATGATTTTTTTTGCCTCTGGCTCCCTTGACTGTTTACAACAAATAGCAGATTTCCAATAGCAACACACAGCGATACAAACATTTCTTGTATGAGCTGTGGGGCTGCCACATGGTCAGGTTCTTTGCATAGATTGCATACGAGTGTACATATGTGACTTGTGAAAAGCTAGGAAACAACTGGGAGTGTGGGTGTGGAATGGAGGAGATTGTGTTGCCAACAAGCCCGAGTGTGTCTCGCGCGTGTGTGTGTGTGTGTATGCTTTCAGTGTCTGTTAACACTACGATAATGAGTTTGTCCTTGCGCAGGCTGTTTCTGTGTGTCCGTCCGTGCGCTTTCACTCCCACCTGCACTCGCACGTCCGCGTACATTTGTGTCCGCTTATAATGGAATGACGCTTTAAACATTCTGCACTCTCATTCCAAGTAAAGATTGAGGGCATCTCTTGGCTATTGACACAGCTGGTGGTGCCATCTGGGGGGCATCACACACCGCCGGCACCATCTCCATCCAAACAGGGCAGTAGTCATCACCTATAGTGCGCCGATGACAGGAGACAAGTAAAGCAGTAAGATAAAGCACGGCAGTGTCCAACTCCAGCTTGTGGTAGAAGTGGCAGGGGAAGGACATTACTCTTCCTGAGACTGCTTTACATACCATACCATCTATCTATGACGGCCCAGGTACATCAGGGATGGTTGTTTGTGTATTTAGGATGTTTTCACTCAAGTGTTTGTGTATCTGCACTCCACAGCCACACCCCTGTCTGAGGTAAGAGAGGAACAGAGGTGAAGGGGTGTAGTCTCAGATTAATGGTTCACAATGAGAGGGAGCAAAGACCTATGGTAGCAGCATCTTGATTTATTTACCACTTAGCAATGATGAAACTGCTCAAACGGCTGTCACACACACACATGTTGTCATGGCGTTTTTCTCGATCAAACTCAAAGTTGGTCTATTCTGTTCTATTCCTGGAGCTTGTTTAGATAAAAGTGTAGTTTTGTGTGCTTGTAGGACTTGCATAAATAAACTGAAACATTTGCACTCAATACAACTTTATATTTGGAAATGCGTGGGACAGTTATATTTAGAATTTTTCATTATATGGCTTATCTGTGTGTGTGACGTATGTTGGCTTAGTCGCAGTCAGATGTTTTCAGAAATGGGCATTCCCTGTACGCTGTCATGAAAGCATCCCATGATCATAGAATTGAATTGATGTTATTCACACCTGCACAACATTTCTTCAAACCCTACCTATTATTCATAAGCTGTCAATTTAGAGAATTTGCAGAGGTAATTCAGTAACAATTTGCAAGCAGCAAATAGTTGAGTTTTGACTTGGTAAATACAGGCAGAGTTAATTGAGGGCATCGTCTCTCTGTGTGGGAGGATTTGACAAAATGCCATAAGTGTGTTACATGAGCACACATTGTAATTAAAACACATGCACATAACAAGTGCACAAGTAAATGAGGACACACATTCAATCACATACACATTTGGAGATATAGAGATACAGACAGCCACATAATGAGTGAGATTATTGCCTGTTTCTGATCCCAGATTTGTTCTGCTGCCTGGCTATGTTTAGGGTTGTGCATTTCCTCTTTAGTTCTAGGGCTTTGTTGTCTGTATGAGAGTTATAACACAGTGTTTTAAATTCAGCTGCATTTACAACATATTTCACAACACCCAGCTTATTTTTTTCCTCACTTAAAAGCACTAACATCTGAACCACAGCATCTTTGTGCAACTCCAACCCTTTGCTGATATATCCTTAAGAAACCACAAAACAGGCCAGGTTTCTTCATCTTATCTTACCTTCCCCACACTCTCTTCTGTTTTCCCAACAGAATCCTGATATTGTGCTCGTCCACTATTTGAATGTTCCGGCCATTGAGGATTGTGGGAAACCATGTGGGCCGATCCTTTGTTCCATCAATACAGACAAGAAGGAGTGGGCCAAGTGGACCAAGGAGGAGCTGATTGGCCAGCTCAAGCCCATGTGTGAGTATCTGAAAACGTATGTCGAGAACTATGCTTTCATCGTTTCTTGTCAGTCTAGCCACAACATTTACTCACATCCTTTAATATAGTTTACTTTTTTCCCCTGCTGAAAAGATCTTTAAAGTTTGTGTATTTGTTAGACATCTTCACATGCACAGAAGGATATATTGATGGAAGATTTAGCTCAAATCTTTAGTGTCTTGATAAAGCGCTATGTAAATCAAATGTGAATGAATGAATTTAAAAAATCTTGTACACTAATTGCACACAGCTCCTAATTTTAGAGAGCATCTCTTGTCAGTATTCCTGCAATGTTATATGAGAGTTTCCTCTTCCTGGAGCCGTCTGCTATTCTCGGGTCAAAGTTCGGTTCTTCCCCTTGACCTCAGGCACCAGACTGGCCACTGAGAGAGCAGCTCTCCTCTGTCTGGACCATGGCGGCACTCAAGACAGAGGAAGGCAGCAAGCCGGTTATTGATTTATGTTAGGGCATGAGAGGAGGAATATTTGACTCACCAGAAATCACCTTACACTCCTTCTCTGGCTCTTTCCGTCTCCCTCCATCCTGAATGGATCATTCACTGTTGTTATTACCTGTACCAGTGCTCAGTCTAAAAGCACTATGTATCAAAGCACTATGTGTTTTTATGAGTATGTGTACATCTGGGTGAAGACTGGGGCAATGTTTTGGAAAAAGCAAGGGTTTTGTCTGATGATGATGGCAATAGCCCAAAGGGGTCTTTGTGGGGCATTGAAAATCTTTCAGAAAGCTGTTAAGATACCATTAACCACCCGACTGTGATTTGGATATGTGTGTGGCAGAGGCCAGCAGAGCTGTGACGGATATTCTGATGGCCAATTATTGGAGATGTGGCCAGGTGAAGAGGAAGATGTCAGCAGCTTTAACAGCACACACACATGCTGGATGCATACTGAATAAGCAGCTGAGGCTATCATTGCTGGGATCTAGGCTATATTGTTGCCCTCATCACTGCATTAGTTTTAGGACATTTTAACATAAAGCCTTACCTCGAGGCGGCTACTGAGCAACAAATGCCTACTGTATTCATTCCATCTGTAGCTTAATGTAAAAATCAAGCACCGTTTGCAGTATTGTGTGAAGTCATTAACTTTGGCAGTTGTTGGGACAAAGAGGGTGAGTGTGAGATGCCTTCTAGCTGCCAGTCTACATGAGGGGGCTACAAGTATTCCCTCTTCTGCTTTCTATCTCTGTTTTCTGTCTTTCTTCTCCTTTATTTTCATTTCCCTTTCTCCTGGAGCACCCAACAACATGAACTCAGCAATGGAGCAACATTGCCATCTGGTGGTCCTCTGAGATAACAACCCTTAATTCCAATGAAGGAGCAGACAGCTCCAATGAAGTCATGGTGTAGTAACCATGTGTTATTTAATCTTAAATAATACATTAGATTTTATACCGTACTATAGCATACTATACCACACAGTACATGCATAATAGACTGATTTCAGTCTTTTTGTGTTTAATCTGTGCAGAGCCATGTCTGCTTTTGTGCATGCTGATGAACTTGATAAATTAATGGTACAACCTCCCAACCTTATCAGGATGATGAAAAATCAATGAAATGTGTAGTATTGAATACCAAAAGCAAAATTTCAGGAGTATATGGTGTGTTTGAAGGTTGTGTACTTACCTTTTTGATGATTTTTGTCAGCAAACCCATCCTTTCATGTTCAGTAGTTTTTGTTGTTGTTGTTGTTTTACACAACACTGCCAGATTTTGCAGCATAATTTCTTCCTTTCACTCTCTTCTTCTCTTTTATGATTCTCTTCATGATATTTTCCCGCACAAACCATTTAATACCTCTAATGATACAGAAAAAAAACAACAACAAAGGAAAAATGTGGATTTCATGGATGAGTTGGGCTTATCCTGTCTCCTGACAATCAAAACCCACACACGTTCTCCGTTTGAAACATTTTCGCATGCACATATGCCCACACATAGTAGTCCAAGTGTAAGCCCTGTGAAACACGGCCCCATCTGACCTAGTCCTTCTTAACGCCCCGTGGTGTTTGATGGGAAGAAGAGGAAACAGGGGGGTGGGTTGTGGAGTTAAGATCAAGGCATCACTGCTCAGTCACGAAACAGTTTCACAGACAAGTCAGCCAGCTTGATTCACTTTTTCGGTCTAATGCAATAAACACGTAGGACTGCACAGCTATGCCCCTGGCCTGCTGACAGCGCATGAGCAACTTTAACAAACACTCAGACAGACAGAAGGCTGGTCTCCAGGCCAGACAGACAGAACAAGAAAAGAAAAGACCAAGGAGAGACGGGCAGGGCTGGCCTGGTGTAATTCCAGATTCCACTGTCCCGTATTCTGCCCAATGGTGCAGAGCCAATCAGGTGGGATATGCCCTACAGATCAGCTGCGTTCATCATTAGGGCTGCGTGATGCTGCCCATGACAGGATGCAATCATTGGAATGATCACATGACCTGTTTGCTGTTCGGTTCTTCCACTGCTGCTGCCTGGGATTAAACCTAGTGGCACTGTTTCTGTCATGTCTACTTTGGAATATAAGCCTCAGTGAGAAGAGCAGACAGGCAGACACGGTGGTAACTGTACGTCAACCACCCAGAGCCTCCAGGGGTGACATTCGTCTAGATGAGGAGGGCTGTCGCAATCTGGCATGAGGGATTAGGGCAGAGAGGAGACAAGATTGTTTGGACATGTAGGCACAGCACTGCTTTCTGGATGTGAGTTGTGGCATTAGAGTCTCATTCTTGTTGTGTTTCTGAGTCAGATGAGCAGAATGGACACTTGTCTATCATGCAACCACCTTGCTGGCTTTGTCATGAAATGGGATGCAAGGCACCATTTTTAGTATGCTAGTGTCCTCATTATCTCTTTATTAGTGGCATCATCTAATTTGTGTTGTTTGCCTTCCATCTTTCAGAGGGTTAATAGTACTGAGGCTGCACCATTTAATGAAATCTCCAGACACAAACAATTATTTGTGCAGTAATTAAATTAACATTAGATGAAACTTTTCTGTCACACTTGCCGTCCAATTTTTTTCAGCTCACTTACTGCAGATTAAAGACTGAATAAATCTGACTTGATAATGTCTACAGTGAGTTGTCTGGGGTGCGTATGATCTTTGCTTGATCACAGAAGCTCTGCTGACATCTGCTGGTGACCGGCCTGTAATCTACCAGAAGATCTTAAAGCTTTCAAGTTAGATCCTCATCACAGTCATCTCATCATGTTTCCCAACTTCTTCTTTTGCTTCATTTTAACTAGCTCTATCTTTAATCTTCAGTTCCCTCGGTCTCATGCAGGCGTTCTACCTCCTTTTATCTCAAGTGCAAAAGCACATGCACTAAGCAAATCCTCTGTGCTTGTCTTACATGCTTTTCGTTTTCCTTATAAGTTACATTTCACTTATTCACATTTAAGCAAAAGAAGTACAAAATTTTTTTTTTTTTTTTTTTTTTTACAGTTGAGAGGCTGGTAATTGTAGCACTGAGAGGTCTCTCCTACCAACTTATAGCCACTAAAACTGCTATCAGTCTAATCAGTGGATGATTCTGATAGCACAGAAAAATATTATCAGGTGCTAGTGAAGGGTGGCGAAGCTTTTCAGGGGAAAGCCTCCATTTCTCTCCTAGTGAAGAAGTAGATCCAGCAGCAATCCCTTTGTAATTTAACAAATTTTCTTGTTAGAACAGTCACCAGTGAGAGAAAAGGTAGAGTGTGTTAAGATCCCACTTTTTGTCACCTTCATTAGCACTTACACCTGACATGCCACAGAGTTGCAACAAACATTGAAAGATAGAAGACAAATGGGACACAACAAAGATATGTAGTCCACCATGGGGTTTGACATCAAAGTGAAGGTTTATGAGAGAGAAACAAATGACCAAGGAGAGAAATTTAGGCACACAGGTAAAGGAAGGGTTTACACATGATAGGCACGTGATGATTAAGAGCAACAATGACATTTTTACTAAAGACCTTGCAAGTTTATTTATATGTCTTTCTGGAAAAATCTGAAATATGAATATCTCTTCATTACCATTAAAACTTTGTAGATAGGTGCCCAGTGAGAAGGATGGCAGGCAGACAGGGAGCGCAGTGGGTGGGGCGGGAGGATGGCGTGGCTGCTGGTCTGTTGGGCTGGCTGACATCTCTGTCTCCTCCTCTCTCCCGGCAGTTCATGGCATCAAGTGGACTTGCAGCAATGGGAACAGCAGCTCTGGCTTCTCAGTGGAGCAGCTAGTACAACAGATTCTGGACAGCCACCAAACTAAGCCACCTCCCCGGACTCACAACTGCCTCTGCACGGGTACCCTGGGTAAGGGCTAGTGGGTGGGACAAAGATTATTCTCAAAAGAGTACTAAAGTAAAAACCTATCTCGATGCTGCTAAGCATGGTGGATAGGCCAGGTGGACGGCACATAATTTATGTCGAAGTGAAAAATGTTATTTGCTCACCATTTTTTGTATACCAGGGTTAAATATTAAATAGCCCAGCTGCATTTACAGATTATACTAACAAGCCAGATATTTCATCTCTTATTTCACTTAGCTGAAAAATAATAGTACTATAAATTAGTTACTTTACTTTAACATTTATTACTTGTTATCTTGCTTGTGAGTATCTTAAAAAAAAAGATTTTTGATATTCAAAACTTGCATTTACAAAGTAAATATTCAATTGCACACAGTAAAATGTGTACTCAGGATCTATTTTTCACCCCACTAGCTTTCAGAAAACTCATTATTAAAGAAATTCTTCCTTTTTCCGATTTTATTTTGAAATTCTTTTGAAAAGTAATTGTTTGTCACAAAACACTTCACTTCAATTCAATTCAATTTATTTATATAGCGCCTATTTACGACAGGTCATCTCAAGGCGCTCTATTATATGAAATAGACGATATGTCATGGAATTCAAAGTATAGATGACATAAGACAAAGCAAATCATAAAAATGCATCATAAATCAAGTGCTATATTAGATTACTTTTTTTTTTCAATAGATCGATTTCAAGTTTCTATTTCTGTAAATTGAAAAATTAAAAAAAAAATCTCAAAAGATAGGAGTGTTTCGTGCTCTGGTCTGTTGTTAAATATGTGGCAAGAACATGTTAGAAATTTACATTTTATTGTTCATTTCATGGTACTTCTACCAATAACTTTTTTTTTAATCTAAATAATTGCATTTACAAAAGTAATCATCTTACAACCAGAATTCTAAATAAAATGGGACGCTGTGTAAATAAAAACAGAATGCAATGATTTACTTATTTCATAGACCAACTTTTATTCTCAGTGGAACATAAAGAACATATCAGATGTTGAAACTGAGACATTTTATCACTTCATGGACAATATTTGCTCATTTTGACTTTGATGGCAGCAACACATCTGAAAAACGCAGCTGTCTTCTCTGAACTAAAGCTCATTTAAAATTATTTGAGGCTAAATGGAAAACCATTCTGAGGTGAGATTAATCAAATTTTGAAATTCCTTTGTCAACTCAGAGCACATTTCAAAACAACCGAGGTTAACCAAAGTGCTGTACAGATTTTTTTTTTAAAAACAGCAGGAATGATAAAAGTAATGTAAAAGCATGTAAACCATGCAAACTAAAGAGGAGACGGACCATCCAGCTTTTTATCAGGGGACAGTTTAAAAGCCTGTATTTCTGATGGTGTGGGGTTGCATTAGAGCCTATGGACAACTTAAACATCTGGAAAGGCTCCATCAAGCGTATAGTTGTTTAGCTCAACATATGCCTCCATCTAGAGAAAAACTCTTTCAGGGAAGACCTTACATATTTCAGCAAGACCATGTTAAACCACATAGTGTATCCATCACAACAGCACAGCTTCACAGGAGAAGAGTCCAGGTTCTGAACTGGCCTGCCTGCAGTCCAGACCTGTCCCCAATAGAAAAAATTTGGCAAATCATCAAAATTAAAACTACCACGAAGGCCCAGGACTGTTGAGCAGCTAGAATCCTGCATCAGACAAAATTGGGACAGCATTCCTCTCCTGAAACAGAAACAACTGGTCCCTTCACTTCCCAGACGTTTACTTTTATTAAAAGAAGAGGGAATGCAGCATAATGATAAATATTGCCCTGTTGTAACTTTTTGAGATGTGTTGCTGCCATCAAAGTCAATATGAGCTGATATTTTCCATGAAATAGTAAAATGTCTCAGTCTCAACCTCTGAAATGTTCTTTATGTTCTATTAGGAATGAAATAAGGGAGAATTGCAAATCATCGTATTCTGTTTTTGTTTATGTTTTAACTCTGTCAGAACTTTTTGGGAATTGGGGTTGTACATTAGTTTCATGTTTTCTATCACAACATTTTCAGTTTACAGGAAAAGTTTAACTATAAGTCAAAGTTTACTATTAGTCAATATCTATATAAAGTAATACACAATTATGTATGTTTTCTATTTGTCCCATTGTTTTTGTATGTTGTATGTTATAAATGTGCAAAATTAGACATTTTTAGTTTGAAGATATCTCAACAGGCCTGTTTGATCCTGAAATTCACCAGATACCTACAACATGTTGTTATACAGTAGAGAGAACGAATTGTACATTTTTAATACTTTGTTACAAAGATTTCACGTGCTTTTATTGTTTTTGGGGTGCCTGAATTTGACTTCAATCACAATAAGCAATCTAATAATATACATCTTTTTTTACAAAGTTTTTTTTTTTAAACTGTACTTTTGCTTGATAATTTAGAGAAAGAAAATTGGCCCATCCTCTCCAAAAATGCCCCCAAAAAAATATTGTCATATAATTGCCCCACTTTCCCATCATTTAAGATTTCATGTATTTTACCCTTTTGCCAGGAAAAAAATAAAACCCTTTAATTAAGAATCCCAGGTTGTCCATGGTATAACCCCTACTCATTTAAGATGATTATGGAAAAATTTGTATTTAAAGACTTTAAATGCATTCATCTTTGCCTCCGATCAGTGAACATTTTATTGCTCCATTTTTATAGACATGGAAATTGAAAGAATATATTTATCATGTCTATCTTTCCCTTACTTTATACCCCCCCATTAAACCAAATCCTCTTTTGCTTTTTCTGCCTTCATGTAGGTGCAGGGAGCAGTGTACACCACAAATGCAACAGCGCCAAACACCGCATAATCTCACCTAAAGTGGACCCTCGCTCCGGGGGCTACAGTAATGCACACTCTGAGGTACAAAACAACGATGTGTCTGAGGGGAAGACCGAGCATAGTGCCCACGGAGTAGGCAAAAGCTCTGGAGGAGGTGGTGGAGGGGGCAGCACCAGGGAAAAACGCAATGGCAAAGTCCACAAGCCTGTGCTGCTGCACCAGAACAGCACAGAGGTGTCATCCACCAACCAGGTTGAAGTCCCAGACACCACGCAGAACTCGCCTGTCTCCATCAGCAGCGGCCTCAACAGCGATCCAGACATGGCTGACAGCCCCGTGGTGACAGGTATGAGCCATGTCGCTTCAGTCATGTCTGGCCTCTCCCAGAGTGTCTTTATGTCTGAGGTGGCTGGAGACCCTGTGTACAGCATGTCTCCAACTGGGGGTCCCAACACCCACCTGATGGGTGCGGATGCAACCTCACAGGGCTTGGTGCTGTCTGTGACCGCTGATCGTCACAAATTTGCCTTCCCTGGAGGAGGAGTAGGGGAACCTGGGACTACCACAACTGGGGACAGTCTGTCCATGTTGTCTACAGCTGGGGTGTCTGAGGAACTGGTGCTAACCAGCAGTCTGGACTCAGGATCCATTAAGATCCCAGAGACTAATATGAACTTTGACCCCGACTGCTTCCTGAACAACCCCAAACAGGGCCAGACCTACGGTGGCAGTGCATTAAAGACAGAGAGCAACTCCTCCTCAACCTCATCTTCGTCTGGTGGCAGCAGCAGCACCAATGGCAGTCTGCAGCGCTCTCCAACCATGTCAGACAATGGCTACACCTTCAGCTCAGCTCTTGTAAAGAACATCAAGACAGAAGACACATCCTTTGAGCAGCAGCTAGCCAAAGAGAGTGGCTACCAAGTTGGTGGAGTAGTAAACTGTGGTAATGGAGTGTCTGTGTCTTCTGGTGCTGGCTCAGGTCAGAGCAGCTTGAGTCTGACTGCAGCAGGCTCACTGCTTCCATCAGGTGGAGGACTCAGTCCCAGCACCACCTTGGAGCAGATGGATTTCAGTGCCATTGATGCCAAGCAAGATTATACTTCCAGTGCTACCACAGTGAGCTATGGTCAGGCTATGTCCAGTCCCCACATGCAACACCAGAATCGTTCACCCAGTTTCTTCCTCCAGGATTCTTCTCAAACCAGCCAGACTCAACAGGGAAGACCAGGCATGGGCCAAAAAACACATTTGATGGAGCACAACTCCCATGACTCTGGCGCTTACATGGGACTACAAGTGGTGAAAACGGACTCCCCTGGCAGCAATGGCCATCTTCATCACCACCATCAGGCTCATCAGAACCAGCACAGGGCCAACTGTAATGGAGGCTCCCCCACAGAAGGCCCTGGCCAGGCTGGCTCTCTTCAATTGTTACAGTACCAGGGGGGCTTTCCTGGACTGGGCACTGAGCATGAAGAGGTGGTTGGTCTAGAGCAACCTGGCAATGTGAGTTCAGGTCAGACTGGCACCACAGAGAGTGGGACTGAGAACCTGCTAAAGCCAGGAGATCACATTCAGGCATGTGGATCAGGAAATGGAGAGGGAGGTGGAGCAGAGCACTACCTGCAACAGACCTCCGATGGTGGTGGAGGAGGGTCAGGAGGTGCTGGTGAAGGGGTAACACTTCATAATGGGAATAACAACAGTGATGGCAGCAATCGCAGCCAGCAGCAACAACAGCTGCACCCTCTTCTCCAAGGCACAAGCATGGTACAAGGACTCTACAATGCAGTTGGAACCCACCAAGCTCTGGGTGGAGCAGCTAGTAATGGAGGGGCAGGGGGGACAGGCATGGAAATCAGTCTGGACCACTTCGACATATCTTTTGGAAACCAGTTCTCTGACCTCATTAATGACTTTATCTCAGTGGATAGCAGTGGAGCCACCATGTCAGCTGGAGGGGCCCTATATGCTCACCAGCTAGTTACATCTCACAGCTCTGAAAATCAAAACACAGCTGGTGGGGGCCCCCAGCAAGGCCAGGAGGATGGAGGAGCCAGGGGCTCTGGATACACCCCTTCGGAGCTCTGCCTTCAACCTTGCTGCAGCCCCCAGTCTTTAAGCGGAGGAGCCGGAGCAGGAGGCAACACAGGAGAAGCAGGTTCATTGTCTTACATGAATGTTGCAGAGGTGGTCTCTGCAGCTGTTGCCCAGGGGGCTCTGGGGATGCTTCAGGCCACGGGCCGCCTCTTCATGGTCACCGATTACTCTCCTGAATGGTCATATCCTGAGGTGAGTCATTGGGCTCTTTTGGTTTGTTTTTATGCCCCTCATTCTTCTTGGTTCTAGCATTGAAATTCCAGCCTCATTACTGAAATGTTGGTCACAAAATTTAAACACAATGGATTTGTAAAAGTCCATCCACTTCCTATATCTAACTTTGTGCTGTTCACAGCCGCCACAGAGGTGAAGTCTATCCCATCAAGCATTTGTAACAGCCATTTCTGAATTTCAGTTAAGGGGATTATTTTAGCTGCTATTGTGCAATTATGAGTAGTTTGTACCTCACCTGCAGGAGACAGAGGTCACAGCGCTCTCAGTCTGAAGAATCAGGCAAGAGTTAGGGTATCAACTACGTAGGATGAGCGCCATCTGAAATGAGTTAATATTAGACAAGAATAAAAATGATATCGTAAAAAAGGTCATAACCAAGACTCAAGTGTCCTGTAAACATCCAGTTACATTTTCTGGATTATTCAATTATTCATCTCATTGTCGCTCAAAATTGCCATATGATGTTATTTAGTTAAGAACACATTGTGTCAGTTTTAAACACTCGGAGCACCCCAAAAATAGAGAACCCAAAGTTCAAAAATTAAAAAAAAAATAAAAATCATAAACCCATATTTTGTTAATATGACATGAAATGAAATGTTGAGATTGAGACTTTTTTTTTTATTTATTTTTTTTATATTTTTTAACCATCCCCTCTTCTTTTAACAACAGTCCATTTACATCTGGGAGCTAAGGAGACACATCCTTGTCTAATTGAGGATGTAGGTCTTCTTTGTTGTCTGTTTTTGTTTCATGATGCACCAAATGTTTTTATTGGGTGAAACATCTGGATTGCAGGCAGGCCAGTTCAGCCACTGGACTGTTCTACAAATACAGTATACAGTTTAGCATTGTCTTGCTGAAAGATGCAAGATCTTCCCTGAAACAGACGTTATCTGGATTGGCACATAAGTTACTTTTATATACCTGTGAATGTTGATGTTTCCTTTCCTGAGATGCACATAGACGCTAAAGCGCCATCAGACATTTGTCTACGATGGTCCCTCCTTGCTTTATTCCAGAGAATGCAGCATCCATGGTTTCCATGAAGAATTTGACATTTTATTTTGTCTCACCTCATGACTCTGCCTCTCTAAGATGCTCTTTACTATCCAATCATGTCACTGACCTGTTTCCAATTCAACTACTTAATTGCAAGATTATTTTCTTTTCAGTACTGTTTATTTTTTCTTTCTTTTTTTTTAATGTGCTGCTGCCATCAAATTCAAGATAAGCTAATAGTTTTCATGAAATGCTAAAATGTCTTACTTTCAATTTTTTATATATTCTCTTATTTAATGTGAACAAAATATGGGTTAATGAGCTATGCAAATCATTGCATTCACTTTCAGTTCACATTTACACCACATCCTAGCAGTTTTTGAACTGTGAAGAAAATAAATATGAAAATCACCACAAAGTTGATAAACAGTCTCAGTTGGTTTTGTTTTCATACCTGTTGCCATTTACTGATGACAAAGCCACCTCTGTGAAAGTGACATTAACCCTTAAAACTCAGAGCATTCAGGCTACTTTTTAAAAAAATAACTGTTAAAACATATAGAGGCTATAATAATGTTGATTATAGAGTATCTTATATACTATTTGCCAGCACAACCTCGTCAATCTGATGATTTCTTTCCCATTTTCATCAATTATATAAACACATCTGAGTCAGATTGAAGTCAGATTGATTTTTTTTATTTAACTTCCTACCTACCATCAATAAAATGTCATAGTTCAAAGTTCATTTAGATTATTTTCATGAATAAAAATACCCAAAAACTGTATTTCGTGAGTTCTGCACAATTTTCGCTACTTCTTGTTTAAAAAGAAATTTGCCATATAAAATGAATCCTAATGTTTGTTCGTTTAAAGTTTTTTCAAAACATATATACATATATGTGTGTGTGTGTATGTATATATGTATATATATATACATACATATATATATACATACATACAACAGGAGGCAGAAGGACAGTTACTTCTACATGCTATTTTAGTTCATTTCATACGTTTAATTTCACCAAATTGCTGTAACCATGATTTCAAAAGCTTTTACTCAAAAAGAAACTCGTGCTGCTCGAGCTCTTCACGGACGTTTTGCCTCAGTTTGCACGCAGATTAATCTCCCTTTGAACAACAGAGCTTTGCAGCGATGGAGATACAGTGTAGTTTTAGAAAAACACTGGAGGCAGCAAATGGAACATTGTTACAAAGCAGAAATTCTCTGCGTCAATAAAGTTTAGTTTTGTTTTGTTTTTTAAATAACTAAATGCACTAATTAATGCACTATTACAATAGAGATTACCATTACATTTATCTCATAATTCATTTATTTTGATGCATCCAGACAGTAACTTTAGCTTCTGTCACTGGTGCTCCTGTGATCTTCAAATTAAAGCATCAGGAACTTGAAGATATCCAGATAAATATGTTTATTGCACAAATGTGACACTGACTTGATGTATTTATTTTCTGTCATAAAATTAACAGAATTACAAATAATACTAAAATTCATTTTGTAACTGAAGATGAAAAGAACACATTTAATGAAGTCGCTGATCAAGCCAACTCGAAGTAAGAGTTTGTCATAAAAGTTTATTTGTTTTTAGACTTTAGCCACCAGTATCAAAGTTGTGAGGTGTGAGTAAGATGCCCACCTAAAATGACAAATATTTAAGATTAAACAAGTCATTTTTATTTCAGGAAGAATAAAAAAAAAACTATTTCGACTGTTTTAGAGACAGTACAGCCACAAAGATAAAACATTGTGTTTACCAAATGAATACCATGGTTGCAATGCTTTACTGACATGGATCTGCTTTAGTAGACATATTTTTTGAAAAAATAGACCACTGATTTACAAATATAGGACAATGTTAAAATGCTAGGAATGTTACTAGGAAAATGGGGAGGAAAAGTTAGAGTTCAGCCTTTAATGTTAAAATCATACCCACACAATCCATTCAAGAGAAAACGGGCCCTGGAGTTGTTCAAACGAAAAAGAAACTAGCAACCTGTAATTGTGCAGACACTACTACAAAAGGACAAATTGGTCTGGAAAAAAAAAAAAACTTTTAGCATCAGCTGATGATGTAAATATAGATGTAAAAAGTTTCAAAGATAAATGTTGCAAAAATGTGAACACATTTTTTTCTATCATTGCCTGATTATGTGAATTATTACAGTATTCAAGATTCATCTGCAATAATACCCTCATTCAACCTCTTGAGGGCAGTACAACATCAAACCTCAGTGTTGGTGAAGTGTGTGAAGTGAAATAACTTTGCGTCTCCAAACGATGGCAGCAGAGGTCAGCATAAAGAAGACGTTTCCCTTAACTCAGAGTCATTCCTGTCTTTTCACGCTAGATGGCAGTGTAATAGTGAATTATCTTAGGAAAACCTGAACCCAGTTTAAATGTGTACTGACTTTGTTTTGTTCATTAATCGTGTCTTTCAGGGTGGGGTTAAGGTGCTGATCACTGGTCCCTGGCAAGAGGCCAGCTCAAACTACAGCTGCTTGTTTGACCAGATCTCGGTCCCGGCCTCTCTCATCCAACCAGGAGTGTTACGTTGCTACTGCCCAGGTGAGATGGGAAAGCTTGCAAACACTGAAGAAGACAGCAGATACTAAAGAAGAGGTTTTATTATTATTACCATGAACCATCACAGGAGCTCCGAGCACATTCTTTTTCCATTTTTGCTTCATAAATAAACCTCTGTCTACTGTATATGTTAAGTAGCTTTTAAAAACACATGTTTTTGTTAATCATGTTTCATAGATCATTTATTTATTGATGCTATGACTCTTTTATGTAACTAATAGTCATTTTATGATCATAATAATGTTTAACAATTTGATAGCATAAAGCCCTACTAATGCACCACACAGTCCAGGCTTCCATCAACAATCAACAAAGTAAAATTGTCCTCGTAATAGTGACGTTGTCTGTATTATTTCTCAGATTGTCATTATCTCTTCCCTGTCCAGCTCATGATACAGGTCTGGTGACGCTGCAGGTGGCCATCAGTAACCAGATTATCTCCAACTCTGTGGTGTTTGAGTACAAAGCCCGCGCTCTTCCATCACTGCCATCATCTCAGCACGACTGGCTCTCTCTGGATGGTAGGGTCCCAGCTGGTTTTGCATTGGCTTTGTTTCTTTTGCAATTATTCAGTCACTGCATGTAACTTTTTCCTCAGTTTCACGAATCTCATTCACTGTTCCAGTGTAGTTCCTCCCTTCCCACTTCTGACTCTTCTGCCTTGGTCTTTAATCTTCTGTGACTTCAGTTTTGTAAATTTTCTGGAGTACCAGGCAGTACAGACACTCTTCTGTCTTTGCTTTAAACCTTTTTAATTCCCTTCACATTTGTTTACTTTAACTCACTGGAACCAAATGAGAAAATTCTCATAAAACATATATAATTCAAACAACATGTTACATACAGGTTTTTCTCTTTTTATTTTTTAATAATGAAATTGACTTCGATACAATTCATTTTTTTAAAAACCTATTATTATTATTATTATTATTCAGAAGTTTCTATTTTTTTCTTTTTCTTAATGATCCTGGATGGTTAAAATATTCTGTTTTGGCAAAAATATGTCTTGCATAGAGCAGATGGAATATTGGTCCTTCTAATCTGAAAGACAAATGTTGAAAAAAAAGTTTTTTCTTTCTTTTCTTTTCTTTTGTTTTGTTTTACAGGAAGATACACACAGACTTGCTCAACAGTCATTATTATTATCATTATTATTATTAATAATAATAATAATTATTATTATAATTATAATAATAATAATAATGATAACATTACTTAATTTATGAGCTAATGATGTTCACAATTCTTTTGAGTTTGCACCTTAACAAAGAGAATGAAAAATAAAATGGCTGTTTAAACTCATGAAGCAACAAAACTAGGGGTGCCTTAGACTTTATCACAGTATCATATATACTGTACATGATGTCTTTAGTATGATATAGGTTTTAATTTCAACCTAATGACTCAGAATCAGTTGATACTGACCTCTGTTTAAGCTTTAAGGTGTGTTGACAGTGTCATTTCCACTTCTGCTATATAGATGAAGCTTTTGCTTGTGTCATGCCTATCTGCTCTATATTTTAGGATTAATTTAGTGAGATAATGCAAATAAATTATCAATTATGAACACATCTGACATAAAACAATGGGTGCTGCAGGACTGGTGAGTTTCATTTCACTAAAGTCAAGTATGTGAGTCAGAGGACCTTTTGTTGGCTCGTTCAACAGAATGTGATGCATGTCTAAGTCACTATTGGTCTGCATGTGTGTGTGTGTGTGTGTGTGTGTGTGTTTGTGTGCTGCTGCAAGAAGTATTGCTGCAGTGTTTGAGCATTGACAGAATAAAGTAGGGCACAGGCTCACAGGACAGCTGCATTGCAGACGGCCCTTCAGGGAGTGGGAGTGAGTTATGGAGACCTTCATGGCAGCTTCCATACATGGCAGCACCAGTAGATCCTTCCGCCATTCATACCCTGCTGGCCCATTCACAGAACCAGTTAAGGAGGAGCTAACTGTCTCAGGGAAAACACAGCTCACCCTATTACTTTACTTACATTAACTCTTTGCCTACCATCACTTGTTCATTATTCACTGCATAGCAATTTTCATATTTAGTGTTTCTCCTGTGCATCCAGATTCACAGTGACTAATGGATCATTTGTACTTATTTATTTTAATGCATAGCCTACATCAGAAGCAGTTTGCACAGAAAAATATGACGAAGATATGAAACAGTCCTCCTGTGTGCTTATAACAATGTGCTGTTTGTTTCTATGTGATCAAATAAAGTTAAATCATGTCAAACTGCTGAGGTACCAGCTGAGTTTCTGTGTGTAGCAGGAACAAGAGAGATCAGTGTCACAGTGGAAGGACTGTTTATGTCGAGATCCTGTGAAAACGGTGTACCAGTCACACAAATGGTAGGCTGTTACTACAGGAAGTTAGCGTTCCTCCGGGATCCAGCAAGAGCTGATGGTAAAAGCGTCTGAGACGGGGAGTTTCAGCACCACACTGAGTGGACAGCGACCGACGAGCAGAGCGCGCTCGACAGCCCACGTGGGTTAGGTGGTCTTGTGATCACGAATTTCAGCTTCATTGTGTAACTTATTTAAAGTAGGGCAGGGTATAATTACGTGCACTTTCCACATTGATAATGTCCAGTTGAATGGCACGACACACCAAATAACGCTGTACATTTAACAGGGTAATTACAAGATATTTATGCTTCCAAAAACACCCAGGTGACAAGGTCTCTGTTGTCTTGTCAAGTGCGTTGTCAGTCCTTTGATTAACTAGAATACCCAGTCTGATGCCAGAAGGCAATGTGCCAACCATGCTCACATTTTTCCTGATTCTGCAGCAGCGTGCTGCTCAGCACTGTGAGTTTGTTCTCCCATGGAAGACTAAACTGTGCTATGATGTGCTAATGGCACAGCTGCCTGCCTGCCTTGATTTGTCATAATGCAGAGTGGGGGAAGGGGCGCTTTTCTCTGCAGCACTGCAGGTACGGCAGCCATGGGCAGGACAGAAAGGCTGCTGGATCCGCAGAGCACTATCGTTGCCCCCCACTAGGTCCCTGAGCTCAGATCTCACGGCCCGGAGGCGGGAGAGGGTCCGCTGGGGGATCGCCAAATTAAGAGCCCCGCACAGCGTCAAGCTGGCCGTCAGTGATCAGGGCAGCGTGTTTACAGCACTGACTCTGAGCTTTACTACATCGGCATGGCAAACAGCAGACCGAGCACACACAATGCAGGCGTGGAGGAGTGGGCGTGTTTGGGTAAACATGGTAAACTCCCGCAGAATGAACAGATTCTAGTTTCAGCTGTGTTTAAACGCTCGTAACTGGGAAAGACTCCGTGAAGGCGCATAAAACAGATAAACGCGTCGAGAAGCGCCGACTCCGTCTGCTGGAATGGTCACTGTGAGCAAAGATGACAGCAGTGACAAGATTAAAAGGAGCCAGGTTTTAGGAAGAGCAGGAGGTGGCGAGGAGACGGGAATTAGGGCGTCTGTTTACCGGCTGCACGTGCGCACAGCGTTTCCCAGCGGCGCTGTTCGTCATTTTACTGCAGGCTTGGGTAACGGAGACTACTAGAAACACTGGGGAAGTGGGCATGTGTGCGAGGTGAAACAAGTGAAGAAGAGGAGGGGGCTATTAGAGGAGGTCTTCCTCTCCCTCGTTCCTCACGTCGCTCTCTTCTCTCACTTTGTTCTATTGTTGACTGTTGAGAGTGGTATTCAGTCTACAGCAAGGATACAGATACTTTTTCTTTTTTTCTCCTGCCGTTTAACCCCATGCCTTAATCTGACTGTCGGGGCAAAAATCACAATTTGAGGGAAATGCAGCCTTGGTTGGACTCCTCTGGGTCAGGATGCCAGTGATTGACACCTGCATTTCCTAGCAGACAAAGGGGCTGTTTTTTTGTTTTTTGTTTTTTTTGGCTTTGAGGTGGACTCTACCAATGGAAAATAAAATAGAAGGTTAGAAGTGTTAAGCTCAACATTTGGCTGTAGTGTTGTGCTGTGTTGTGGTTGTGTTATCTCTGGGATGCTTTGTTATTCTGTGCGTTCTTGTGTGTGCCAGAAGTTCCACGTTTCGTTAAACGCCGCATGCTGAGTTTTTGTGTCTTTACTGTAGTCCAGCGGTGCCAGAGCTGTAACAGAGTTGTAAAAGATCCATCTGTTTTGGCCACATGCTTTCCATGTGTTTGGTTTGACTCTGAGAGTATACGAACGCTGGCTCACGACTTGTGTTACATGTCTCATGGCATTCTCTGCAACCTGAAACATTTTTATAGCAGGCGAACTTTCAGAGCCTTGATGCTTTATAAAAAATCGGAATTTGAGTTTTCTTTTGTTTGTGGTTACTTTTATCCGAAATACAGAGTCAGCGTGACCCTGGCAGGTGGACTTTCACGTGTTGCTGAACGTTTGGGTAAGCGCTTTAGCGCATTGGAGCTGTCGCATCCTGAAGTGCCGTTGAGGTTTTCGGGGCCATGTGTGCAGCTGGTATAAAAAGAAAATACCACTGCTGCTGCAACACGGGTCAGATCGCACAGAAGACTGACCTCATCGATGACAGCACACACAGAGCATTACATGTGCTGATCCTCCGTCTCGAACTTCGTTCACAGTTAGACTGTGATGGAGCTTTCCAGCCTGTTTAAGAGGAGATTTCCAGACATGCATTTATCTACCTGTTGCTCATCAGTGAAGTTTTCCTGCATTCTTGCATAGAACTAAATGCTATCACACACCTTAGCCTGCAGAACCCACAAAAACTAAAATTGCAGCCCCCTTTAAACGTCTCATTCATATGCAGAGTGTTCTTAGAAACAACATTTTGTGGCCAATTAAAAAAAAGGCTTCAAGTTTATAACAGTAGAAACCACGTGTGAATTGACAAACCTTCACAAAACTATATCAGTTGTATCAGTGATAGTAGGTTTATCAGAGTAGAAGCAGCTGTTATTTCTGTGCATGTGAGCAGCAGGAGTTTTGTTTAATTTGTCATCAGTGTGTCTTATTAATGAGGAATGTGTTTTGATCAGTTACATTCTGATAGAAATTGCAGTGTAAGTATACAACTACAGTTTCATTAGTTTAATAGCTGTTGAACTTGTACCAGCTGCATTATTGAAAGGATAAATGGCAGTTGTGGGTCTAGCAACAGCAGCAGTACCACAGGAAAGCTTATGCCTGGAGGTGATGGATCACCCCACAGGAGCAGTTTTGATGAGAACAGAAGCATGACAGAGAAACTGTCTTTTTGTGCACCATTAATTAGCATTGTGTGTTAAATGTGCTATATGAATAAATCTGCCTCGACACACATGACAGCCATCCAGTAATTAGAAATCTTCTCAGTTAAGAGACTCTCACTTTAATCAACTTAGTTATGAATAATTTGACTGCTTGTTTTTTTCTCACAGTTGTGGCATTTTATTTATTTAACCTTCTAGATGTAAGCATTGCGACAGTGTAATAGCAGTAACATGTTTACAGTCTAGTCAAAGTCAGTATGATAGTTGTGAAGATTATGCAGAAACTGACTCTGAGGTGTAAAGTAAAAGCTTTAGTAATTTGTTAGATACATGCATGACACAGAATATGACATGAATATTAATTATGGACCCCACATTGGTGGTTTGAAGTTCACTTTTTCCCTTCTTTGTAGTTTTATTAATTATTTGAGGATCAGTCTGCTGATGTAATACAGTTGAACTGCAAATTCATAACTCTGAGATACTGACAACCAGAATTAAAAAGAGAAGACCTCTTATAGCCTCAAACCAAATGACAGCTGTACATCTTTTAAAATCATGTGACCTTAAAATAAGGCTTTAAGTCTCTGAATTCACCTCTGATCCTTTACTGTCTGTCAACAGTTGTAAAGAAGAGGTGAAATATGACAGATTGCCTGTGATATATGAAGAAAAAAAAAAAAGGACTGGACTACAGTTCCAAGTGCTGTGTTGTAAAAGATTCAGAGGAAATCCACAACAGGATGAGGATTTTGTGAGTGCATTAAGCCTAACAGCGTTTGGGAAAGCACCATCCCTTTGGGCCGCTGGGTTTTATATTAGATTGATTCCACTAAGAAATAATTTCTCTGTTTATCTCTCATTTGTGTTTCTCCCTGCAGCTCAAATGTCAAGCACTATATAGTTGTTCATGCATATAGGAAGCAAATGAAATGTGCTTGTTCCTCATTACCTGAAAGCATAAAAAAACAAAAGAAAAACACTTCTTTCCAAGACAAGAAGCCAATACTTGTGTTACTCTATTACTGTGATAGCAGATGACAGTAAATCCCCATGGTGTGCTCTTTTGGCATTTTATCTTCAGTGTGACACACTCTATCTAGTCTGTGTTCAGATCTTACTCGTATTGACCGATATCACTGGATAAATGCCAGCAAAAGAGTAAGAGCTTTGCTGAAGCCCTTTGAACTTTGTTTGCAATTACTAAGCAAAGTTGTATGGTGGAGAGTAAACTGTTTAAAAGTGGAAATACAGGTATAATATTGGGCAGGATAACTGGTAAAGAATTCTGGCATATGGAAAATGCTATCATTTTTAATGTAGCATTTTGTAATAATGTAATTTTTATGTACTACAGGAACGATGCAACATTGATACAGACATCATTTTGGGTTAACTTTTCTTTCACTGTTGAGTTTACAGCTTACTAGTTTGTAAGGGATTTCTACTGTTAACTGATGCAAGGAAGATAAGTAAAGCTACGTGAGCAGAAAAAGAAAAATAGCAAAGATGTTTTTTCTTCATTTTGCAGTGGCAGGACAAAAGAAATCTATATCTATGAATGTGGTAATTTTAGAAAGTAAAGGTTGCATATGATACACGTCTCTGGGTGTTCCAGCTTCTTATCAACTTACTTAACAAGAAACTCTAAACCACTTTAATGTTCATTTGAAATTTAAATACATTTGTCTGTGTGTAAGCCTTATGATGGATCAAAAAGATCAATGCCCTGCCTCCTGCCCTTTGATCATGAATGGGTTAAATACCAAAGCAGATGGGTGGAAGGATAGATTATCTATTAGAAAAGAAATGTCTCTATTATAGTCTGTACAATCCTATTCTTTGAGCAGTTAAACTCATCACTCTTCTAATAATAATGAAAGGCAAGGATAATGTGTCTTTGGCCAACACATAGCTGTGTTCCAGCTGCGTGGGCTGCTGCCAAATGGCCTGGCCCCTTCCTCTGCATGGTCACAAATACCAGCCCCTGTCAATCACCTCACACAAAGACCCAGTGGGAGATTGCCCTCTGGTCTTTCCACAGGGACACATGTGAATATTTGACTAGCTGCAGGAAGATAATGAGGTTTAGCTCTGAACTTGATTGGCATAAAGAGACTTGAGGTTGAGAAGTGAGGATTAAAGATGTTCCCCCACAGTCTATCTGAAATGAATGACTCTGTAAGCTCTTTTAGGATAAGACAGCTACCCTTTTAATAACAAACTTAATGTGGTGTGATTAAAAATATGTTTTATGAAAAAAAAATCACAGATGACTAGTCCTTGATGATTGTAAGCTGAGTGTGCTTATTTAATTTTTTGGTCTGTTTGTTTGTTTGGCTTTTCACTGCTGTTTTCATACTATGCACAAAAGATTTGTTGAGCTCAAATCTTCACTGGTCCAAGGGTGCATAAAGGGTATGTGAGGGTGAACACTCACATAAAGATATTTATTTAAGACACTCAGGCTCCAGTAATGGTTCTCTTGTCCTCATCTGTGACATTTCTGAGTAGGGACAACTAAATTTTCCAGCCTGCCTCACCGACGACCTCTGCTTTGACGTATCTTGTATTTTTTTTTATCCGTTTCCTCCTCTGTTCTTTTTTATCTATGCCTCACCATCATTCTCTCCTGGTCCCCTCATCTCACTTCACCCTTGTCTTGTCCTTACTGTCCTTACTCTGTCCTGCTATCTTCCTTCTCGCTGCAGCCTGCTCTCACTGCCATCAAGCTCCATTGTGTCCTAATAAGGAGCGCATCCTTCATTCCCTTATCCCTGTGTATATCAAACTGTCTCACGAGGAGCTGCTGTCACGTCCCAAAGATGAGATAGATCCAGTGGGGCAGGTCTTTGTGGAAGAGAACCTCATGCGCATTTAAAAGGTTATTGGTTTGTCTCGAAGGGCGCTCACGTCCTTCATGACAGAAGCTTATAAGAATTAACAACAGAGCCACCATGAGAGACAACAGTCATAACAACCTACATAGAGCATCTGCGAGTCTGTAGCTGTCAGGCTTAAGTTATGTTTCAGTACTTTTGCTGTTTATGAGTAAAAGAAAGATCACACAACTGAAGTGTGACTTTAGTAGAGGAGATCTTTCAATTCTTTTAAAGGGAAAGTTCACATGTCAATGAATCTCCCACAAGGAAAACATTAGCAACTTATTCTAGTAAGCTAGAAAATAATAGTAATAATAATGTTCCCTTTTAAGCTAAGGCAACTACAGCTCTGTAAAGCAAACAGTAAAGTGGTATTTCCCCATCCTCTTCAGCTTTTAAGTGTTTGGCTTCTGAGGAAAGACAAGTCAGGTCATCATTTAGCAGCATATTCACTCTCGGTTTAAAAGCACAGATGTGTTACGTAAAGGACAGAGTAAAAAACAAACAAAAAATGTTTCTCTTTTAACTTTGTAAATTGTTCTCATTAGAATAGCCCTGGCTAAACACATGTAAACCCAGAGTTTTGCAGGAATGTTAGGATATAAATCTCTCTTTTCTTCTTTACTTTTAAGTAAGTAAAGATGTCTCTAGTTTCTATATCAATCTTTAATGTGAAAAGGTAGTTCGAGTCTGTATTCCAGAAGGGGAAACTACAGCACCAAAAGTGTAAACCAGTTTATAATAATATACTAAGTGCAAAATGGAACTCAGAAACTCGTTCTGGCTTTTAAAGGAGTACCTGTGCCATAGTAGGTTTTTTTGGTTGAATAAACACAGCTTGTTCACGCTCTCTAACACAAAGTCGTTTTTACAGGAAATTGTATTTTAAAAACATCTTACAGTCTGCCCTAAATGTGTGAAAGTGACCACGTCTGCTACCGCACACTGTCACAAGGGAGTAAACCAGAGAGTGGGAGGGCGTTGTTCACGTCACGGTGTTGTTACTGTGCTGTTTGGTGGCTCACCTTCCCTGTCTCCTCCCACTCATCGCTACCCCCCTCCTCCCTCTGCAGTGGACGTGTATCGCATTTGAAGCAGCAGGCAGCAGGTGGAGATGACATCATCTGCACTGCAGCACACTGCAGCACTGAGTCTGAACAAAGACATGTCAGCCTTGCTATACCCCTGCTTTCCCACCATCTCAGTCTGCATCTCTCCCCACATATTAGCCAGAGGGAAAGGAAGAGCATAGCCTCGTGCTAGCGCTGGTTCTCAGGTTTATCTGAGCCTGCTGACTCCCCTCCCAACACATGCACTCAGTCTAGAGTAGGCAGGCAACTCTTCACCTCTGTAGTCTCCACAAGCAACAACATTGATAGGTGAAGATGGGTTCCACATAATGAGAAGGACGGCAAACAAAATCTTCCCCGTCTGAAATAAGAGTGATCTGCTGATTTAACAGCAAGCTCACTCAGGTTGTCTACAGCACCCTCAAGACTCAAAGGCGTGGATCTCATTGTTTTTCTTCCAGTTCATTATTCACCGTGCAGCATCCTGTCACTGAGAGCTGCAATTTACCAGAGTGACATTATGTTTTCCTGCCCAGCAAAAGAAAGTACTTGACCTCTTTTACGTTGGCTTATAGAAGGTCTCACTGTGACATTAGCTCTCTGTGGAGCCTTTAGCAAAGATACCATAAAGCGCAAATGTCACCAGGTCATGCTGTAAAGGTTCTCCACTTAGAGTCATCAGGTCACCACCTGACGCATCAACACTAAGAAAAGAGAGCAAGTCAAGCACACAGGAAAAGATTTATAGATTGTTTTCATTGTTTGCCTCGCCGCATTTTTTTTTTTTTTTTTTTTTTTTTTGGTGTGTGTGTGTATGCACTAAGTCCTTTTCCTCCCCTTCATCAATAAGCCAATAGCATACAGGCAGGCCATACACACACAGCCATGTTCCTGTCGCCTAGTTACCGCTCAGCAGCAGGTTGCCACAGAAACGGCCTCATAGCAGCTAAATGTGGAATGCTAATGCAGTCTTCTACACTCCCTGCTGCAGTGGGCTTTCTGTGCCCATCCCAGCCCACTGTCTGTCCACTTTAATACTTTTTGTGTGTTTAGTCGTACTCACAGGTGCTTCTTTTTTGTGTGTTTGTAAGTGTATGTGGTGGGGGTTTCCTTAGTGTTAAACCATTAAACCTTTTGTTTTATGGTCATACATTAACTTGTTGTGATCTTTATTAGTATGTGGATTTTCTGTTTTTCGTACTTGCCCATAGTAATTTTGTGCAGCAATGAAAACCTTTGATTGTTTCTGTGAGTGTGTTTTTTGTTGCTGTTTTTTTGTTTTTTAAAAAGTGTTTAGAAGTCATTTTTTTCTGCTGTCTCTTTAATTTTCTGGAACACTGTAGAAAATTGTTTTTATTGTTGCAAGTCTGAAACCATGAGCAGTAAGAAGCAGTGAAACTATTCACAGAGATGCTCAGCATCACTGTGAAGTAGCACTCGCCTCTTAAACAGCATTTGGCACTTCCATCCATCTTGATGTAAGGAAAGGCTGTATTTCAAGGACTGCACTTAGGTGCATATGTTTTGATTTATTCTGTACTGTCAGCATCATAGTCCTTCTTCCATACAGGTGCACAGAATAAGGCCATAACAGGGTGTACTTAATCAGCTGGAGAAGGCCTTCAGCTGTACACTCCCCCTTGAGCTTGTCTGAAGTGTTGTGTGAACGAGTGGGCATATTTAACATGCCCCCGCTCGTTGGCCTGTCTTTAAACATCTATTAGTCTGCTAAAGCTGTGTTTAAGAGCAGTGAGAAAGATGTTTAATGATGGGAGTCATTAGCAAATGACTGATAAGCTTTAAAGAAACAAATCTTTTTTTTTTTTTAAAGTGAATAATTGATGCTATAATTTCCTCTTGCATTCATGAGACTCAAATAATTATTAGAAGACTCTTGCATGCTACAAGTGAGAGTAATCAAGTTGCCCTAAGTTTCGCTGGATCTTAAAAACAGACTTCTGAATTTGTTCTTAAATAGTTGATGGCATGCCTCCTAGTGTTAAGCCACTGCAACAGCATACATCTCCTCAGAGCAACATATTGGTGCAGCTTAAGGTGCAACAACTGATGCGACTTGCATGCTGACATGTTGTTTCTATGTCCCACCGTTTTCAACAGACAACCAGTTCAGAATGTCTATCCTGGAGCGCTTGGAGCAGATGGAGAGGAGGATGGCAGAGATGGCTAGCCAGCAGCAGTCGAGCAGTGCAGGGAGTGGTGGACCTGGGGGAGGAACAGGGGGAGGCAGTGGTGGTGGAGGAGGAGGCGGCGGCGGCGGCGGGGGCGGCAGTGGAGGAAGTGGAGGGGGAGGAAACAACAGTCAGTCACAGGTAAAAAGCCACATCAAGCTGTTCACAGAGTATTACACTTAAAGCCAGTCAAGGAACATGTGACAGCACACAGGCCTCACTTTCTGTTTTATTTACAAGTTTATTGCAGTTTTGTACATAGCAAATTTTATTTACTTGTTTATTTTGGCTTTTGTGTATGAGCAACCAGTAACGATATGCTGTTTTGTGTATTGGAGTGTACATCTGGCCAGACACAGGCCAGCAGCTCTTTCGAAAGCCGCGTCGTGGTGGTTTGTGAGAAGATGATGAGCAGAGCATGCTGGGCCAAATCTAAACACTTAATCCACTCCAAGACCTTCAGAGGCATGACGCTCCTTCACCTAGCTGCTGGCCAAGGCTACGCCACCCTCATTCAGACACTCATCAAGTGGCGGTGAGAATGAAATTGTCTGCGTTGTCTATACTGTGTATAGTGGTGCTGTGATTTATAAAAGGCATATACCAAGTACAAATGACATGCCTTTGATTTTCTGTCTTGCTTCTAGTACCAAACATGCCGATAGTATTGACTTGGAGTTAGAAGTGGACCCTCTCAATGTGGATCACTTCTCCTGCACACCTCTGGTAAGAGTGTGGGCAGCCGTGTTACAATCCATGTTTGTGTGATAGATTATCTTTCTCTAAAAATTGCTTCCTATTGTGTGTCTGTTTTCTATCCAGATGTGGGCATGTGCGCTGGGCCACCTGGAGGCAGCAGTGGTCCTGTATAAATGGGACAGGCGCGCCCTAGCTATCCCAGATTCCCTGGGTCGTTTACCCTTGTCAATTGCGCGCTCTCGTGGCCATACAAAATTGGCTGAATGTCTGGAGCAGCTGCAGAGGGAAGAGCAGCAGCCCCCAGGCCCACTACCGCCCACAACTCGCATGTCCTTCTCCCCAGCCCCAGATGCTCCCACCACAGACAGCTGGATGGTCAGCTGGGCAAACGACAGCATCGTAGCACCAAGTGGCAAGAAAGGAGGTCCTGCCACCACAACAACCACATCCAGCACCACCAGCCTCAATCCTGGTCAGTTTATTTATTTATTTCTTTATGTTTTCTGATCTGTGACCAACAAAGTTCTTGTTAGTTTAATGTTCAGCTAATTTTGTGTTTCTTGTAGACCTGAGAAGACCCAGGTCAGAGCCCTCCAACTACTACAGCAGCGAGGGCCAAAGAGATCTCCCACTAGCAAAAAAACATAAACCCAACCCAGAACTGTTTCAGACTCGGCCCGATAAGGCCATGTCTGTCCCGCTGAGTCTGGAGCAGCAACAGCTCAACAAGCTGTCCACTAGCACTAAGAGCTTGTCCACAGAAGGCCTGAGTTTAGACAAAAACCTTCCTACCGGAGGTAGTACTGGAACAACCAAATGGACCTCCAGAGAGAGTTTCTCCTGCAGCAGCTTGGGAAGGAAGGCGCTGGGGATCAGTGGGGGAAGTAGCCTCAGCAGGGAGAAACTAGCCAACCGATTGCGGCAACGGGAACAACTAGGCATGCTGGTAATGGCGGACAGAGAAATGGCTGACACAGAACTGCTATCGTATCGAGAGGATCTGGAGAACCAGGACTGTCTCACACAGATGGACGACCTGCAGGTGAGCATTGAAAACAAAAAAGTGTACTTGGTCACCTCAGCATGAAGAATCCAGGACCAGTACAAACTGAACAGATTTAAATTGATGCAGTTGATGTGGTTGTAGAAAACTGTATCTTATAACTACATATGCCATATACGATACCATACAGTAACTGAAACAACAACTATATGATGCGTGTACATGAGAAATAAAACCTTCAGTTCAGTTGAATAACTTCAAATGAAAAAGAAAAGAAAAAAATGAAATATGAAAGTTTCATTTTGCACCCTGAATACAATGTCAGAGAAAACACATCATAATGAGAATAAGTAATCAATGTAAAGAGTGAGGGCAGGATGATTTCCTGTTCTAGTCTATAATGCAGCGAACCTCAAACAGTGTCAGCCTGAAGTCACTGGCTGTTTAATACTGTGCTCTGCTGAGGTTGTGCAGTGTTGTCCTTTACATTTTGCAAATTATGCAAGATTATTATGTGCACAATCAGCTCTAGAAGCTGCAGATTAGTTCCCAGCACAGACGCAGCTTTTCTCAGACTCTCTGATGCTGTTGCCCCAATAGATGACTGTAGATAGGTAGACTGCATACTTCACCACACACCTATAGAGGATATGCAGCATCTTGCTGGAAGCACTGAACTTATAGAGCAGACCGTATGTCCTGAGGAAGTACAGCCTGCATTTCCAGTCCAGGTGCATCTACAGTATAGTCCTCCACCATATCTCTTCTCTCAGGATGAAAATAGCATTCAGATTATTTCTGGGCTCCTAGACACACAACTCTTCAGTCTCACAAACTATGATAGTCAATAATTCACGCAATTGTTGAGGTCTACACTGATATTTTTCCTGAGTTTCTCTCAAAGACTAACATTTCTACAAATGTCTTGGAAAATCAAAGAACACGATCCTCACAGTGCTGCCTGTTTTGTCCAGATGTAAGTTGTCTCGCTGAAACAGGTAGAAGCAGCATAAACCTGGCGCCCGGTCGATGATCATCACTGCATAATAAACTCTCTCTATTGATCATCTTCAATGGCCAAGGGATCCTTCCAGCCATCTATATCAGCCTAACTACTGCTATAAAAGATGAAGTGCTTGATTAAGAAAATGATCCTCCAGCACTATCACTGTCATCATTAGCATCCTCCACATTCCTTTAAAGACAGCATTTTTTTGTCACAGAGCCAAACCGTTTAACTTTAACCACGTACGAACAGCCACACTGATCAAAATTTACTAGACGGGTTTTAACTTCAGTCCCCTTTGGTTTTTTTTTCTCTCCAAAACAGGTGAATATGATGACTCTGGCAGAGCACATCATTGAAGCAACACCAGAGAGAATCAAAAGGGAGAACTTTACCACAACGGACACCACGCCCTTAGACACGTCAGGGGTCACCAACACAATGAACTGGTTGGCAAACTACCTGGGAGATGTGGAACAGCTGCCAAGCATTGTGCATCTACGGTATGGAGCACCATGAATTAACGGAGAAAAAATATATATATACAGTCATGTTCAACAGACTGTACCCTCTTTTTTTAATGCCATGGTTTTTATTCAGAAACACGTGGGCATGAGCTTCAGATGAACAGCAACATTTAACTTTGTGCCATTTATTGAACAAAAATGAACCCAAAAAGAAAAGTTGTTTTATTTGAAGGGTTTAATGTTTGTTTTTTGTCTTTAAAGAAGCTTAATTCATATCTCATTAAAAAATAAATAAATAAATAAAATTAACAAGACAAGACACCATCAAAGTAAGGCGGAAAAAAATCAATAATGAAGTACTAAATTGCTTTCTGTACCTTGGAAGCTTTTGACACACAAACATATTTTGTCTCTCCTACACCTTAGTTTATAGTGGATGTGGTGTGCCACCAGCAGTCTTACACCAAATATGTGTAAACAAAAATATTTAAAACTAATTTTTCCTTTTGCTTTCCTCAGATCTTTGTACAATGAACCCCTGACCCCATCATCCAACCCTAGCCTGAGTCCTGGGGGTTCTCCACTGAGAGAGGGGCCTCTGGAAAGGTCAGCAGTCCCCTCCCCAGCTGACTGGAGTGAGTTCATCAATGCCTCCAACAGCAAGGTGGAGCGACACCTGGCCCAGCTGACTCTGTCAGATCCAGAGCAGAGAGAGCTGTATGAGGCCGCCCGCCTAGTCCAAACTGCCTTCCGCAAGTACAAGGTACAGGCCCAGTTCTCAGGTTCCATGAGCTGTGTGTACTGGAGCCCACGCTGATAGGGCTGCAGGCTTAGGATTGGTGTATTTAGAACGATTTGTTTTTGGCTTTAGAGGAGAGACAATTCACTTTTATCTGGTCCCTTGGGGTGGAGTTCTGCTTTTGTCTGTGAAGTTCAGCAATTTGTCTTGAGATGTATACTTGATTTGTTTACTGTTTCTAATCATGGTTTCCAGTGGTTATTTTTCAGTCACTATCTTTGTCTTATTGTCTAATCCTTTGCTCATAATCACATTACAATATCGAAATAAATTATACAAATATGTCACTGTGGTTTCAGCATGGCATAGGTGGCTTGAGCATAGCATGGCCTTGCTTAGAGGAATTGCACTGTCCCCATATTCCTGCTGCACCCAGACACAATTGAGCTAATGTGGCCCCACATTATCTTTGCTCTTTCTTACTTAGCAGTATGGTGCCTGCTTCTGGCTGTTTTTTAATTAGCTGTACACACACCAGTCCTTTTCCCCATTCCCTTCCCACCCCTCAGAAACGTCAATTGAGTTTTCGTTTGACAAACTGTTCACTGTCGTTCACAGTTGTCTTTTGTGCCTGTTTGCCAGCTGATACTGAGGTGGCTCCCTGTTGGGCAGCAGCTTACTTCTTCCACCCTTTTACAGGTAGTTGGTTCACAAGGCGTGGTCTTGTTCCAGGGTGGATTCATGTGCTACCCACCAGGACGCCTCACCTCAGGAAGGCGGAGCCACTATCCTTTCTGGCAAAAAGCAGGTTCTACTGTAACCTCTCTTCTATATCCCACTCTACTCTCCAACAGGGGCGGCCTCTCCAAGAGCAACAGGAAGTAGCTGCTGCTGTTATACAACGTTGTTACAAGAAATACAAACAGGTAGGCGCTGCAGATGACATGATACAAACTACATCCAGAGTGCTTTTTTTTTTAGTCATTCACAATGTTTCCCCTTTTCTTACTTACAAGCTAACATGGATAGCCTTGAAGGTAATTTGTTGGTTGTGTTTGGCAGCACTATTGCACCGTTGGTGCGCAGCAAAACATGACATGTTGCCTGTTTCTTCTCTACAGTATGCACTTTATAAGAAGATGACGCAGGCCGCCATCCTTATCCAGAGTAAATTCCGCAGCTACCACGAACAGAAGAAGTTCCAGCAGAGCAAGAGGGCTGCTGTGCTCATTCAGCAATATTACCGCAGCTACAAGGAGTTTGGCAAGCTGAAGCCCCGTCACCGTGGGGCTGCTGCTACCCTGGTGCAGCACAAGCTGAGGTAGACATTCAGGCTCAAGCTGAATGAAAGCCAGTGCTTGATTTCATCAGTCCTGTTACAAATAGTAGGATGCTGGAGAGACTACTTTATCATACTGTATAACTGTAAAATGACAGTTAAATTACTGGACTTGTCTAAAGGACTGAAAGATGGTGGATGCTGGGAGTCATTTATTCACAGAGTCATTTACAGAAATAAGTTTGACCAATGATGAATAGTCACTTTCAATTTATTGAATATGTTTTCCTTTGAAATAAAACCTGTCACATTTTCACTGAAAGATAATATAAGCTCATCTGCAGCTCTGTAAACAGTTGTTTGCCGGAGAGCATGAAGTTATCTTCTCTGTTGTTTTACAGAGGTAGTCTACTCACAAAGAGACAGGATCAGGCTGCCAGGAAGATTATGAGGTTTTTACGACGCTGTCGTCACAGGTAAGCTGCAACAGTGACTCACACCCCCGCTAACATTCTAGATAAAAGTCAATTGGCAGAATTGCTAAAAGGGATGGTTGTTCGTCTAAAAGAGTAACATCCCATTGAATTGGAATTAGACATATTAGAAAAAACATTATGCAACAGAAGTGAGTACATCTATGTGCAATGCTACATATATTCATTCAAAGTTGTATTACCTCTCAATAATGGCTTTTTTCAGAATAAACTGCTATAGTCCCTCCTATGAATGATCAAAAACAAATGTAGTAGAATGAAACATTGTGGGGAGGGGGGAGGGGGGGGGGGGGGGGGGGGGGGGGGGGGGGGGGGGGGGGGG
>JBAMYA010000022.1:14427975-14463175 GCA_037176975.1 Arrhamphus sclerolepis
AAGAAAGAAAGAAAGAAAGAAAGAAAGAAAGAAAGAAAGAAAGAAAGAAAGAAAGAAAGAAAGAAAGAAAGAAAATATTTAGATTATTGCTTGGGTCAAAAGAGAACTGTTAAAATGCTTTCTTCTCTTTTCTGCAGTTGCTTTGACAGGAGAGACCCTGTTACTATAGTCAGGAAGTCCATCTTTTGACTATAAATCATACTGACATTGCAGTTTGCCACCACATAAACCAGTCCAGACAGGCTTGCTGTAAGCAGCTTCTTAGTTAACCTACAATGTCTCAACTCTCTATTGTGTGTGAAAGAAATGCTTTGACATAAATGGGTGCTAACTAAATCATTACAAGCAGAGATGTATTCCAGTATCACAGTTACTTTAAATATGTATATTTTTAATTAGTATATTTAATAAGGCAACGATTCCTTAAATATACTGAGAGACAACCAATGACAGTAAAATACCAATATGGCACAAAAGGAAAAAAAAAAAAAAGGGAAATGAAAATGTTAACATTTCTTCAAGATGTTTACATGTTAATGGGAACACGTCAGTGTACAAGAGGACAACAGGAGAAACTGGAGATGAATTTACCGATGCAGATGTCATCAAAAGTTGGGTTCAGTAAGTGTAAAAGAGAATGCAACATAATGCTACTTTGGATTTAACTGAGGGACTTCAAGAACATGTTTTAACTGCACTCGGAGATCTGGTAAGTAGATCTTCTATATTTCAAGCAAGTAGCTTGTATATTCAACTGAACACTTTTTAGCAGATTTGGCATCTGTTCTGTCTGGTATGGGGTGGGATGCCAGTGATGGTCGTGGTGGTGGTGTTGGTGTGTGTGTGTGTGTGTGTGTGGGTTGGGGGTCATCTTGTGCATGAGAACCTGCATGATCTGTGAGAGTAATCATGCATGTGTCCATGCATCCTTGGCTCTGATAAGGACTTAATTTTAAAATGATTTCATTTTCTGGTTATGCCGTGTTGCAAAATATTTCCCAAGAGGAGTCTTAACTCTGAAAACAAAGTCATGCGTACATGGATGAATGCATGTTCAAGCATATTCAGTGAGACTCATTTCCCTGTAACCCAAAGATGATAAATTCTACACTGGAGTTTGTAGTTTAATGTAATTTGATTTAATTTAGGCTGTGTGGTTTAGTAAACAAAACTGAAGATACTGTTTTTGTCTTTTGTTTTTATAAGGGACTTTCCTGAAAGCGTGAAAACACCTTGATGCCACAGGTGATATGTTTAATATGACTCAACAGAAACACAAAAAGACTTTTAAAATTACTTATCTGACAACATGGCTGTTATGAAATAAATAGAAAAGTTTTAAAAAATTTTAAGAAACAAGAATAACTTGAATTCATGGAGCGTCTTTATTATTGCCCAAGAAGTGCAAGAATGATACATGATGAGTCATTTCATTCCCAACCTCTGATGCCACATGACCGGTGGCATCAGAGGACACCTAATAGAACTTTTTTTTTATGCTTAATGAAAGTAAGCACAGAATTATAATCTTCATCATTTTATCAATAACAAAACTGAAATTACAAGTACTAATAAAACGCCTATTTGTTTAAAATGAAAGTGTGATCTTTAATAAGTTATACTATCGATGACATTCATTTCCTTGGAAAAGGGAACCATGTTTCCTTACAGTAAGTACTTTGTTTGTTTGTTTTTTTTTGGGAAAATGGGGAAGTTTGTTGAGTAATGTGAGGTGACAGGTACCCTGAGGATGATGAGTAGCTCATCGTCACACTCAGCATGAGTATGCTGAGTCATGTTTATAGTGATATGATGCTTCTGTGACATTTGCCAGATCTGGCCTTTGACATTCTGGTGCTTCACACTGACCCCCATGTAACATAGGTCTGGTAAGTCAGCAGCTTATCTGCCAACGCTCCTTAGGCTGAGAAACTCCTCCTACAGTTACTCTTAACACCCCACCCTAACCGAAAAAAGGAAGAAATTATAAGAAGAAAAAAAACCTCATACATTATGCAATGTAAACTCCCAGCAGTTCATTAACATACTGATTTAATTGGGACTTTTGAGATTTTTGGTACGTAGCGCAGCAGTAATATGAAGTCTGCTGGTAAATGACAGCGCGTGTATGTACACGTAGGCTGACGTAGGCTACAAATGCAAATCGAGAATATTTGTTTGTTTGCTTTTTTTTTTTTTTTTTTTTTTTTAGCTTCATCTGAAGCTTTACTTTACAAATAAAGCAAAGCAAAGCCTTTCTGGGGTCCCTGCTGCTTCAGCAGGAAACATTTTTAGTTTGTCTCAGCTCTTAAAACTGTGACGTCACTTCCTTCTTCGCGGGCTCCTCTGTGGGGTCTGTGACGTTACTCACGTTCACAGACCGTGTATTACTGTGTATGTGTGTGTGTGTGTGCTTGTGGTTAGTGGGCCAAGCAGCGAGACGGCGGCCTGTCAGGGTTGAAGGTTGAGCATTTTGAAAGTGACATCTGCCCACTTGGAAAGTACACGTATGAGGGCTGATACTCGGAACTTCCATTCAGGGGGTGTCAACCCTAAGGCGTCAAAGCAAGTCAAGTGTGGATGACACATTTACGTGTTGGTGACATTTTACCAGCACTTCATTTAAATCTGTTGGCAGCAGTCTAGACTTTTGACAGCACGGCTGCCCTCTTAATGACCACTGGCTTTCCGACTTAGACTCATCTGTTACCTTCAGATGTCTCAATAAAACAGACATTTATTGTCTGCAGTGAGTCAAAAGAATATGCATTTTTAATTTCACTAAGTGGTCGTTAGTTGCTGTAGTCTCAATCTCGCCATCTAGTGGACTTCATCCCCAACTTCCTATCTCATGTCCATGAGTAAAATACTGAACCCTGAAACCTCCTGGCGTGCTCATTATATGTTTAAATGTGTATAACATAGAAATGCAGTTTGTACATGGAATGAAAAGCAACATATGAATGTATATTCCAGAGAGCAGACACATTTGGGCCTAACTTGGTTCACTTTTGGCACTAATGGCTCAGTTGCGGTAGTTGCAAACGTTACACGGGCTGGAAATGTTCCAAAGGTCATGAACTGGGCCAAATGTGGGTTTAAAGCTTATGAGATTTATGGCCCAAATCTCATAAGCTATTTTTTTAAATAGGTTACGTCCAGTGATGATAGGGCCATGTGTGGCCCAAAGGTCCAAAGGAAATGAAGATTTGGTCCATGTCTGGTGGATACAGCCCCACTCAATCTGATTCAGTAGTACCAGCGAAGGCCAAACGTTCTGGTATCTGGAATGAAGATGGCTTAGCTGTGAAGCCCCATGAACAGTCAACAAAATCAAAACAAGAGCATTAAAAAAAAAAGAAAAAAAGAAATCAATTAAATTTAGAATGAATGTGACCATCACAGTGGTTTGAACATATATATTTTTATTCATATATATAATAAATTTGTATTTACAATTTATTTTTCTTTTGTAACGAAACAAAATTAAAGAGAAAGCTTTGATTGCAAACAGTGTTTCATACTAAAGGGAGGGAGAGACAAAATGTAAAAGTGCTCAAAAAACTAGTGTGTTATTTCCCTCTTGCAGCTACATTTTACGTAGTTACGACAGAGGTTTGTCATTGTTTTGCAAGGAGATCATCATCTGTAGGCCAGGATTCCCCTTGAAGTCGCTTTGAACTAAGACATGAATTAACAAGTGTCCGATGATAATCACAAGAAGATCAGCATCACACACAGCTCTGACATTATAGAGAAATATCAGCCCCATGAGAGGATTTGGCTTTTATGGAACTGACCTTTTTTTTATGAAGCTCAAACTTGTTTACAGGGGAGACAACCGTGATGCTCACGGAAAACTGGTTGGTCTTGTTGATGCTTTAAGTTTGCCAGCTGTGCTAACAAACCCGCTGATTTGCTTATGTAAATGTGTTCAAACCGGAGTTTTGTTGATGTCAGGGTTCAGTCACTGACACGAATAATGATACATTCGACAAAGCACAGCTAGAACAGTGGAAACTGGCCACCGACTCAAAGGGATGATGTCTGATTGTCTGTCAGTCAGCCATAGTAGACAAAATATGACACCATCGATGCAACATGACCACATAAATAACATCACAAAAATCATCCAGTGTACGGATTCATCCTTTAGAACATTGGTGAGAGGTAACCTCCTCCCTCCAATAATGTCGATACAATAAACAAAATGAATTCATAAAGTTTATTTAAAGCAGTTGAGACAGTCATGCACTATGCAGCCTTGTTAAACTAACAGCTGGCTGCAGGGCCTCCCTTGTGAAGTTGAAAAGAAAAATCCACAAATTGTGAACTGATCAAGGTTAGCATCGTAGTAGTTGGCAAGTAAGAGCTTGAACAATTGCTGGCAATGCCACAGCATACGAGAAATTAGGCCAGCGGTTTGGTGTAGATTTCATGAGTACACACAGATAAGAGTCAGGAGATCCAGGCCCAAAAAGTGTCGGTCACAGAAGTTGCTCCGGGTCTGGGGGATTGAGATCCAGTCCCACCCTGATTAAAGGTCTTACAGAACAGAAAACTTCCAAAGTACACACCCAAGTCAGCTTTAAAGACGTCACCACACTGAATACCATTCACGTTTCACAAACTTTACAAGTTATGTCGGTAGAAAGGAGGGTTTTCAGCCAGACGATCTGTGCTTGTGTGTGAGAAGACTCCCTTCTTTGTGCTCCTGCAGCCTGTATTCCTTTGCCTGGACTTCAGAAAGATGAACAAAAATCAGGGTTGCGATGGGAAGGGCAAAATTAGTATCTACATTCTGGACTTAAGAGATGGTTAAAAGACTTGCGGGGAAAAGAAGAGGAGGTGAGTGAGTTCAGGGAGAACTGATTTGTGCTCACTGTGTGAAAAGGCACTGTCCTGTCACATGATGTCTACAAAGAACTCACAGGGATTGCCCATAGCATGCTGGAACGACTGGCGACTGGCGGTGAGCTCAGGAGGAACGGCTGCTAACTCTCTCCCAGGGGGAGCTCCAGGGGGTGTGCTACTGCTGACCGAGGTTTTGGGGGCCAGACGTGCCAGACAATAAGGAGGTGGCAAGCCTGGCGGTCCATAGGAGGAGGCATGGCTTCGCTCACTCTGTGCGCAGGAGCCTGGCCCTTGCTGAGAGAAAGGGGTGTGGCTGTAGGAGAGGGATGGGTGGTTGCTGTGTGAGAGGGAGTGGCTCCTGTGTGAATGGCTGTGGCTGAGACTTGATCGGGTGTGACTGTGGCTGGAGATGGCGTTGCTATGATGGCTCATTTGGCTGGCGGACCTGTCGCCGCGTCTCCCACAGCGGACGCCCGGCTCTGATTCACTGCAAGTTGTCCTTTGACCCTTCTCCTGCGGGGAGGAGCGTCTACCTTTGCCTGCGCTAGGGTTGGATCCACTGCTTCGGCTTCCTGTTGAGAAGAAAAAGAAAAAGGGGGGGGGTTACTTTGGCCTTTTGCAATATTCGTATATTTAACGAGAAATACACAGCCGTCAGCTGCAACTCATTAGCTACAGCAGACTCAAAACAAGCTAGTGCTACTGATCAACAAAGGCCACACATTAAACAACAGCTTTATGCACCGACTCAATACATTAATGCACTTTGTTTAAGATGTGACCAGATATTTCTTTATGCAATCGAGCATAGTCAACAGTCAAGGGCAAACATGATTATCTCAAAGGATTTTCCCCCAAATTCCACAGCAGCAATAAATATTATGGCTTATATCTTCCTCTTTTTTTTAACATTGAATCATTCACAGGTAAAATAAAAAAATAAATAAAAATAAACACTTGATACACCAGCATCAGAAAAACATTAATTCACAACACTTCATTGATATTTCACAGTAACTTGCATGCTTATCGATTTTGCTCTTCGATGTCTAAGTGATGATAACGCACACTGTGGTGTCATACTGATGGAGGTGTACCACACTGTTGCAAAATCAAATATTCCACGCTTCCCCTTCCGCATTGAGCCCAACAGTACTGGGTAAAGTGGTGCATGATCGCCCCCTATCAGCACGAGCCTTGGAGTGATCATTCTGCAACATGCACCTCCCAGCACAGTACAAATGCATGCTCAGAGGTGCAGAGAGGGAGAATCATCTGTCAGGAGAATCACACAGAGAATAAACATGGACGACGGGAAAAACCATGGGGCTGGCGGAGGAGAGGAAAAAAACAAAACAAAACAAACAAACATTTAAGCTGCAGTATGGTAAAGTGGAAAATGCTGAGTACAGGAAATAAAGAGGAGGGACAGAATACAACTGAAGGCTGAATGCTGAGCAAAAACTGAGAGCAGCAGAAGAGGAAAGGGGAGGGGGGTTAGCAGGCTTACCGGTTCCCCCAGTGTCCTGGGACTACCTCCTCCTTCAGTCTACCGTTGCCCAGCAGAAACAGAGGGAACAACAGAATTACACACACCACCCAGCCCAGACGTTCCCACAGCGACTAATACTCTCAGCTAAACTTGGTTCATAACCCTCCCAGCTAATAATAAACCCACGGCAGTTTCTGGTTGTTTGGTTTTCATCCAGTTAAAGAGGAATGGTGAAACTGCTTGCAAAATGCATACATGCAGTCTGTCAAACAAGGAAGCAGACACATCATTACTGATGAACACTTGTGACAGTTTTAAGGCCCAAAACCTGACTTCCATTTTTCTTTTTCATCTTTATCCTCCCAAAATTTGCTAATCAATCAATGGAAAGAATGGCTCAAAACAGGATATAATGATATCTGGGTGGACCGATTCCAACTGTGAAAACTGAAGCGATAACTTACATTTTGTCTGGGCTGCTTGGTTTAAACTACAACAACACTATCAAGGTTGCTGACACGTGTACAAATCCCCGCCCCCCCGTTCTCCGCTCTCTTTCAATGCAGATATCAAAAGCCATGCAGCACCATCACATTTTGATTCAAAATGAAAAATCATTCAAGAACTGATAAAGAAGGATGGACTTGCTGATGATTGGCAAACATGGTTGATCAGATTTTTTTCTTTTTCTGTGTGTACACACCCAGTACTGCAGAGCTGTCCACTGCATGACTCAAGATGCTCATGATTGACCTTGACAACACAGGACGCGTTTTAGAATACACAAACGTCAATATGAAGAAGGCAATTTAATGTCAACTTCCTACGCAGAGAGTCAGAAAGGCTAACCATAGCATGAGTCAGACATTTGTTAATACAGATGATGTATACCAGTGATAGCTCCATTAATTTGACCTTACATTTATAGTTAGATCATGATATCAATCAATAACAGAATGATGGGAAACATAAAAGCATTCTTGCGCAGCATTACTGCTCACCCTCACTGTGCTGGCTCCCTGCACTCCCACTGTGGAAACTGTGGCACGGGTCCGAGTATCCTGGTGGAAAACTGGAGGGTGCAGAGGGAAAAGAAGGGTAGGGGAATGGCTGCCCGCCCAGAGGCCAGGGGTTGGTGGTGGGAGGTAGCGGTGCCAAAGTGTCCTGCTCAGAGCCGCCACCGCTGGATCCTTCATTTAAATTGAGTGATGCCATGTCTTAATGAGAGAAAACAGGACCAGAGAGGGAACGTTTTAGCACAATCATTCTACTCTTGCAATTCAAAGATGTAGGAGTTGCATTACTGATTATGAGGAGTGGCTGTACTTTGGCACAGGTCCCCAAAGGTGTAGTAGCACTGTTCGGAGAAGGTGATTTTGTTGACCGTGTGTCTCAGGTAGCCATGTTTCAGCAGACTGCTTGCGTATTTCCGTGCATCACGTCGATCTTTAAATCCTTCTACTCTGGAGTAAAGCCAGTCCACTACGTCAGCACCTGATACAGCATTAAATATCATATATTGAACTGTATTGTATTTGTTTTCTGCCTTAAAATCACTACAGATGTACACTCATGACGAATTACTCAAAAGAAAGCCTCAGTGTAAACAGAGTTTAGCTTTTTCTCTCACCTATGACAGCATTAGCAATGGTGATCTTCAACCACATCCTGTCTCGTATCTCCAGGCCAGAATCTGGAAGCTGCATCACTTTGATGATGGTTGCCATATCCGTTTTACTTGCAGACAGAGGCAAGTCATCAAACTCTGAGATGTACAAAGAGTTAAAGGAACTTTTAATATATAGTAACTACAACTCCAAATTTGAAGATTAAACATAAAGGGGAAATAAAGCAAAGCCAAGTTACTTTGATTTTCATTTATTTGCGAAAAATAGGGACCCAGGATATTAAATATTCTTTATTCTCTATTCTAAATATTCTTTTTTCTTGTTTAACTGCATTTCACCTGTTAAATTACTTTCTTTTCTTTTTTCAGCATTTCAGGCCTGTAACACATTCCTTAACAAGTTAGGGCAGTAAAACATTTACCACTTTGTCATGTTTACATTCCTTCTCACAACATTTTAAACGGCTTTCTGCCATTGAATGCAAAGTGATGAAGTGTTTCAGTTTTTATTTTCCATTCTTCCTGCAAACATTTCTTAAGAAGTACAAAAGTACATGGTCACCGTTGTGGACAAGTCAGGACTGCAGGCGGGCTGGTCTAGTACCAGTACGGTACTCTTCATCAGTCATGCCTTTGTAGTTTGTGCAAGATGTGGTTTTGTATAATGCTGCTGAGAAATGCATGCACGTCCCTGTAAAATATGTTGCAGTGAAGGCAGCACGTGTTGTTCAGAAATCCTTCACTACCTTTATGTTACCATCACAGAAATGTAAATGGCCTTTGTCAAGGGCACCAGTAAAACTCCAATACCACCACAGAGCCTGGTTTTGCTGTGAACAGTCTTGATAATTCTTTTCATCTTTAGTTCAGAGCACAAATTTCTTCCAAATGAGGTTTGGAATATTGATTTGTCGGACCCCAATGCATTTTTACACCATGTGATGTTTAATTCCAGATGCATTTGTAAACGTGGCTCTACATTGTAGCGCTTGACAAAGGTTTCCCAAAGTCATTTCTTGCCCATGTTGTTATTTCAGCTACTGCTCAATGACAGTTCCTAATGCAGAGCTGTTGAACATCAGGAGTGTCCAGCTCACGCTTGCATTCATGCACTGTGATTAATGAAATTCCTCCAGACTCAGTGAATTGTTTAACAATCTTATTCACTGTATATCAAAAACATGCAAATGCTCTCCAAAATTTCTTGAAGTAGCATTTCAAACATTTCAATGAACTCTCTCTCACATTTATTGACAAAGTGGAGATCCCATGATTACTCTTTAATTAATTCTTTTTAATACCTGATCATCATTACAATAACCTGTCGGCATCGCCTGTCTGAAATCAATCTATTATCTTTTTTCCACCTCTGTACTAGAACTAAATAACCCTAGTACCAATTTTCTTTTTTGGGAATGTGCTACAGGCCTGAAATGCAGAAAATGGATACATGTGAAATGAAGTTGAAGAGGATAAAAAAAAGAAAACAACAGGATTATTACAGAATTATTGCATGTCTTCTTGCATCTTTTTCTGTTTTGTGGTTATGTGCTGAGCAGGATTGAGCTGGTTGCCTTTACCGTAGTGTGGGTAAGGTCCCGTCAGAGCTGTCGTGTGTGAAATCCAGGCCGCAGGGTCAATGGGTCTCACTGGCTCAGCTGTGCAAATGAAAAACAAGGGCAACTCATTATAAAATTATGATAATTAAACAATGTCTGGGTCAAACCTGTTCAGGGTCATTGCACCAGTTACACTAGTCCAAATATACATGACTTGAGGAAGCCTTTTTTTTTCCCCCTACAACATGGCACTGGAGTCATCTTACCACGAGGGATGGTGAAGTAACTTCGTGGAGACGGGTCCCAACATTTGGCAACGGTTAGACTGATAGGACTGAAGAAAAAAAGAGAAAGTAAGTGTAAAGAAGCAAAAAAAATAAACATAAACTCAAGACTATATGGCACAAGTGAATAATAATATATAAGCATGAAAAGAATCTAAAAGTCTGTTTCATTTAAATAATGCTTTTGTATATTACTGTATACTACACATTGTTATTTGTATTACATTAGTGAAATGTGTTAAATCCTTACAGCTTTCAATGTGACAATCTAAATCATCATCATCTGAAGGAGAGATTAGGCATTTTTGTGAAAGTGCTTTATAGATCTCACTGCCAATCACTAAGAGATGCTGTGATGAATATTCCATTATCGTGCTGCAAAGCGTTGGTATGTTAAGTCTAACGGTCCATCAGCTCACACAGTCTGCAGCTGGCAGGAAAGTAGCTGCTATCGGCTCGGATATTCATCTGGCGCCGTTTACATAAGATTGAGAGATGGGTCTGAAAAGTCACTAAATCTGGCAACAAACATGCTGTACTAAAAGCAGCCAGTCTTTTTCAACGGGATTTCTGTAATTCTTTAAATCCTGTGAGAATCCATACACCAACCTGCCTGATTAACACGTCAGTTTGAAGAGCAACATTACACCCCACAAAAAAGTAAGCGAGCCTAATGTTCTTACCCTGTTTTGGAAACAATTTCTCGTAGGATTCTCACGGCGTCGTCGTTGCTCATGTTCTCAAAGTTTACGTCATTCACCTGGTCGACAGACAAAACAAGCCATTATATCAAACTGCATTACATAACATGAAATGTGTGTGTGTGTTGTTTTCATGACAAAAATGTTATTTCAAAGTTCTGGAGAGGATCCAGATGTGTTTATGCACTTATGCTGTTCACACAATAATCTCTGCAGAACTCTTAGGGCCTTCAAATTCCTGCAAATCCTAAGCTGCGTGCTAAGCTCTACACATGCATGCTGAGGTACTGTCAATGGGGCAACAACTAGCAGTCAGTCGTCCTGTGCTTCATACAGGAAGCAAAATCTTTACATAAGAGTTCCATAAAGAATAGATAAACCATAGTTTATTGATGGGTCATAAATACCTGGACAAACAGTGATTTCTGTATGTGTCTGTTACAGCAGAGTTGTTGCTATTGCACATAAAATACTGTTATAAAACTACATATGATTTGAAAAATGTGGACGTGCACCTGCAAGAGCATGTCTCCTGGTTCTATTCTACCATCGGCAGCTACTGCTCCTCCCTTCATGATAGAGCCGATGTAAATGCCACCATCTCCACGGTCATTACTCTGGCCAACAATACTGATACCAAGGAAATTGTACTTTTCTGTCAGGGATGAAGCAGGGAAAGAGAAAGTTTAACTCAACTATTACGTATTATATTCAATTTTATGAATCACATTCTCATGAAAAAAAGAGTAGGGTATATCAAGTTTACCCATGTTGAGTGTGACAGTGATGATGTTGAGGCTCATGGTGGAGTCTGTTATACTGCTGAAGGAAGAAGACTGCAAAGACAGTGAGAGATGGTGCAGTAAAGTTATTGTAAATAAAAGCAACGTGAAGTTGATACAATCAGATTTCTGATCTGTTTTGGTCTCAGTGGCAATTTCAGTACAGCGACGTGACCTAGAAGTGCGTACCCGGTCCATCTTGGCCACTTTGTGCCTCCGTCTGCGTCGCTTGTGTCTGCGCATGAGGTGTGAAGAAGAACTCTGTTCTGTGGAACTGCTGAGCCTGACACACAGAAAAGGAGAGGGAAATTGGTTGTACTGATAGGAATGAGGAGACGAAAACAGGCTATGAAATTTTGTTTTTCAATAGTCTCTTCGGAATCTTATTGGAAAGAATGACCTGACATTTTAATGTGGAATATTTGCACAACGCCCTCCACTCATATTTATACATAGCATCATAGTGCAATGACGTATTATAATCAGAGATGCACAGATTGATTGGCTGGTGATTTAAATGAGACCATTTACAACCAATGGGCTATGACCAGCAATAGCAGAATATCTGTGTATGAATCCTTTTTTTTTTTTTAAAGGAAAAAAAAAAGAAATTTCTGAGAAGTAGCCTACAGATTTGAGTGTTTGAATGGCACAGAGGCACATGGTGATGTTCGGCAGCATGTCACCTGCTAGCATCTTCATCTTCCTCGCTGTCAACAAATGAGCTGGACTCCAGCTCGCTGCTCATTACTGAGGCACTGTCGTAACCCATGGCTGAGTCCCTTGCAGTGCGCTCTGATTTAGAGTGACCGTTGATGCGAGGGACTGCGGAGAGAGAGAGAGAGCAGAGGGGCAGTCAGTCAGACGGGAGGTCATGTTGCTCACTGTAGGGTCATATCAGGATGAGAAGGAACAACCAGGAGCGATCAGAGTTGGTGAGAGTGACAGAATTTCAACAACATAAACAGGTGAGTGTCTTTAATCTGTGGCAAGACAAACTGAAAACCAGGAGTTGAATTAAATAAATAAATGTCTACTTTTCAATCACTTTTTCTAGTATTTTTTCAGTGCAGGGCCTAACTGTCCACAGCTGTGGATAGTCAGACTTCCAAACTAGAAGATGAGAAGTAAAAGTGTGCTTTGTTCCCCCCGTCAACCCTGCCCAACGCCATACGTACACTGCAGGTGAGGTGGTGCAGTTGCAGGGTAACAACGGATTGGTTGGAAAGGCCTCAATAGACGAAGAGGGCGTGGTAGCCAACGGATTTGCCCCGAGCAAGCAAAACATTCCAGCAATGCAGGGGTTTCCATGGCTAGCTCCGCCCACACTGTGCTCTTATGAAATCTGGGACCACTGCACTTAAACACTCAATCAGCACAGCGGCTTGACATCCACTGTCAGGATTATTATCTCCTGCACTCTGATGACTCCCACCAGAAAAAAAAAAGAAAGCAAGTGTGCAGTTTCACCAAGCCACACTGAAATTCTGTGACTTTGAGCAGCTCTCCGCCTGTTAGTTGCCCTTTAAAAAACAGTCTGAGCCCCAGACAGCCTCAGCCCAGCAGCTGGCTGCTCACAGCCCATCTACAACAGAGACAGTGGCAACAGTCAGTAGTGACAATAGTGGAAAATGAGCATAAAGTTATTGAGTGTTATGACTCAACAGCAAAGTCACTTTTTGACTACAAACACAAAACTCTGAATCATGACCTTTTCAGAAACTGTGACTGCTTTGATAAAATTACTGTACGTCTAAAAGAAAAGAATAAAAGAATATTTTAACTACGACAGAAAAGACTCATATTACATATGCAACAATCTAAATTAGCTACTTCTGCTTTGATCATTATTGCGAAATCTCGTGTTTGCCAATCTCGTTCTCGTATTCTCCCATGTGATGAGAGAATACGGCATAGACAGCATCAATTTAAAATAGAAAAGAGCTCACAAGTTAAAAATATCTTGCTGTAGAATATAAGCCCTCCCATTTTAAGTAACTTTCCATAACTTAGCAATGACAGACAAAAAACAAACAAACATCTACATTACACTAGCTGCAAAGTAAAACCACCAGTACCATACTGCATATTTAAACAAACAGAAAACAACAAATCCTCACCACAGTCAAACGTTTGCCTTCATCCCGTGTAGACAAAGTGAGCTAAGAGAGAGTAGAAAGTGCTCCCTACTCCTCCCCTCCGGTCACAGCGCACAACCATACAGTAGACTGACTTCTAATCTATTTCTAACCAATCAGATGATAGGATTCTCCAGAACAGAGGGATAATATGGGATTTGAGATGATGCTCTGTCCTCTTCACCCTTTTTCTCAGGTGAAAACACACCATCAGGTTATTAAAAGCCCAAATGCTGTCAGAGCTCACACACACATAAAAAAAAAACATGATCCGAAGATGTATCTCATGACAGCGAAGTTCACCAGCTGTTTTTTTTTTTTTTCCCTGCTTTGTGTTAATACTTTGATATAAGCACAAGTGCTTTGGCTTTTCAATGTCTTCTTTGACCTAAATCCTGGAATCATTGACAAGCAAAACATTCAACGTGACGGGAATCCTTTCCGTACTGCATCCTCTCTGCTACTATGTAAGACGAAGAGCACCTGCTAGTCACAAAAAAATCATTTCCTACTTTTCCATGCAGCCTTCCTGGTCGCACGCCTAAAATGTTTGATTCCAATGTTGTTCATTCTCAAGTGCTGCAGTACAGACAGAAAACAAGAATGGATACGTGTCCCAGGTTTGTCACTGCCTCTGTGGGTCGTCACACAGAGGCAGAATTACTCGGAGTGTGTGTATAAGGTGACAGGGGAATTCCTGCTGCTGCTGATGCTGCAGGCAGCGTGGCACAGAGGCACAGAGGCACAGAGGTGGAGCGACACGCTCCTTCTTTAGATGTCTTCCCACCCCAGCCTTCTGACCGAGCCAAATTAAATTACACCTCACCAGGCCTTGCTTGCCAGATTTATGAGCCCCAAAATTGCTGGTGGGTCAGGAAGGGCCTGCCCGGCTCCCCGTGATGGTTACACTCAATTACTGCGAAAAAACTAGCAAGGCGATGAGATGTGAGGCCGAGAAGGCAGAAGGAGAGGCTGTGTGTTTGATGGGAGATCTTTAAGTAATCCTGATGGTGTCTACTTTCTGACGAGGATGGAGGACAACATCCAGTTGGGGGGAGGAGAGGGGTGCTCTTACCCATAAACAACAGATGTTCAGATGCCTGCTAGCAGCAACACAATCATATCTTATGCCAAGTCAAGATCACCATCATGAGATGCACCACAGAGTACTCTTCATTAGGTCATTGAATATGCGGATAGTTAGTCAGTAAGGACACAGTTAAATTTGTTTCCTGCTTGTGATACAGTTAAAGCCCTTCCTAAACCCCCAACCTGATGCCGAGGTCTGTGATACTAATTGCACTACATGAATTAATGAGCATTTGGTTAATGAGCCTGGAGTGCAGGATGCAAAGAACCAGACTCGCTGTGAGGAGAGGAGTGAGGGGGAGCAGATACAGAGGAAAAGAGATAACTGGTTTAGCTGTAAATAAAAACAATAGTGCAGGCAGCATAATCTGTTTATGTGCTTCCTGTGATTTAAGAATTCACATTTTGTCTAAATATTCTTCTTGACCAAGAAGCTTTTAATTTCTTTTGCAGATAGCCTCTATCATTGTGGCTCAGTTTATATTTCAACAATAGCTGCAACCAACTTCCATCTGAGATTTCACAAAACACCAGTGTCCCCTGACAGGGTGTAATCATCCTGGAAGACTGTGAGGAGAATGACTCTGTCCATAAACCTGAGCCACATACGCAGGAAGTAGAGGAATACCGGGTATAGATAGGTTCCAGAAACTCTGACACTCATTCACTTCTTATTTTCTTTATTCTGGGAATTTATATGAGCCTCTTGGTTTGACATAGTTAACACACCACTCCATCCGCAGGGGCCTCTTTTTCATAACATGTCTGCTGTCTGACCAGGTTTTTCTTGTGAGCAAGAATGAAAGTTAAATGAAGAGGTCCTGAAATCTAGCAATGTTGTAATGACAAGATAATTGGATTTTTTTTCCCCTTTTGGATCCATCTGTTCCTGGCTGATAATACTCACGCTCGGTTTCTCGAGCTCTCCTGCGAGCGCGCTCTCTCTCTCGCTCTCTGCGGTGGCTCAGGAGAGACTCCGTCCCCGTCTCTGTGTCTAGGCCATCGCGACTGCTCACGGCATTGGCACTGCAACACACATGGGAAAACTTCAGTCAGGTCTATAATCATGCACAAAACATACCCACTCTCCTTCTATCTCTGCTAGACAAAGTATTATAACTAATTTCTTCAGGCAGCCTGGTGAACATAATATATAGTGCATTTCTCTCTGCTAAAATATCTGTTTGCCTCCCTCTCAGCCTTAGGGAAGATATGCAACTCATATCATGACTCTGTTTCAAATTCAGTCCCTCCAGCCAAAATATAGCAGCTTCATTGTTCTGTGGTATGTGATGCATTTTCCACTAAGTGTCATTAATGACCAGATACCCTGAGAGGAAGGCATTCTGGACAATACTAGCATTAATGAGACCTATTGAAAACCCAGATGGTGCCTGAAGCATGACTGGGAGAGAGACACAAAGTGTAGAATGAAAGCTCGCATAAAAAGTGAGAAGTGGTAGATCAGGTGTGGGCTTAGCAATAAGCTGGCCTGTGTACTTGTGGTCTGGGAGCAGAACGGGGTCTGTGGAGGGGCTGGCAGCCGGCAGATTGTTATTCTGTCACAGCGTTGGAAACCCAGTGCCCTCAGGCACCAACGTTAGGGACTTGCGCCGCCACCGTGCTCCTAGGAAACCCGAAGCTGGTGAGAATTCTGCTCAGCCTTGTCAAGTCTGTCACACATACTTAGGCATGTGAGCAACATCTACCTTACAGCGGCATGAAGGATCACCCTTGAATTCATGCATACATGCATGCTTGCGCTCAAACAGCAGCTCTGACATGCAAATGGTTTCATGTTGACAGCATCTTAACAGAACAAAAGGGGCATGATGTGTGGATCGACATCACCCGGGCCTTGTTTAAAAACAATGTTCTCTCATACCTTAGTATGTGGACGCTCCATGCAAATTAAATCCCAATGAGCACGCAGGATGCTGTGTCTGCTGTGTTCACTCAGCGGGATAAAGTGTTTAATTGGGCATGCTTACACGCTTCTGCTGCACAGTACAGATGGGCGCACCTGGGCATGACTTCAGGTCAGTGCATGTATGCAAATATGACTGAAGATGAGCATTTTGGACGCATTTCTACTGGAAGTTATTGGACAGGGATGTGATGATCAATGCGGCATTGACTGCCTGTCTGTGAGGCTGTTGATGGCCGCTGATCCAAGGGGAGATTATCCGAGATGCAAGGCTACAGCTGTGAACAAATGCCAACCCCCTTTCAGTCCCCCCTCTCCCAACTGGTGCCAATTGTCACTCCTTCCCTCTTGGGAAAAAGAGGTGCGTGCTTTAATCCGGATTACCAGGCAGAGGCACATCAGTTGCGTCCATTCTTAGTCCAAAACACCTATTCTTCAAATACAGCCATTCATACTGACAAACACATGAAATGCATGAATAAAGCACAAAGAGAAAATGAATGGGTAATGATATTCTAGCTATTTACAGAGAATGGTAAAGGGTGGAAGACTGGATTTATTTCAGAGAGAGGGGAGGTGCATTATAAGGAATACACCACGCTGTTTCTCTGAGAGAAAGGCCTGCCTGTCTGACTCAAAGAGAAAGAGAGAGTGATGGGGGGAAGGGAAATGACGTGGGGGTAAGGGGCTGGCACGTTGCTGTTTTGCTCCACAAGGTGGCAGCAATGAATGCTGGCTGGGAACAATAAAACCATCAGAACAGCTGACAGGCAAACAGCAGGGAGCAGTCCATAGAGGGCAAACGTGAGCTGAGATGTCAAACACTGGATAGAGAGATACACTGGGACATGACAGATTGCATGCTCTCAATATAGAGCCCCAGCCATATTGCTCTAATGCTGAAATGGCAACAACCCTAGCCTTTACTGCCCTTCTAGCTATATTTAGCAAAGGGACTTATCCTTGGCTAGTGCAGTGATATTTTATAATCTGGCAGTTTTAAGTTAAAGTCTGGGTGAAGGTAAGGACAGCCAAGCTGTGAGGAACCCCCCACCCCCGACCTCTGAAGCATCAATGTGTTTCCAGGACCGTGTATGCCTTTATTAACCAAGTATGGATGAATGCTCTGAGTGACCCAACACAATGGCTTTCACTGAGTGCAAGTATTTGCCTGAAGATGTTTATGCTGCAAAGGCTATTTCAAGAATCAGTAACACTGGCGGCACACACATCACATTTGCATAGATGAACAGCCTAATGCCTCCCTCCATGGTTGTGAGAGTGAGGGGACCACAAACAACTGAGAGCGATACTCCCATCCATGCACGCTCCAACACTTAAGCTTTGTGCACATGCTTCATGCTATATTCACACACCGGCCTATCAGCCACCTACACTTCCCATACAAACCGATGATGATGATGATGATGATGACGGTGCTGCTCTCTGCTGAACTATCCACATTCTAATTAGCTCATATGGCACAGAGCAGATTAAAACGCAGCCTGTGTGCACAGAACTGTGCACTTGGAAACATCTGCTAACGTGCCTGATTGTAACTGTGCGTATATGACAAGCTGCAAACAGCCTACTTACTGAAAGGAGGGGGGTCGTGAGTCTCCGATGCCCCCTGTCCTCTCAAGGGGAGGGGGGAGGTCTGGGTGACTCTCTGTGCACTGGGATCCTCCATCGGAGTGTGCACTCTCTGCCAGGACCAACTGAGAAAGAGCAGTTGCAGAAAATTAAATATTCTTGACATATCAAATGCATTCAGCTCTCAGAGAAACAAATACAGTCATTTTGTTTGATGATGAAGTCGTCCTCATGTACAATCAGGAGATGAAAGGCAAACAATGCACTTCCATGTATGCAAAACTCAAATATAAACACATAAACTCTCCAGAATGTCCACAGTATCTCTGCTTTAGCTTTTCAGAAAACTCATTTATAAGAGTGTTTTTTTGTTTTGTTTTGTTTGTTTTTTACTCTGTTTGACAGTATTACAGTTTACAAAACCAAAAATCTTGAAGGGGGTGCACAAATGAGCTTTTTTTTTTTTCTCATGGCAATTCCTGATTAATCAGATGTGCTCTCTTTTTTTCCCCCACATAGATAATAATGTGTGGACTTAGTTGGATTATCTTATGAATGAAGACATCAGAGACTTCTTTAAAGCTCTAGACAGCCTGTCATGATTGAATGAACTAGTTAAACATGAGAATACTGAATTATCTCAAGACACTGATGGAGATGCGAGTCCATCGTGTCCTGTGAATGACAGCTGGACTGTCCAGAGTGTGCCCCTCCTCTCAGCAAACGTCGGACAAAGGTACGCTAAATGCACATATAGGAAATAGATAAATGGATTATGCAGATTAAGCCTTCAAAGCCTCTAAATAGTACCGAGATTGATTTCTTTTAAATATAATCTTTTCATTATTTGCTATTAAAGTGTTAATCAGAGATTACATTCTCAGCATTTTTACATTCATTTTCAGATATTTTAATGTCTTTTAAATTTCATATGTGCTGATTTTGTTTGTTTATTTTTTTGAGATGATAATTGCTGTTGATAAATATGAGACATCAATTGTGGCATGATAGCTCACGCTGGATGCAACAGATGTAAAAATAAAAATAAAATAATGCTTCAACATATTTTTCAAGCGAAAAAGAATTTCAGAGCAGGGATAGTTAGTTTTCGTTACTTTTGCATGACTTTCTGAAATATGAACATCCATCCATCCATCTATTATCCATACCCGCTTCTTCCTATTCAGACTCATGCGATAAATAAAACATTGTATTGATGAATCAAATAAGTAAATGACAGATTAATCAATCATTTCAGCCTACAGTACATGTCTGCTGTATACACATATGGAACAAAATACATCTGACACGTCACATGCAAAATACGACACATATTTTTAAAGAGGTTACTTGAAACTGTTAAAAATGCACTGGTTTAAATAAACTGTGGTTGAATCTCGAGGATACTTAGGTTTAAAACGCGGCCCGGCGAGGTCACGTCTGATAATGAGTCAAGGCTTTTCTTCCTGTTGTCAGTGAGCATTGACACTAATTAAGTGTTATTGATCAAGACTGCCTCTAACAAGTGCACAGACAGCGCTGTGTAGTTAATTCTGACCTCTGACCTCCCTGCGGAGGGAGGCTAGCAAAATAATGACTTTCCTCCCAGAAATCAATACCTTAAAACATCTCTGCTATAAGGCATTGTGACAAAAAAAGCTGTGAAGTAGATTGAATAACACAGTCAGTCAAACTAAATTATATATCCTCACCATTAGTTTTTGATCAATATTTGAAGGCAGAGCTTTAACCTGAGCCCTCTTTCCTGGTTGACAAATCAATGATGGAGATGTAAATCCTCCTCCAACAAAAGCAGACTGGTTGGATTTCCTATACTTGATTCTCCCCACAAGGACTCATGGTTTCACACTGTTGTTTACAGTGCATAATATCATAATACTATAAAGCTGCATAATTCAATAGAGTAAGTGACCATAAAATTTCAGGAGATGGAATGACTTTTCGCTTTAGTGGTGAGGCCAGATGCATTCTCTAACTGTTTGATATCTAACCGAATTACTCTCACTTTTATTCTACAGCCAAATTGTCAGATTATGTGTTTAGAAACCTCTGCGGGAGTGCCACATGGTCATCCACTATCCATCTCACTCACCCATGAAACCACTCTCCCGTTGAAGCACGGCAGCTTGGCGTTGTCATCGGAAATCTCCTCTTTGACGACCCTGGGGAGCAGGCAGAGAGCTAGAGTCAGGATAACCAGCCGGGAGAGGACACAGTGAGGATAGAGTGCGATAACCTGGAAAAACTTTCCTTCTCGCCGTTGTTGGGGTGTACAGAGAAACATTCATGTGTTGGAAGTCACATATTCAGCACTGCTCCCCACAGGCTTTGTACCTTTGAAAGCACACTAAGCTCACAAAGCAGCAGTGATGCCACTAACAGTCTAGATCAGAGATTCACGGACACGAAGGCTGTCTGTGCCATCACACTGAGCTCAACGGCGTGATACGGAAAGCCGAACCTGGCAAAGTTAGGGCCATAAATTTGGAATGAAAACCTCTGCGGGTACGTGTTTCAGAAGAGCCACGAAAGACAGACAGAGAGACGGTCTCAGAAGCCTCTGTATTGTGACAACAGGGCGTCAAGGAGCACGAGTGTGTATTAATAGAGACATCCAGCGTGAGAGCCTCCCTCTCTGTGTTCGTCTTCGGCTGTAAATTCCCCACAGAAATACCTCACAGTTACCCTTTGACATGCTGGGACACAGTTCAGCTGCAGCCCGTCACCACACCTGCTGGGCTTGTGTCATGTGGATCGAGTCTGAGGCTCACCAAGAGCCATAGATGAGGAAGCAAACACATAGCACACTGACACGGTCATGCGGCTGCGACATCCTGATGTAGTCACCGGTTTCCTTTATAAATCTCTGCATGACTTTATGTACGAGGCTTTCTTTTTTTTCTTCTTTTTTTGGGCCAAGGATTTTCCCTGAATTGATAATTTGTGGTACATTTGTGGATATCTCACATTAGTTTCCTGGCTTTGAACATGGCACATAAAAAAGGATAGGCATGACTTCAGAGCAGCAGGAAATTCTAAGAAGATTTTATGCAGGGGTGTCTCTGGCAGCGACTTTATAGATTTCTTTTTTTTCTTCCCCACTTCTTGTTTGCCAAAACGTCCCTGCTAGTGAAATGATTAGCCAAGCTTGTTGTGTTTTTGTGTGCTGCTGCTGTGGGAGCTGCACTGCTGGGACTGGTGGACAGAGATAACGTAGGCTTGCGGCTGGAACCCGACGACCACAGAGCCTGCTGCTGTGACATGTTCCACCTCAAGGAGGAAAATGGAGGGAGGTGAGGGCCGACTCTGCTGCATGTTAGGTAGGAAGTGTTTGCATCCTCTCTGTCGAGCTGCACGGCCAGCTGTAAGGTGACTCGTGAGGATGTGGGAGTGGTCTGTACAAATAACATAGCAGCTATTCTCCTTCCTAATGTTTCACAGGAAATTCTTCCACTTACATCTGCGCAATGCAACTGCTTTTCTGTGATTTTTGAAAGAGCCGCAACACATATCTAATATATCTCTGTCCTTATAGTATGAAATGACACCACAAAAGTAGAGAAGCCGTCTGAGTGATTACACATGACGCCTTTAACGGCTTCCATGGACAGACACCCAAGTGTACACACGCATGTACAAACCACAAGTCATGTTTAGAGAGGCATGTGCACGGTGTGTGTGCTGCTGTCACAGATCTAGCTTCTGAGAGCTGACAGCTTAAATAGGTCTTAACAGATTTCACAGGATAATGATACAAGATTTACCCTGATGATCGTGGAATAGTCCACTGTTGGGGATATTTGTGTAGCTGGGGAAGCTTAGACGTGTTTGTTTATGCTTTGAAACACAGAGGAGGGCTGGGGAACTTAGAGCCAAAGCCAAAAACCTGTGGCAGGAGAAGCCAGCACACATCGGCCAGCAGCCCAAGGACTTTGCTTATGCTAATGATGAAATAAAAGCAAAATATTTTTAGTCCAGGATTGTGAATGCATACGACTCAGACTCTCACAAATTAAGCTGTCCAATATTGGCTTAACCATCTTATAAGTACTTAGTAATAGCACGAGTCCTGTTAATGGCACAGTATTAACAGTATCATAACCAAAAGCTTAAGAACTTTTACTTCCTTTTCAGTTCATGATGTCATTTTATGTCATTTTGATAATATCATTACCACAATAAGTGCGTTGCTGTTGGTGTTCTAACAACAAATAGCAGTATGATCTTCAAATTTGTCACAATCTTCAGATAGGAAAAACAAGTAAGGAAAAGCAGGAGGGCATTTGTGCAAAAAGCTGCAGAGTTTCGTCCTCTAACTACAAAGACTCAGCATCACTTTCTCAGCAGAACAAAGATCCCCCTGCCAGCACCCTATTTTCTGAGGCACAAACAAGCCTGTTTCTTTCAGGCCTTCAGCTTGGCTGCTTCCTCAGCTTCAGAGTGCTCTGTGACTTGCATTACAGTGAGGTCTCAAACCCACTCACCTCCAGAAGCAACGCCGGAGCGCCGTACCATCACCTTGAAGTTTCCGAAAAAAAAACAGAGTGGGTTGTTTCACAACAAACCAACCTCAATTAGCTTCTGTCTCATGAATATAGATGAATAAACAAATATCACTGGGAGAAAAAAGAAAAACGAAAAACGGCAAATGCAATCTGTGTAAGAAATATTCATTGTTAATTTGATGTTCTCTGGTGTGTGAATAGAAATGCCACAGCCCCTGGTTGAATGTGATCCATGTGATTCCACTGAGACCTAAAATGGCATGTTCACTTGCAGAAAACTCGGTGATTTGAGGTGCACGCCGTTTATCAAATTTGTTTTTGACCACTGCTTTAAAAGCTGATATGGCCAGCTCAAATGTGTTCAGCAATCTCTTAAGAAAATTGATTTTTTCCCCCCCTCCTCACAACAGGGGGTCTACTACAGAGGACCAAGCACCGACTGCTCATTTGCATTTCAAACACTGACTATAACTGCAAGGGATTTGATGTTTTCCCTCTCTGCTCAGCAGTCTTATTGCTCAGTTGCTAATTCTCCAGCAGCCATACTGTCTGTCTGTATGCAGCAGAGCCAGCACAGCTACCACAAAGCACTGCTTTCCTCTTTGCCTTTGACTGGGGTTTGCTTCCATATAGTGCCAGTACCATACGGCACTCATGGCGACTGAAAATTCACCCCTAACTCAAAGGCAGGAATCCTTTTTGCGCACTATTATGATCTGGGCGCAAAAGCGCTTTGTGAAAATGCAGCAGTCACACTGCTCCGTTGTCCATCGCCTTTAATTTGCTTTGTTGATGCACAAGCAGGAATGGCTACCCAGAGTAGCAGTGTGCTCGGCAATCTGAAGTCATGTCACCATGTGGAGAGTGCAAATACGCTTTGTTTGTTTCCATAATCTGCTTGTCGATCACCTGAGGCCCAGCGAGAAGTCCAGCCAGCAGTGTGAGACAGGCAGGAAGCCAGAGCTGGGGACAAAGCGGCCCACCAAGCCCAGACCACCACCAGGAAGAGTCAGTTTCCCTCACAAGGTCAAACTGGAGTGGAACTCCGCAGACAGTGCCTGTGCATTTCCTCCATGCATGTTTGTGATTACAGAGCTCGATATTAATGCACGTGAGCCAACCTGTGACTGTTCAGACTGGAATGAAAACAGATACTGACGCAAATATGCCATCCTCGGCAGAGGCCTGACACTGACCAGGGGTCTGAAGACTTTACGAGACTCCCTGACAATCAGGATGGGAGTACACAGAGACGGGGGGAAAAAATGAGGAAAAAACAGGAAAGGAGAGAGGAAATATTTCCATCATTTGCAACAGCCAGCATGCAGTGAAGTATGAGAGGTAGCTCCGGTTAAAAATAAGTTTTACTTGCATTTCCATTCCACATGCTACATTTCTTTACATTAAAAAAATTGTGTGCATGTGTTGCATCTAAGAAAGAAGGCTCAATTTATTCTAAGTACATATCTTGCAACATAATTAGGGTGTAATTAGGTTATCAAATAACATGAAGTTACATCTGCAGGGAGCAAACAAAAGGCCCATGATTAATCTTTATACAACCTGCATGCTTTCCTTGACAAATCTGGCTCTGACACTTCTGTAATAACACAACATGCTGGAATTTTCAGCAGAAAACACGAGGGTGGGGTGGACTGAGTGAAGGACTGACTCCTCTGAGGTAATTGCAGAGTGATGCACAGTCATCATTGCCATGTGGCTCCCATAATTCCCCTCAGGATTCACCTGCAGCTCCGCAAATAATTTGACAGCCACATGCAACCAAAAAAAACAGCGCCCAGGAGAAGTGAAAGGAATAATGAAACCCGAGAAGTTGAACATTAACCTTTGTCATGGTGTTGTCTGACATCCGTGCTCCACATGGCTAAAATGCACTAATGTGAGGAGCAGGAGCAGGAGCAGGAGCGGGATCAGGAGCAGGAGCGCGATCAGGAGCAGGAGCAGGAGCAGGGGTCTGGCTGTGAGGGGCGCGTCATTAGGGGCTCTGGACAGATCTGGTATCACTTCAAACACCGTGTGTCTCCTCCGCTGCGCTCAGGAATAATGAGCAGGTGCCAGGAGCGTGGAAACAGACGTAGTTTATACACATTAACGATCCGGCATCGTTTCATGTTGCCCAGCAGGGCCTGAAATCAACCTACACACCGCGATGTACAGCAGACGACCCGCGCAGACAGGCTAATAATAATAATCATTATTATTATTAGGCTATTACTATCATAATTACAGGCCACTTACCCGAAATCCTGGTCCATGGATTTGAAGAAGAATTTGTAGCTGTTGACCGGTCGATTGTTGAGGACATTTTTAAAATCCGCTAAGGTGACTTTCTCTGGAGACACGGACAGTTTGACCAGATAAGGAGTCTCCTCCTCGTCTATGTGATATATTATTTTAGTCTCCGCCATGAGAGTGAGGGCAGGACAATCATTGACACAGGAAAGGAGCGAGGGTTGGCAGCGCAATAAAAAAGGCCTGCTATGTTACCAGCTACCCGGACAATAACATAGCAGCAGTCCCTAATACTTGAACCTGTACAGCCGCAGATGGGAAACGCAGCTCCGTGTCTTTGAGCAACACGGAAAATATCCGGACATAATCGCGTCGTGAGCGTCTGTATTCCTGCTCCGGTGTGAGTCGGTACGGTGGCTCTCTCTGCACTAAAACAGGAAGGGACAGTCCACATCCTTGCGATATGGAGTTGGGAATATAAATTTTTCTAATTGCTTAGACAGTGCTGTCATCTAGTGGTGTGTTTGGAGCTGTGCGCACACTTATACAACACACACACACACACACACAAAGATACTGTCATGACAGGGAACAAAAGGCAAGCAGATTGGCTCATTTAAGGATAGACACTGCTTTCTTTCTTTCTTTTTTTTATTTTCAGCTGCATATATAATCTAATAACATTATAAAAAAGAAGACCAGGAAAGCTATCATATACACCGTCTGTTTAATCTTCTGCATTTGAAAAAAAAGGGATAATCTTTTATTCTATTTGAACATGCTGAAGCCTTTCTCTTCTTTTGTGATCAAATCTCCTCTCACGTTCATTTCCTTTACACGAATATCAAGCCACCAAATATGCGTGTAACAGACCACATCTTTATTAAAAAATAGTAGAGCGTCTGTAGATGAGCCAGAGACAGACAAGGACTACATCAGCAGTAATGTTATCTAAAAGAAGTACACCAACATAGTTTATAACAGATATGTGTCCTTGGCATACCGATTCTTGAATGAAAATTCAGTGTTTTACATTTTGGGCAGAAAAATACTGCAAAGCCCATTAAGAAATGATTCAGAGATGGATTATTTTTTTCTTTTTTTTCCTGAGTTTCCACAAACTGAGCCATTGTTTCATTGCCTTTCAATATTTTGTTTGTTTGTTTTTTTCTTCAGCTGATAAACTGTATTTGACAATAATATTGTACATTTGAGATGTGATGTGGAGAAGAATTTTGGCCAGACATTCTGCACTTCTGAGCAACATCAACAAAAGAAAGAAAATCATTTGTTTCACCGCACATTTGAGGAAAATAAAATAACATTATGTTTTGCAGCTATAGCTAGAAATGTGTGGCATTTTTTCCCGACACTCTGAAAAATGGTTTCATACAGTACTGTAAAATGAACCCTTGAACCATCATGAAATGCCTTTTTCTTTTTTACAAATGATAGTACAGCAGAATATGTGCAAAAAAAAGAGAAAAAAGAGAGAGAGGATCATCAGATTTTAACAATGAAGTAGAGCTTGCTACCTTTGACGCATGCACAGTACATGAAAAACATATCTCAATAAACGGCATGCATTTAATTAGAAAAAAAATGGATGATTTTAAAAATGCTTTAACATTCATCAAATAATAGACACAAAGACTCATCATCAAATATATAGCCAAGCTTATGCTGATGAAAAGGCAAGTTATACAAAAGAAAATAGTGTTAAAAAAAAACTGGAAGCCTTGTGAAGAAGCTTAATGTGCTTGGATTACAGCAGAGGGAGCATTCCTCCTGTCCTCTCCTGGGTTTCCTTTTCTCCTCTCTCTCACTCTCTCTTCTCTGTGATTTTCGACTCCGGTGTTTGCCCTGGACCTGCCAGCAGCATCTCAGAAAGTATCGCACTCACTTCCACATCTTTCCATCAAAGTCTGAATGAGAAGGAGAGAAGGTTGTCAAAACAGAATGAAAAGTATTTCAGCTGCAGTCTGGCTGTAATCATATCACTTTTTCTTTCTTTCCTTCTTTTATGTTTTTTTTTTTTTTCTCCTTAAAATCCACTAAGGAATACCTCACCCATATTGCAGTCTTTGGCCATATCTCTTTCTTTTAGTAGGTTGTTTTTGTAGTCTGCAGAAAAGAGTATTAGTGCACAGGTTATTAGACAGCAAAGAGCAAAAAGTTTTCAGTTAACAAAAACTGTGCACGTTGGCTGCGTGGGCGTGGATGATGTTTACTCCACCTGAATTCAGAGGATCTTGGTTACAGATCTTCAGCTCAGAGCAGTCTAAGGTCATTTCACCTCCACTGGTCACATTTCCCCTGCTCAGAAATAAGAGTAGATCTGATTACTATTAATGTAAATGAAAAATATTATAACATTATAGAATAAAGTCTTACCGAACGGATCTGGTCAGCTCATACTCCAGCTCTGAAATAAAAGAAAGACAGCGTGTCAATAACATGTCATTTAGAGTCATAAAATTAAACATATGCCATAAAAAATAAATTGTCACATAAAGGTAAAAAATATATATATATTTGGAAACAAACACTCAAGAATATATATGCATACCTCTCTTCTTGTGTCGCCTGGTCAGCACAATGATGGCAACAACAATGAAGGCAATAAGTATGAACGTGGCCAGGAAATAGCCAAAATGCTGCACGAAATAACCTTGGAGGAAGACATTTTTCATATAGTCATCCGATAACACCTCTGCAGTCTCTGAAAGCAGAACAAAACAGGCCAAATCAATAACTTTTACAGCATACTACACAACTTCACTGTCAAATGTGTGCAGGTTTAAGGCGAAGAATTAAATGCTGCACGTGGAGAATATCCCAGAACCCTCAGGACAGTAACAACAATAACAATGTAGTATGTCGTGGAGCATTTGTGCTCATATTTAACTATTTATACATTATTGTAGCAAATGTAGTCATGTTCTCCACACAGCTGGTCAGTAAGTTTGTTCATTTCATTTTCATTTGTTCCAAAAAGTGAGAGCCAGAAGGAGAGCAGAGAGTTAAACGCCAGAAAGCTCGCTGGCAGTAATGACTTCCAGACCTGATGTCATGCAGCTGTTATGTTTTTTTTCTCCGCAGAAAAACATGGGCTGACCAGAAAAAAAGGAGACGTGCGAGAAAACGGAGGCAAATTCTGTAATGTGGTCTGTCTGCATGTCTGTATTAGTTTTCCATCTAGAATAGTTGGAGCCTTCTCACAAACACAGAAGTGGACTTTCGACACAGATGGAAAATAAGACTTTCACCCCACGGACGAACTCAAGTCATTTGTGGACACTTTCTCTCTTAGAACTTAAAAATAACTTCTCTTACAGCGAGGTTGACATTGATCATTAAAATAAAAAGAAAAGAAAACGATTGAGAGCTTGCAGATGTAAAACCTGAGAAAATACAAAGATGTTGATAGTTGACACTGATGACTGATTATGGAAAGATTTAAGGCTACCTTTGCATAGTTTGTACCTTTGAATGGTAATCTTTCAAAATCTGTTCATAGATATGTTTTTTGCTTGTTTGTTTTTAGAGACTAGGAATATTTAAAGTTTGGCAACAGAAAAATGGTAAGTCTATTGAAATGTTCAGTTTTTTTTCCACTTTCCTTTCATAGATTAATTCTAAACCAAGCTTACTCCAGGGTTTCTCTATAAGGCAGTTAAACTGGACCCTCATAAAGCTGCACAACTGAAGGACTAATGAGGAAGTCATTAGCCATGCTTTTAAAATAAGCAGCCAATCAAAGAGGGGGTGGGAATTCATGGACATGCAATGCACGTCACGGCTGTTTCATATGCTGCAGAGAGATTGCTTTTTTTCCTCCAATCTCCACAGTGGGACATGCATCATTTGCAAGTCAATAAACTGAAGAAAATAACTCATTCTGAAAGACTGATTTCAAGTTTAATAGCTGACAGCTCTCAAAATGTTCCCTTTGTGACTAAACAAAGTATTCTGCTGAGAGAAACAACGGCAGCGTTAATGTTGGAAGCTCTCCTGATATTTGTTATTTCAGATGGATGCTTGTCCTCAGCTGTGAACAAACAGTTTGGCTTTAGTCTAAGAGAGGAGGATCAGCGATGCGTGCGGAGGTTTACTGGAAGGAAGTGGATGCCATCAATCCACGTATGCATTTCTTCTCAGCATAATTCACAGTGTTATTAAATGGGCTGTCACCTCTGTAACAGGGGGGAGAATCTATAGTCTAACACATAACTTCATCCCCTCCCTTAACTTTGCTCTTTCATGTAACAGCTGGTCCAGATGTCGAACAGATGTATCAGACTTCCTTTCGCCGATAGTAAACATTATGCTGCCACAGGTTGATACACATCAGCAGAGAAGAAGAGGAGAGACCAGTAAAGTAAGAAAAAAAAAATGGAATTCTGTGTTGAAAGTCTAGACACATGGTTTGAACTATTTTTTAAATGAAATCAAACGTGGGGAGAAAAAAACCCTGCAGATATGATCACCCACTTCCGAAATTACTCGGTGTTACTTCTCTGCTTGGTGCTTTTAAAATGAGTACAGCTGAAGAAGAAGAAGAAAAAAAAAAAAAACAGTAAATGAGACACGTTGGTCTGAAAAAAATCAGACCACTTCTTTGACAGCCAACTTTCTGAACGCAGCCTCTCAAGCAAAAGCTGCATTTATAGATGACTTCCCAAAAAAATCATACTTTTCAATCTAAAACGCTGAACTAGCAGTCAACAACAATAGGAAAGATTTTTCTTCCTTTCTTTCCTCCTCTCTAACTCGCTCAGCTGGCCTCTACATTCCTTCAACAGCACCTCCTCCCTCCTCAGCTCAAACACAAAAACAGAGAGGACTGAGGAGAAAACTGGCAAGAAGAGAAACTGATTTAACCCACCAAGTATGCCTATAAATATAACAAAAAAACCCAATAGCAGTTCACTCCCTCGATGCACAATTCTTCCCAAGAAACCATAAAGGGAATTTACAGAACCTGGAACTTTCTGAAAAACAACACTCAAGTGATGTTTTTTTCTCTGCTCTTCAGTATGAGTTGCTTACTTGGTTCATCCTCATCACTCTGGAAAACATCCGGTTTCGTACTGGGGTTGGACGGACGTGGAGGACCTACAGTGAGTCTAAAGATGCGCCTCTCGTGCAGACCACAGTAGTGGTGGTGCAAGTGGCAGGAGTAAAGGCCTTTGTCAGAAGGCTTCAAGTCAGAGATGTACAGTGAAAAGTCCCCCAGCGTAAAAGCGTCCTCTGCTACGCTCATCTTGCTCAGGGCAAAGAGGGGTCCGTATTCCCTTTGCTCCCCCGAGCCATACAGGTCCACCAATCGGTCGGCCTTGTCAGGACGGACTCCAGGGGGCTGGAAGTCCCAGTGGGCCACCTGCTGCTGGTCCTCCTGGACGCCCTCTCTCCACAGGGGGTGCCGGTTTACACAAGGCAACACAACCGAGCTGCCCAGCAAGACCACAAACACAGTCTTCTCTCCATCCCAGTACCGTTTCTCTTTCCGAGCTAGAAAAAAAAAAAAGTGTGAAATATGTTACTCCTTAATCTGCCTCATGTGGTACAACTTGGATGTAGCCTATGATTAGGTGGTCTCACCTGACTTTGTGACATTAAGCTGGACTTGAATGGATTGGTGAATCTCGCAGTAATGATGGTGCAGATTACAAGTATACACTCCTTTGTCGATTGCCAACACATCTGAAAACACACAAACAAATATTAAGAGAAACTGTGAATGGGCATGAACAATGCTTATAGTGCCACCAGAAAAAACAAACAAACAAACAAACAAAAAAAGCAACTCTAACTTTTGATGATAAGTGAGAAATTCCCATCAATGAAGCCTGAGTCTGGGATGGAGATGCGTCCCTTGTTGAAACCGTTGTAAACCCTCTGGCGGGCTCCTGGTGACATGTCCAAGACTCGGTCCACGGAATATTCCGGGCTGCTGCGGGCCAAGTCCCAGTGCACCACCCTTTGACGGTCCTTGAGTCTGTCCCGGGTCCACACCATGCGAGGGCTGCGGCACGGCAGGATAGCCTGGGAGCCTGCAGGGAGGCTGATGTTCCTGGCCTCCACCACCACACCAGGCTGGCTGCTGCTGCTCTGACCCCAAGCTGGCAACATATAAAAAAAGAAAAGAAAGAAAACTCAATGGAATGCACTGCAAGAAAGAAACAAATCCATTGCACGTTCAGCTTTTATGAAGGACGTCTTACCTCCTGGCAGGAGGAGCACAGCAAGAACTGAAAGACATCAAAGCACAAATCATTAGCTTTCCATTCACTGCCTGCAGTTCCTGCCCTGATAACTATGTTGTGTTTTTTTTTTTTGTTTTTTTTTCTTCAGCTGATCAGTGATTTAACTCCTGAGAAATACTTTAGGTACTTTCACCCATAAAATCTCTGATGTGTCTGGAGATCTTAAACTGTACCAGACAGTGAAAAAAAATGGAGCACATGCGCCTTCGTTTTAAAGAAACAGAGCAACGGATAAAAACGCACACAATGAAGAGGCAACATCCTGAAGCAGTCACTGCAAACAACATAAGATAAATATACAAGATGTGAACAACTTGATCTGGAAATCTATTTTGCAACTTGTGTTTTCTCCTTCTGGTGATTTTCCAGCGGCACACTTGCTATTTCCAATGCATTTTCCCACAGTGCTATTTTGTTTTCTGTTTACTGAAGGGCCAGCGGAGACCCCTTTAGCCAAAGCATACAGAGCCTCTATTCATGCTGGCGGCTGATGGCTTGTTGCAAGGCCATGATCCTGGAGTGATGAAGAACCAGGCTCTTATGCAGGTCACTTCAGTCAGATTCAAAAGTCCAGGAACATGACCAAACACCTGTGGACTTCTGAGGGACTTACAATGAAACTGTGAGGTATAAAGGCAGGTTTTATTTCTCAATGCTCTGCATGTAGCAAATGTTTTAGTTTCGACATAAAAAAAAACTGAAAATGCCATGATAAACTATAGCACATAAACGGGACAGCGATGTCCGTGGCTGAGCTAGACAGCTTCAGGACCATGACTCCAGATGGTTTTGAGTTACGTACTCCATCGTGTTGAGATGCACATGAGAAACTCTGCCAGAGGAACTCAGGCTTGTGTGGAATGGAGCGGTCATTAATGTCACAACGAGAGCTCTTAAAATTCAAAAGTAACCAAGACTTTATAATTAACATCAAAGTATATAGAGATAGCTTGTATAAGGAGAAAACCAGTGTTATGGTGAGGTCTTTGTGCCATGCAATGGTTGCTTTTGAGTATGTATCTGATCAGCACATGACTCAGCAAGAAGTTCAAAATCTGAACACATCTTGAGTATTTTCACCTCCTGCTCCTCTTATACTTGTGTGCAATATGACAGCCGCAGTTCTTCTGTTTTGCAGATGAATATTTCATTAAACAGAACTGCAGAGTGAGACACATACATATAAACATTTATTCACAAGAATTACAGCTACGCAGCCCTAAAGGAACATTGTTGGAACTGCTCCACAGAAACATTTCTCAATAAAAAAAGACGGTAATGCAGAAATGGTCAACGGGTTTTCTGGGTCATGTAATTAAACTTTTGATGTAGTCATTGCAATTTCTACACAAAGGTTAGAAAAAAGGTTGAAAGGTTTTTTTTCCACCCGCCCCAAATGCTCAGATGATTGGGATTTTCATGCTTGCACAAAACTGAAAGTCTTTGTTTTCTCGCAGCTTTACAGGAGTGCTTACTGTTTTTCAAATAAACTCTATTTTAAGAAAAATTGGTTATTTCCTTAAAATGTAAACTAAAATAACAAAAAAAAACAAAGAAAAATAATTATTTTCAGTGCCCTTACTGACCTGTTTTATTGTACTGGGAGCAACACAGCAAAAAAAAAACCCCAAAAGAAAAACAACAACAAAAAAAAAAAATTTTCATTAGGAGAAAGATCTGGACTGCAAGCACATGCAATGGATGTGTATGAAGTTTTGCTGTTGTAAGTTGTTCAAAATGTTCAGCGTAAAGGCATCATTTTGTAGTGCAGCCTCTTCAATATTCTATTTTTTATTTTTTTATATGAGATCCTGACCAGGATCCAACCAGCAGTTTAGAGCAGAGATGAGTCAATGTCTTTTCAAGATTCTCAGTGGCCTTTACATTTCCCCGGACTCCTCGACTCTTTTCAAAGTATTACAGCTTACACTGAAGACGTCAATTTTTAACTTGTCAGGGACTGCTGACGGAAAATTCCAGACTCGTTAAATTATTTTAAAACACAATGAAGGTCAATGAAGTCACCAAAATGATTTTCCCTTCTATTTTGTGTCTAATAAAAAAAAAAGTTTGAAAAAAATGAACAAGTGACTAATTAGGCTTTTGTTACATTTTTGGAAGACCTCCTAGTTGTCTTTTTTTTTATTTTTATAGGACAATAGAGAATAAACCAAGCTGTAACATGCAGTACAGGCCCTCAGCCGATCCAGCTGTGGTTGTGGGTTTGCTGTATGCACCTCCGCCTTTAGGCTATCAGGCTCACCTTGTTTCTGTGCTTTTATGCAAGATGTTCACAACAGCATATACTAATTTTTTTTTTTCTCTTTTATCCCGTGCATGGCCTCAGAGAAGACACCTGATGCAGGAGAAATGAGGTGCTTTCCCAAACTTTCCATCAGATGGTTTAAAAAAAGAAAAGAAAGAAAAAGTGCCCCGGCCCCTGTAATTGCCCCTCATTAGACACACAGAAGCTGTTTACTCATCAGGCTGCTTTAAGACTTAATGTGCTATTGAATTACCAGCAGTAATAACAGACATTTAGCTAATGACCTGAAAATCACCTCTGTCATTCTGAACGCTCTGAGTCACACAGAGGACCGTGAAAGGTAAAGCAAGGAACACGTTTCATGTGTGAATGAAATTCAATAAAACCAATCCAGTCAGCATAATTTTCTGTGACTCATGAATGTTACGGGCATGTGAAGTTTGCTCACAGTTCCATCACAGGTTGAAAATAAATCAAACTAAACTTGCCAGTTGCAGACTCAGCTAAATATACAAAGATGCATTCAGAATAGATTTACTGCCCTGTGAAAACACTCAGGTATGCGTTTTAGAAGGTAGTGAAAGTAGCTTCTTTGTCATTTCAAGCCCTTAATTTTGTGTTGGCAATCATTAATATAGCACCTACACACTGTTTCCTTGGTGGTATATGCTCGCATAGCTTTTCAGATGTTTACAAAACGTCACTGCTGTGTTGGTAACCACATAAAGAAAAAAAACAATTATTGGAAGCTGTCAGTCTGATTACGGAGCCTGACTGCGTGTTCCTTATTGGGAAAAGACAACGTGTGTGTGGGCAACTTTCTGCAGGTCAAAGTGGGTTCAAAAAGTGACTGCCTACAGGTTCTTTCCAGGATCTAAACATACTATCTTATTTTGAGCCTTGTCATTTTCTGTCTTGAATGAGTAGCTGCGTGTTCATGTGCCTGTTCTTCTCAAAACAGCAATTCTGATCTTTTCCATGCCCTGTTGTTTGTGGCTGTTCATTAAAACAGACCCAACCATCATAAACATGGTTCCAGTGAATCCCCCTCCCCTTCCCAAACAACCCAGTTGAGGTAAAACACTCATTACTGACACATATAATGACTGGCTGCTGGATTGTGCTGACTCCTTCACTCAGACCGCAGATAACTGGAAACATATTGGGCTGAAGCCATTAAAAAGAAAAAAAAAAATCTGACGTTCTCAACATCGTAACTGTATCAACAGGCTGAAGTCAGTCCCAGCATGTAGCTTTACTGAAGGCTGAAGTTCATGTTCCCTGAATCCATTTTATCTTTGGGACATTTTCTGTTACTGAAAAATAAATAAATGAATAAAAATTCCACAGTCTTGTGCAATGAGAAGTTCAAGAGTAGATATAAACTAAAGCATTTCCCTTACTTCTGCATTTTGGATTACATGATTGCAGGATCACACTAGGTTTTAGATTATTTTACAACACATAGAAGCATGTTACTATTTATTGAAGAAGGGGGTTAAAACAAGGCCAGAATTAAAACCTGAAAATCTAGACAACATTTGTATGTGGGGTGAAAAATGGAGCCACGCATGGGATCATCCATGGGTTTCATGTTGGTGGTTATACTCCGGTACATGGGTGACAAATGGGCTTAGACCAAGAAATGGGTTTTATCTGAGTCCACATAAGCAAACCCAAATGGGCAATTCATATGGGACCCATATGGAACCAGCGGACAACCCGAGATGGGGCCCTCTTTTTTTAAAAAGCTCATTTATATGTCGAATGGGCCACACACACAAATGCTGGCTGAGTTTTATGTGCTTGTGTGTGTATATACATACATACATATACATAT
>JBAMYA010000022.1:14463275-14474792 GCA_037176975.1 Arrhamphus sclerolepis
TTCCTCATTTTCCTCCTCTGAGGCCTAATTTGGGGACTTCATCTCACTCCACTTTCACACCCTATTCACCCTCATCTAACAGCCCACATTTCCAATCCAGTGAAACCATCAAAATCAAAACAAAAAAATGTATGTATGTATTGATCAAATGTTACTTGGAATCAATTTAAATTTGAGCTGCATAACATACTTCTACAAGCAGTCTGAGTCTAAAAAAGGTGTCTACCATCAATTCAGCCTCTCACATATTGATACTGAGAATGCAGTTTCAGACTAAGAAGTTACACTTCACTCCACACTTTTAAAGAACTACAATTAATTGTTTATTAAAGGCCCATACATAATAGTACAAACTACTGTTATGAAGTGAATGAATCATGTACATGCATAGCTATATGTAGGCTATACAAAAAAACAAAGTCTGCTTAAATCTTTAAACGGCAAAGCCATTGTAGGAGATCAGTCTGGTTTCATTCCCGACGACCAATTCTAACCTGGATCCAATTATGGCAAAGGAAGTTTACTGAATATTTTTCTTGCACTTAAGAAAAGAAAATGCGGGACTTACTCTGAAGTATAGTCATGTCTGTCTGCATCTTCCTCTCAGTGTTGGCAGCAGAGGTGAGCGCCAGTCAGATGCGCTGTCCCCATCAATTGTTAAAACACATGAACTTCAAAGTTCCCGAGCAGCAGCTGTATTCTGTTGTTCCTGCAGTCTGGAGCCTCCTCAGGCTCCTCCTCAGTCTGTCCACGAAACCCGACACGAGCCCAGTCCAGCTCCCTCCACAAACATGCGCACTAAAAGTTTGGATATCAAAATGCCAGCATGCCTAAAGTAAAACGAGCTCATTGCTCGGAATTTTTCAATATCAAGTAAAAATGATTACATTTGAGACAGCTGGAATTTACACAGTAAAGCAGATTGTGAACATCAACGCATTTGCTTTTATGAGGTTTATCCTTCATTTTCTCAGCGTTTTGCAGTTGAAAATACAGGTTTTAATACGTATACAAATTTTGAAATTGAATTAAATAAAAAAGAAAAAGAAAAAAAAGCCACATTGTCCTTGAATCTGGAACCACTGTAAGGCTTTAAGTGTTGGTGTACTGCCGCCGTTACCGTGGGGTTCTCAAATATTGCGAAATACTGCCACCTACAGTCCAGATCGTGTAACAACTTAAATCCTAAAATTATAAGTACATGCATACTGCAAAAAAAAAACAAAAAAACACATACACACAAAATGTATTGGACTTGGCAGGGAAAGAGAGATCTTTATTAGAAGATGTATACAATAAGATTAACAGCATGCATAGAAACTAAATTCCATTGAACAAAAATGCAGAGAAAGAAACATCACAGAGGTCAGTGAAGATGTGTGTGGAGGTCAGATGATGCTGCAAACTGGAATCCCTGTTCTGCGTCTCTCAGTTACTTGTTTCTTTGCTGTTTGATGAAGACTGCTGGTGTGGTCCACCCTTCTGGAGCCTTCTTTAGACCTGCTCTGATCCAAATCCTCTTAAGATCATTCTCGAACCGTTTCTGTGTAGAATCCACACACAAGAAAACATTTTTCCATATTGATGTGAAAATTACCATTCATTGCAATCAACAAAGGCATTAACACGTGTCGATAAGAAATTATTTAAATTGGTTCACAAATAAATGTGAACTCAAAATGATAAATTGGACAATTTCTGCCTTCACCTGCTTCTTCTTCCCTCTGCCCTCCAGCACTCTTCTCCTTAAGAATTTAGTCCGTTTTTGCAGCTTCTTATACTTATGTCGGTTCATCTTCCGCCGTCGAATTTCTAGAACATTCTTACACCTCAAGGGTGTCGCCGAGCCCTCGCCGTCCTCCAAAACAGGGACAGAGAAGGGTGGCAGCACCTTCTCTCCAAGCAGCTCTCCATCTTCCTTTGGCTGAGCAGTCTCCAGCAGGGGAGGAAGGGAGTAGCGCAGCGAGAGCCAGCTCTCCAGAGGACTCACTGATAGCTTACGTGGTACGAGGGCCTCGTCCAATTCTGGCTCAAGCTGGATCCATCGTGGTGGAGATGTGTTGTCTGCTGCTGTTGAGTAGGTTCTTAGTTTCTGTTGAAGTGAGGGGCAGTGAGCAGGGAAGGCTGCTTGCACACATCCATTCAAGATTTCTCCACAGGGTTTAAGTGCACCTGGGCATTAAGAGAAAAGAGCTTCTGTGAATATGAGAAAAATCCTACTGTGCACAGTGTTTTCCCATTAACACAACTCACCTTGATTTTAATACTAGGCACCCACCCACTTTGGACTGCACTGAGGGGCCCTTGTACTGTGAGATTTTGTAACTGGCTCCAAATTTTTACCCTTTAAATATTATAGATGTAAAAGCCATGTGCTAACACGAAAAAAGAAAAGGTGCTCTTGTAGCAATTAGTATTATTAGTTACCCAGTAGTATCTACAGTGGAAAAGTCAAAGGGCAAAAAAAAGAGAAAAGAAATTCCACTGAAGCGAGTCATTCTATTCAGTGAATGAACATTAAAAAAAAATTAAAACATAATTGAAAATGAAGAAATATTTATTCATACTTACAGGTTGCTTTATGTAAAAGACTAAGTCGAGGGACGACCCTTGAGGAAAACATGATCAACAATCAGGAAAATAAAGTCATCAGGAATGGGTCAGCCGATCAGCGGTCCTGTGGGCATGATCAAAATACTGCATCACATTTCTGAAACACAGCTTCCAAAAACATTTAAAAATCAAGTTCCATTAAAATAAATAATAATAATTAAAAAAAATAAAAAATCACATTTGATGATGATGGAGCAAACCAAAATGTCCAGGAAGACTTAAAACAACAACTGTAACATACAACTGAATTTTGAAATGAATGCCAAGAGATTCAAAAACATTGAAGTGACACAAAATTATTAAATAATTATTTAGCTGCGCACTAATGAATGCAAGTAGTTTACATCTACTTATGCATTTCTGTCGTTGAATACTAACAGGGTGGGCATTCCCACTTGAGGTCTACGACATGATTGGTCATTTGAAAAAGTCAGAAGGAACCACTTGTGAAGCAGTCGACATGAAACAAACTAAACCGTTAAACTTTTATTCATATCTGTGTAATGGCTTGAAGTGGGTCAGACGTGATTGCTTCTGTCTGGTTTTGGGGGTGGGGATGAGGGGTGTTTATTCCTTTGGCCAAGAGAAACTTCTTCCCAACATCAACAGAATGTCAAGAATAGTCAAGAATACTCTGGAGAAGGTCGGTGTATCATTATGGCAATCTACAATCAAGAGACAGGCATCATGAACGTAACATTCTACAACAGGAACACCAGATTAGACTTTCCAGAAAACCTCACGTTCTGGAATCTGATTATTTGTACAGATAAAATTAAGATAAAATCATGTAAGAATGATGTGAACAGAAAAGTGTTATGGAATTATACAACATCGTGTGTTAAACAGAGTGGAGGTAGTGTTATAACATGATCATGTATAGCTGTCAATGGAATTTGCACACATGGTGATTATTGACGATGTGACGTGGCTTCATGCGTGATAAGGCTATGCTGTTGCAAATAAATTGCATATTCTTCAACGGCCAGTTCATTAGCCTGATCGCAACGCAGCAGGACATGTTTTTCAGTGGGGGGGAAGAAAAAATTAAAAACTGAAGGCTGAAAGGCCCACAAACAAGTAGCAACTGAAGGTTGTAGGCTGCAAGGCTGGGCTCCAAATTTTAGTCAGTTTTCAAAGTATTAAAACTGTAGTTATATTTACAATTATGTCATCTTGTCCAAATATTTTAAAGCCCTTGAGAATCGTGGTTCTTCACTTAACATGGCTGTAATTCCGTAAAAGTATCAATAAATTAAGACAAACAAACAACAGAATTATACACCTGTCATATACTGAGTTGAGGTTAATGCAGGTCACTTTTATCTATGTGTTTAGTTGTTTGAAAGCTAAACAGAGGATGCAGTTAGAAAGTCTTAGACGAAATTGTTCAAAACTGAAGTGATTTCGAAGTCGCCATGGCCTGTTACAAATACAGTCCTACTAACAAATGTCTACAAGACACAAATCATGAAGGCCATAAATACACGCATTCTGCTCATAACAGAGTGTAAATATGGGTAGAATACTTTATTAAAAAGCGTTCAACATTACCTGAGAGCTCCGTGAGCGGATTTAAGTCTTCAATGTGACTTCGGAACCAACGTCCGGCCTGTGCGTCACATATTTTAGAGCACCCCTGGTTCCCGGAGAAAACGAAGGTTCCGCGGCAGCACATATTCAAGATGGCTGGACGGTGATAATAAAGGGAAAATGCTTACATTAAATAGAGAAATAACTAAACACTAACCTTACAAAAGAAAAATTAAAACATTTTTTTTTTCAGTTAGGACTCTTCTAATCTTCTATCTACATCTAAACTGAACAACATACAATTAAACATATCAGCTGTTAACATTGGTAGACTAGAGGACTGTTAGAATTTAGATCATAGTGTGTGTGTGTGTTTGTGTGTGTGTGTGTGTTTATACGTACACGCACACACGTAAACATCTCTCTCTATATATAAGTATATACATACACACATATCCACAAAATCTCTCACACACATTGTTATATACATATACTGAATGTTGTATACAACCTGCATGGCTTATTAAATCTCACCATGTCTCAGAGGCTTCATGCTAATTTTTACTTACACTAGTGCAACAGCTACAAGTAATTCCTGGCATTTCACAGCAGCATCAACATATGAAAAACAAATGGCTAAAACATTTATGCTTAAAATAGTCTTACCAAATAGTTTTTTTTCTTTTTTATGTTGTTTGAGCAGATTTATTTATTTACTTTTATTCAGTTTTATTTCCCTTTTGCCTCATAAATCTAAACATTTCTTCTATGTGACACCAGTCAATGAAATCTTTATAGACTGCTCTAGTTTCACCCTTGTAGGCAGCCTCACGAAATCATTTATTCATGTGGATTTTTTTTTCCCACTTTAGCTGTCATTAGGATGGAGGGAAATGTAACACCTACAGTTTGAAATCCCTTTACAGCATGGATATTCACTGCTGCATTTAGATATCTGTGTGGAACAACAGAAACACACACTGAATAAAGCAAGAAAGGATGAGTACAGCAGATCATAAAGTTCTCAGCATATTTATTTACAATAAAAACAAGAAAGAACAAAACATTCATTTCATTGTAAATCCTGCTGACTATGAACTGTTTTCTTTACTTGGTTTATACACCTTCATCTGTGTGACATAAGGCAACTGAAATGATCAGCTGGATATACCGTGATGTTTTCCCTTTTATACAGAACAGTCGGAATAGCTTTGAAAATAATTCTACAAAACTATCAAAAATAATATTTACTTGTTAATTAAGAGTACAAGAATCAAAACAACAATAAATTATTAAAATGACAGTTGATCTTAAGGTCTGTTCAATGGCCTGTACATTATATGCAATGAAATTCAGCCAAACATCTATTTACAAAATCAGTAGTTGTGTTTGGAGTTAGTTATTTTAAAAGCAAATAAATATCCTCAGTTTTGTAATGTTTGCATTGCAAATACTGCACTGAACACAATCCCTGAAACAGACAGAACTTTACAGAAAGACATTAGAATTTAGGCCAACACGTACAATACAAGAGTTATGACAAAAGACTGGATGTTATCTGCTTTGAATGCCACTTTAACATTAACCAAATTAATAAATTAAAAACATATATCAGAGGGGGAAAATAGCACAATAAGACAGTTTCCTCTCCAACATACGAGACAGACAAAGCAGTCGAATCATTCAGTGACATTTCCATGCATGTGGAGACTATACCCACTGTGCTAAAGCTCATTTACTTCACCATTTTTAAGATAGGACTGTGCTTTAAATTATTTTAGATATATTTGTTTTCCATCTTTGCTTTGGCTGCAGAACATGTGAGTGAGAAAAAGCGAGACAAAATTCAAGGCCAAGTACATAACATGTTTACCTTTTAAGGCCATTTTAGTTTATTCAGAGTATTTACTGCAACGTGTGTTGTTTAGTTAGAAAACTAAGTTGGTAAGAAATGACTAGTAGAGTAACTGTTTTACTGCAGCAATACTGTGTTTCTGTTTAGGTATTTACTCACCAAATACTCACATCTGACGGCATCCACTCTTAAGAAAAGGCTAAATCTCCGATTCTAGACTTTTAGTGTAAAAGTTAAAGATCTGTATTAAGCCAGTACTGTACTTGATTTGGTCAAATAAATCTCCACAGAATGTTGCAAATGTCGTCACAGTCTTAGAAGAGAGAACAATGGCACCATCTTGAACATATACAGCCCGCTCACCTTGACTTAAATAAGACAACTAAACCAAAGTAACATTATTTGCAACAAAAAGCACACACAGAATTATACGTGTAGATCAAATAAGATCAGATAGAAAATATACATGAGGCAACATAAGTGTAAACAGGCAAAAGAAAAGAGTGGAAAGAGAAAAGACTGTGCAAAAGCTTGCACAACTGTGCACGCCGCCTTCCCTCGTGTCCTTCGGGTGATTGGATATGTGTTGAGGTGAGCTGCTGACTGGCCATCTGATATTTCTCTTCTTTTTCATCTTCATTTTTATCCTCAGTCTCACCACCATTTATGGCTATTAGTAGCATGTTTCTCTTCTGCCAGAAACAGTGACTGATGGAGTTGCTTTTAAAATAAGAATGATGTCAGATCAAAGTCCTTGCCGACCAGAAGTTTACATACACTATATGAAAAAAAACAAAACATATAACCTCTTTTTTTTTTCTTTTTTTGAGGAGATCCACAGTTCTCTTCCTGATATCTTCACGGATTTCTTTTGATTTTCCAATGATGTCACACAAGGAATCAGTGTATTTGAGGTGTGCCTTAAAATACATCTCTGGGTTTATTTCCAGTTAGCTCAAATGTTGTCACTTAACCTATCAGAAGCTTCCAAAGTCACGACTTCATCATCTCAGCTTTTCCAAAATTATTTAAAGGCATAATGATATTAGTTTATGTAAACTTGTGATACAAAAATATCCAAAAGCAATCTTTCTCTCATTATTCTGGCATTTAGCTAATAGAAATAATTTTAGTCCTCCTAACTGGCATAAAACATGAAAATATTAGTTTGATTTAATGTCGGACAGTAAGTGAATAAAAAGGTTATGTGTATTTCTAGATAGTGTATGTAAGCTCCTGGTTTTAACTCTGTGTGTATATGATGTTTCTGGTCCATATGACTATAGATGTTGTAATCCAGTTGGATATTGTGTATCGATAACGATGAAAGTCTACTCTGAAGTTCCAGGATAAAGCCCGGTGGGTGGACTTAACAGTTCTGCACAAAGAGAGAAAGAGAGAGAGAGACAGAGAGAGACAAAAAAAAAAAAAAATCACATTACATTACAGTTCAGTAAAGCAGTGGCCGTAACCTCCACTGTAGCATTTACACAATTGTCATTGCTGCAGCACAATATGTCTCTGTGCCCAAGCAAACTGTGCATTCATTCATTCATCCATTCATTCATCCATTCATTCAGGACTGGTATAAACTTAATATTTGAAATACTTAAAACATATTATTTTTATTTATTTATTTATTCTGTGGCAGAGAATCACTACCAACTTAAAACGCTGACATGACACAATCCTGCCCGTTTGTCTGGGGTTGCCCATGTCAAAAAAAAGATGCCATCTTAGTTCCACCTGACTTCAACCTGAATTCGCGTTCCTTTTGCTTAACTTCAGAAACAAATCATTTAGCAGTGCCCCACCAGGACTTTGTATCGTGTTTTTCATTGCAGTTGTGATTCCTTGTCGGTGTTTTCAGCATTTGAGTTCCCATTTGATGTGGAAAACAACATCAACAGCACAACATCAGAACCCTCCATCACATGAACAACTTGTGTACTTAATAAAAGTATATTTAGTGTAAGCCTTCAAAAACTTAAAACTGAAGAATGGAGAGCTAGTGAAAGGCCAACCAGGGGTCAAGTTAACAGCTTTGGTGGAGTTTAGTGGCGCAGTCTGTGATATAAAGTACTTTACAATGAACAGATATGTAAAAAATATGCTGTAAAGGGAAACTGTGTTGTGTAGCTTTCTTTTTTTTTAAATCACAAAATGCACAAATTAGATCACAGAACACTGAGGATATTTCAAAGAAACCTCTGGAAATTCTGTGAACTTGCAAACAAAAAAAAGGGGGCACTTTTTGTTTCCTTAAGGAGCAGGATGAAGTCGACCTACTGATGAGGACTGATGATCGTGCGATCGCTCCAGTTTGATACGGATGTCTGTCCCCTTCCCCCGATCGGGTTTACCAGGCCCTGAAGGACAGGACAACAGTGTTAAACTTGTGACACATGTCACATAGTAAGAGATGAGATGTATAGTATATATAGTAAGAGATTACATATTACAATGTTGGCTAATTAGGTGGAAAGTCTTCACATAATGAAGGTTTAAAAAAGAAAAAAAGAGCATTCTTGGAAAATAATCATATAGAGGGGAAGTCTTTATTGCATATACTCAAAACTAATTTTATTGTCAGTGTTTAAAGGCTAAACTACCCATAAACCATTAAAAAAAGAGACCTTTTCCAGAATTTAATAAATTAGTATATTATATGGTGGAAGGTGTACGAAATATATTAATGCCTTATGATCCTAAATATAGGGTCATATTGACTTGGTACTACAGTTATAATAGTTTTCAATTTTTGAATAGTTTTTATTTTTATTCAGTTTTTCAGTTTGTTTGTTTATTTCAGTTTAGTTTTCCTTAGTTTAACAAGCATGTCTATCGTTTAAGTTTTACTTTTAATTTTAAAATCTGGTCAGTTTTGGTTTTGTTTTAGTTTAGTTTTAGTTGTTTAGTTTTTGAGGTGTTGATTTACAGATACTGACAAAAAAAAATCTAGGATGTAAGAATGTGAACGATGTCATACAGTACTAAATTCCTTTATCCTTTCCTTCGAGTAATTAGAAAAATGTGGTGTCAAAGGTCAAAAAGCCAGAAAGCAGCTCAGAAACAACAGATGTCATTAAACATCAAAAAACAAGGCAACCTCTCTATTTAACTTTTAAGACAACAGTCTTTGCTTGAAGAGGTAGCTTGTTTAAGAACCAATCTTGAAAAATAATCAAGTAAAATTAAATAATAAGAAATGAGGGGTGGCCAATGTGAGTCTCCATCGTGGAGATGGTGAACACATAAGAACAGGAACACACAGAATGTCTTCAGTCAAGTAAATTCTTATTAATTTTAATGAAAACGCGTTGCTCAAGAGAAGTTGTATCCTGATTTCTCAGACCAGATGACCACAAAGAGAAAATGTATTTGACAAAATCCTGGGAGGCAGGAGCACTGACTAAATTTAAATCTACTGGGGCAGTACTGGGATAAATATCTTCCCTTAGTCCCAGAAATCCAGTGTGCCATAGATGATTCCATGATGGACCTCATCCATGTATGCAGTTATTTCACTTGATGGAGAATTCATGACGTTATGTCCTGACCTGCTCGCTTCCAGGAGGGATGAAAAACGAAAACTAGGTTAGTTTTACCCATAATTCTATCTAGTTTCAGTTAGTTTTGCATTGTTAATTTTAGTTTTTGTTTTATAATTTTTTTTTTCCAGTTAACAGAATTATTTTTTCAGTGTTAGTTTCAGTTATAGTCTTAGTTTTCACTAATTATAGTAATGCTGTTTTGATCTACGGCTTGATGCCTTCTAAACATTCCCAGAACGGTGTTTGTAACACAGAGGGATCAGAGTCTGCCTCTGTTAGAGCCCCACTCCATGGAACTTTCTGTCCACTGACCTCACATTTTCCAGATACAAACGTTTCTCTTTTATTGCCTAACAACTTGGAAGGGAGCATCCTAACAAGGAGGGCTCATTGACCTTAACACTTACAGAACTGTTTCTTTTTCCTTATTTTGTGAATCCTTCTGCACTAACTCTAACCCTGCCCTGTGCTCTATACTCAGACATTTGTGTTCCTCGCCTGTGAGAATCCTCACTTGGATTTCACGTTATTGGACATTTTGGCATTTTCCTGTCTTAGCTCCACGTAACAGGTGAGTCTTGAATTGGCAAGGGCCTTTCATCGTGTTAGCACGACAACAGGGACAGAGCAAGAACTGGATCAAAGTGCAAATGTCCATGTATCTGCACCGTATTCTTTTACTCTTTCTTTGAGCGCTTTACTGCTACTCTTATACTATCATCACACAATGTGTGTGTTTCTAAATGGTGAGCAACTGGAATCCATGAGATATTACCTCCATTCATTGAATGAATGTATTAGATTAGCTGTGTGTGTGTGTGTTTGTGTGCGCCTTTTGAGTTCTCTTTCAAAAATAAGCAGCAAATGGATAATGAATGAAAATAATAACCTAAGTATGCACCTACACCTACCTAAACATAGACATGAGTTCTTGTGAACATAGAAAAATTTGTTTTTATGTTTTTCAGACCTGGTTCTTCTCAGTCTCTGCCACACTCTCACCTGGGGAGCTACCACGACTGTTCGTACTGGTGCAACTGATGCTGTCCTCCAGCCAAGTGCTGTAGGTGAGGGAATCTCTCTTGTGAGGAGTCCCTGAAGATGACAGACTCTCCTGGGGAGTGCACAGAGGTGACAGGTGGAAGGATGCAAACAAGAGTTTGCATTAGAAAGCTGACTGTGAAAACGTTAAAACACTTGAACGCTTGTCACGTGTTTGACATGTGCGCTGGACATTCACTAACCATGCCCGTGTCGTAGTCCTCGGTGGCCTCCGTCTCGTTCTCCTCCACCACACTGGCAAAGCTGCTGGCGTTGGAAGAGGAGCGGGAGAGATCGTGGGCCTCAGGGATGGATGGAGTTCTGCCAACGAGATAAGAGCTACACACTGGGTTACCACCCTCCAGTACAGCCAGACCAAATTTTTGCCTAATTTACAGGACGCAGTGATACAACGTGATGCCACAGGGGAGGATTATGTGATGCTTATGTGGTGACACATGATGTTTCAAATACTATGATCAATATCTGCATGTCCATCACACACACACCTGTTCTTGGTGGTTATGAGCACCTCAGGAGAGCTCTGATCCGAGTTGTCAGATTTGGGGTCTTGAGAAACGTGACCACTGTCTGGTGTCTTCCTAGTATTTGGGGAGGTGTCTCTACTGCTGTTACAAATTTATAAAACGTTAATGTTCATATAAAGACAAATAGGGATTTAAGTTATTATTGATGGAACGATCAAAAGTGGTGCATGAAGGAGTCTTGTCTCACTTCTTCTCCTGGACTTCTTGGATGTTTTCAATACCGATGGCACTGCTTCGCCTGGAGCTGAAGGGTCCAGACTTCTTCCTGGTCGGGCTTTTCCCTGGGATTATCAAAGACTGGCAGAGAGAGAGAGAGAGAGAGAGAGAGAGAGAGAGAGAGAGAGAGAGAGAGAGAGAGAGAGAGAGAGAGAGA
>JBAMYA010000022.1:14482565-14505973 GCA_037176975.1 Arrhamphus sclerolepis
CCGATCTTGAGGCACCACTTTAATTCTGGTTCTAGTAAGAGTCCGAAATGTTTTCTCCAAGTTACTCACATTTAATTTGTTCATGAAGAAAACAATTTCTTAGCTTAACTGTGAAACCTGAATTTGCAAATCCTATTTAGCAGTGGCTGTATTTCAGCACTGTTCATCCTAGTCTTGTATTTGAGTACTTAACCAGCTGTAATAATGTGATACCATAGACTATATATAACTAGGATATGTGGGGTGTAATGGCTTGTCTTTGTCCAAATTCTGTAAATTTGGTTTGCATGAGTGACTATTTTAATTCCATATTCAATATTTTACATTCAGTTCAGTTTTGTGGAAGCTGCCACTTCACTAACCGGAACTTACTTTAGGGTAAAGAACAGGAAAAAAGCGGTCCACGTTGACTTCTTCACACACAAGCTTGGATAAAAATAAAAGAAGTGAAAAATTGTCAGCGTCTCATTGCATAATACCATAGTTTATATCTAAAGAAAAGAAAATGGATAAACTTGTCTCACCTTGGCCATTTGGACCACATTAGGAAACTCTGTCAGACAGGAAATGGGGATCACATCATGGTAGGTTTTCAGCTTGGTTCTGGTGAGGTCAAAAAGCAGTCAGGTTGATATCAAAGCCATATAACATGATGCAACATTCCCCTCAGCTGGAAAAGAGACGATACCATATGTACCATTGTCAAACTTCCCCACCCTTGCCTCTCTTTGCCTTCTCTCCCTCCCTCCATCTACACCCACTCAGTGGCCTAAATAGTCCATCTGTTACTCTGCTGTGGAAGTGACAGCTCTGTTGACACTCTTTAGCTATATGGCTTTTTCGATAACACTCAGGGTGGATGTGTATGACCAGTAAACACTGGCTATTCCAGGAAAAGCATATGCTGTATATGCTGTATCTCCTGCTAATCTGTCAATTTCTTGTTTAAGCCTGTACATTTATTAACTAGTATGCTAATATGCATCGCACAGACTGCACTGCTGTACCGGTGCATGTATGCATAATGAGCATTACCTGAGCATTAGGCGGAGATGTTCCTGGTCACCAATCACATCGTACTTTACAGAGAACACCAGATGTCCAAGGACACTGTCCACTGAATAGTAATTAAAATGCTCCTGTGGGTATGGTTTAAGGACACCAACATTAGTTTCTGTCATAAACACACACACATGTACAATAGACACGTTAATACTCGACACCTCTCCAAGCTGAGACCCTTTCCCTGCTCCTTCTGCAACGTGCAAATCAAGCGTGTTTGAAGAGATGTTTCATAATCAGCAAGACGTAGATGTGATCCAGTGTGACTGTAATGACTAGTCTGAGTAAGGAAGCATTCACGTACTTGAATAAGGAATTATCCTTCTGATGACAGCAAATCCACAAAAAGATGAGCTAAAAATGCAATCATTAATGATTGCTTCATGTTCAAAGGTTTATTAAATGCACAATTTCGATCCATGTGAGAAAAACTGGTCACTTAACTAATATTAAAAACCAAATATCAAAGTCAGAACAAAAAAATAACAGCATCTGTCCCTCTCATGTTGGCACCCATATAAGCAATAATGTGAAATTGCCAGCATTCCCAAAAAGGAAAGTTATATTTTTGTAGTTTACTGTTCTGGATCGTGTTTTTATATGGCTTCTTGTTTGCATGATGCAGCTTTAACATGCTTTTGTCGATTGCACAGATCACTGCACAATCGACAAAAGCAAGTTTTTTTGTTTTGTTTTGTTTTTGTCCTTGCACTGATATCCAGAAGAAAATCGTGTCTATTTTTATTACAGTGCCGCCAGAAGTCCTGCAGATCCTGGGCATCCAGTTTTGACCTTTGGCCTTGCCTCTTGTGCACAGAAGCTCCTCCTGATTCTCTGAATCTTTTGATGATACTATGTGCTGTAGATGGTGAGATCTTCAAAGTCTTTGCAATTTTATTTTTTTCTGAAACTGTTCCACAGTTTTTAGACACAATTAAAATGAGTGAACCTCTGCATCCCTGAAATGGTCCTTCTATACCCAACTATGTTACTGACCTGTTGTCAATTAACATAAATAGCTGTCAAAAGCCCCTCTATTTGTTTTTAGATCAATAAACGATTCTTGCACTCTGTTGCTTGCAAGAGCATTTTCTTTACTCCTCCTTTACTCTTGCTTCTCTGTCTGAAGTCTCTCTGTCTGCATAGTCTGCAGTCTATGCCCGTATACACTGAAACTGTGTCGGGAATATGCTCCTGAATCAATTTACTGGTTAACCACATTCCTGCTGTGTAGTCATTAGTGCTCCAAACTTTTTATTTGCCAGTGACATCACATACTCCATGACGATCAGAGAAAGAAATGGTGTCAATATCCTCCTTCGTGTTTCTATTTCGCTCCTGTTCTACATCCTTGACATTTCCTCTTGAGCCTCTCTGGATTGGGCTTTTTTTTTTTCCTGCGCATTACATACTTCCACTGGCATGCTTACAAATCATAACAGATGTTAAAAGGTGCCAGAAGAATCAGCAGAAACCCCTTGAGCAGCACAGTATTCAAATCAGAACAGAAAATGCTTCCTAAAGAAGCAGATAAAAGACAAAGTATGACCAGAACCACTGCAACAGGTACAAACAGCACAGTGCCAACTTGAAACTGCTCATGATACTCATCATAGATGGTACTGAGAAACAATTTTGCAAGACAGCCTCTCAGTACACAGTATAAAGGAAATTGGTATAATTATAATCACTGCATCAAAGATCATATGCAACAAATTTCCAATGCTGGACATGCGCATCTGCAACATGTCAACAGACATCAGAATCACAAATGAACCTCCTCATTCCAGTTTGCCATTTTTCAACATCTCCCCTTTGGCAGCTGGGAAAGGCCATACATTTTCTCAATTTAAATCTATATTTGACAAATAAAATAATAAAGAAATGAGACAACCAGAAGCATCCACTCTCTAGTCAGTTTAGAATCACCAGTTTACCATATTTTTGGACTGTGTGAAGAAGCCGGAGTATCTGTGGCTTTGATAATCACCATGTTGCACAAATACATCAGCTGTACTTGTGTGACATAAATGTATTTATTTGAGATTAAAAATGGCGTCCAGTGAATTTATTGCCAGAAAAGCTGAAACAAACAAGAACTTGACCTACTAACAGCCATCGCTGTGCATGAAAAGCCTTGTGTTTGTTTGTTTCTGTTCTATTTAGTCCACCAGGGACCATCGTTTATGCAGAAGAAAGTCTCAACAGAAGAGAATCAGGTGTGCTGGGCCTTCGGTGAAATAAACTCATATAATTAAGAAACATTTAATTAATTATTTCTTTGAATTAAAAAAAAAGAATAATTTGAATTAGTTTAAGGCTCTGCTATGGACTGGCGACCTGTCCAGGGTGTACCCCTGCCTTTCGCCCTAAGTGAGCTGGGATAGGCTCCAGCAGACCCCCGTGACCCTGAACAGGAAATAGCGGGTATAGATAATGGATGGATGGATGGATGGATAGTTTAAGGCTTTATGTTGTAAATACAATTACTGAGAAATTCTGCTGATAGATCAATTTAAGAAATAATTCAGATATTTTAAACTGTAGACACAAGATCATCTTTAAAATATTACATATGTTGAGATGATAAAACATTTCAGATTTCTATCACTGTCCCTCTCATATACCTTCTCTGTTCATCTCTTAACACCAGTTTTGTTTTGACTGCACTTGTCTAATTGTTTGCTTTCTAAACAAGTAAGTAATGCAGTAAATGACACCGTAAGTAAAATAGGAAATGAAATAAAACTGAACAAAAGTCATCTGCGTGCTGTGCAACTAACCTTGCCCAGGAAGTGTTTCCGGTAAAGTATGGCGGTTGTGTTACATTCCAGCTTGGTGCGGGTGTTTGGGGACGGAGGCTGCGGCTGCTCCGCGTCCCCTGCGTCACTCAGCTCATGGTTGGTTCCCTCAATCCAGTAACCACCAAACTGAGGCAGCAGGATGAGAGGAAATGGGCTTTTTTTTGCCAGCACCTGTTTTAAGAGTGTAACATAACAAGAGTAGATACACAAAACGGTGCAGATGTCAAAGTATTTAGTCATGAATGCTTCAGATGAAAGGTTCTGCAGCAAAGCATCTTTTCCTACCTCGTGGACACTTGGGTATGGAATGTAATCTTCCTCAGTCTGAAAAAAAATAAAACCCATTTCAAAAAAAAAATCCAAATCAAAGAATTAAAAAACAAACAAACAAAAATCTCCATAACATTCGTCTGTGAGGTCCCAAAGGATCATGCAGTAATTGCATAACTCTTATGTAATGTCATTCATCATATCACAGCATTTCAGCAAATGGTTAAACCTAAACAACGTGGTGCACCCTTATAAATAATGCTGGTATAGTACATGTGTGCTAAAATAACTTCTAAATATGGTGGAGCTGTCATGGATGTTGATCCTGTTGTGTAATACTGTACGTGGTCAACATGAAGACTCATACCTTGAGCGGTGGAGGAAAGGTGCATCTCTGCTCATCCATCCTGCTGCCCTGTGACGGGAAAGGGTTAAAAAAAAAGAGAAACGGGAAAGAAAAGAGTCACTAACAAGGAGTTTTAACACCAAAGAGATCTTGGCAGAACAGTATAATAATCATAGTTGAAAAACAAAACAAAGGTAACATTTTGGAGACAATGATCAAACTGATTACATAACACAGTTGTCTCATGAGGTATGCAGTCTGCAACAAAGCAAAGTCAAAGAGGGACAGATGGAAAAAATAAAAGAGATATACTTCAAACACGGGGCAGGGATACTGAAAGACAGTGACGAGCGGGGAGTGAGTTTTATTAAGCACACCGTGGAAGTGTTGGAATTAGACCCGCGAGGTTAAAATGATGCACAGTTGAGTGGTACCAGCATTACACCTTTGGTGATGTTATCTGGTACGTGAGCGAGAGGGAGGGGAGGATCAGTGCAGAGCAACAGATACGCTGATACCACGGCTGGGCTCGGCCATGGCGCCTTCAAGGAAAGTGATACATCACTGCAAAGTCTGACTGCAGAAAAGACATAGCCCTGCACAGCGGACTGCACCAGACAGAGTTTTGTTTCCAGCTCATTTATGCCAAAATCCACAGCAAGACATGAAAGATGTGAAAGCCACTGAAAGCGTTCCTGGATGCGGCAAATTTCATATTTTTGAAAACGATGACTAATGTATGTCATCTCTAAATCATGAACTGCAAACACACATCCACAAAATAAATAAATAAATAAAACTCTTAGCCTCTTATGCGTGGTATTAAATAAAATATCTTTACAGAGGCTTCAGAAAGCACAAGATAGCTTTGAAGCGAGGTAATAAGCTTACAGAGCCGTCAACCAGAATGTTAAAAGATACTGGGAAAAACATACTGCTCCAGCAACATTGCTCTGAAAAAACACTTGATTTCCTTTGCAGTTATAGATAGAAATGGAGTATTGTGGCCAAACAGAGGTGCTGCGGGATTAGAAAGAGACACTCGACTGGTTAGTGAGCACAGTTTAGTGAGCAAAGGAAAAAAAAAGAAAATCAGAGATTAGTGCATCTTCTTACCTGCATCTTTTCAATCATTTCAAATAAATCTTTGTTCTGGGGAGAGGAGATGACATTTTTACAGTTAATCTAATATATGTGAAGGCTGGTTTGTTTCTGTATGAGTTAGTGAAACTCCAACTGGCTGTTTGGAGCAACATTACACTCCATCCTTTTACAGGAAAACATATTTAATCTTCAACTCTTTGTCCTTATTTTGTCATTGTGTAGGTCCAGGACATCACAATTATTTTAGTCAAAATTTATACTGAAAACAATTCATTGTGCCCTTTCCTCTTTTGAAAGTTAGCTTTGAATTATTGCGACTGTTGTTGAGGTTTTATTTCGCCGAGGAAGCACCAGCATCTGAGTTGGCTGCTGCTACAGTCAGTCAAAGACTGCTTCTGTTGCGAGGATCCTTGACCTAGCCTTCAGGATCAGTCTGGATTCTTGGAGAGAGAGTCGGATCGGACTCTTTTCATGTGCCTGACTTGCAAAAGGAAAAATAAGCACATCAGGGAACGCAACACGTCTTAGGTCAGATCATCTGCAGTCATGCAGAGTGGGTGATGTCGGCTGCTGACTAAAGCACCATGTTTCCAAGCTCCCAGTAAAATGTGAACGAGCAGAAAATAACTAACATCTATTTCCTGTTTCATCTCCGGATCTTAAGTGCTGGCAGGAGGTCCCATGAGGTCATAAAAAGAGTTCTGTTTTTTGTTGAAGACATTTTTCCGTTGTCTTGTCATGATAAGGCTGTACCTCAGAAGTACAAAAACACATTGCTGCAAGTTGAGGAAGTTTTGGTTTAAATGACTTTCTTCATTAAAGCAGAGAGGCTGAACCTCCATGTCAGACTTATAACAGATGAAGCAACACTTGGAGCGACTATCTCACACACATTTTCAAGAATATATCTGTGGCCAACATTTCACATATATATTATATTTTTTATAAAATGTTCCTCTAGCAAAACTGCATATATTTGTCATATGGTAGGGGACAGAGCATTGCTTATTAATTATTAAGTGCCTCAACTTGTTTTTGCAAAACAATGTGTGGCACTCATGTAAATAAATCATAAATTGCTATTTTTTTTTCTTTTTGTTAACCATTTTAACGTCAATAATACATAATCACCATTTCCAAAAGGTACTTCACATGTCATCTTGGCCACTTTCTTGACTGTTACACACTCCTGCGTGGCTGACTGGCTTTTCCATGTAAAACACCTGTGCAAATCTTCCGGGCCCAACCACAACTGTTGTAGTATTACCACTTAAATAAACACATGCGCTTGTCAGCTGACATCCGTAAATACTGCATAAATTGCTGAACAGACATGTAGGAGCTGAAAGGGTCAGCCAAGCCTGAGTAAAGTCCTCCACCATGTGCAAACAACAGTCTGCCACAAACCCAGAAAGTAAATAACCCTGACTCTGACGAGAGATTAGAATAAAACTCAGGTTCTGAGCTTTGCATTGCCAATGGGCTTAGATTAAAACAGAATTTGATACAAAAAAAGTAGTTTTCTCAGTCCTTGGCATGTTGTAAATTGATATATTGAATGTCTACAATTCAGTTGCATAAACCATTATGATGAACTGTGCTATCTTTGAACCTGAAACTGCTTCCACTGCATTCCATCTTTGTTTTAGTTCGCTATCTTTTCCATCCATCGTGTTCTCAGAGTGGAGGTACTTACATTGATGGGTTTCTTCCAGTGAGCTTTTGTCAACACTGGACCATAGTGGTGACTGTCAAGATTTTTAGCCATAGTGAACCCTCTGTAAATTGAAATGGTACAGCTTAAAAAATTAAAAAATAAAAATCAATGCCACCGATTTCAGCAGGTTTTAAATAAAATTCCCCATGACTGGTGTGTCTTTCTCACTGATAGACGGGTGAATTAAAGCTGCACCTCTTTAGACTCCAACCCTCAAAAAGAAGCTAGAAGAGATCAGATCCACAGGCTCTAAAAGTACGTGCTCTAAATGCAGAGTTATCAGCAAGTGTGCATCTCAGGTTGCAGCACAAAGCCAGCTGTTATTGCTTGAAGGTGAGAGAAGTGATCCTCTGATTGCAGTTAGAGGTGCCTCTTTCCGCTGGCCCTCCTTTGTGACGCTCTCCACAGTTTATCATCCACCTGTATCTTAATCTCTATCTTGACTTGGACTGAGAGGAGGAGTCCAACTCCCCTGCTCTCAGAGACAACTGTACTGTCCTCTGTGCAAACAACTGAAGGGTGGTCACGTTTCACCGTCATCTCCATAATAAAAGATAAGCGCAAACTGTTGTCATAGTTTAAATGCTCATCAGATGTGAACAAAACAAGAAGTGCAAAGGAAGGCGATGGGAGAAACACAATATCTTGGTTTCTGCTGTTGCATATTTTTGCAGGAAAAGCGAAGAGGAGGAGGATCCCTCGGGAGCCCAGGCTAGTACAAAGAGCAGGTGTAACAGTTGAGACCTTTCATTATGGGAGCTAATAGGATCATCATTATGACAATGGACAAATTAAAAGCGCAACACCTCCTCTGTATTCCAGACTTGTCAGCTGCAGCTCTGCATATCCTCAAAGAGCTCATTAAGACATTGAGCAGCTCCGTGTGGTAGATCCACAGGCGTTCTTGCTATTTCAGTTTTAATGAACAATATGTGTAGTTCAGCTAATCAATGCCTTTTACCCCACTTTTTTTCCCATCATTACCTTGTCATCTTATGTTCATGTCTATTTAGTCTATTTGTTGAAGTAATAAGACATGACAAGAAACATGTTCATCCAAACAATGAGAGGCAGCACAATCTAAAGCAACTGCACATATCTGAGTTTATTCTGAGATATTGTTTGTTTAGCTACTAACTGACACTTAACTGCACATTTGCTTTAATTCTCACATAATTATTTAAGACTGTAAACATGACTGCTTAGCTTAATGGCTAAATTAGACAGTGATGGTAAAACCTGATAGGGTTAAATGCAGATTAACCTGCTTTTCAAGGTGCTCAGATTACGGAGATATGCCCCTCTGAGTATTGCTGCTCTAAGACTTTACTGTAAACTACACTAGGGTGTGCACTCTTGGCATAGCCTACATTTCAAATCGTATGCTCTCGTGTTACATATTCGAACCTTTTTCTCTGTGCAGAACAATACAGAATGCATTAAAGGTGCCTTTTTACACAAGTCTGCAAAGTAGGAAGTTTGGAAAGTCTTTTTTCGCCAGCTAACTAGAAGGTGTGACGTACCATAGTGCTTCAGGGATCAAGAGTGACTGTTAAACAACCCAATCTCCTCATTCTCTCACTCCTAATCCCTTTCTCTCTCCACGCCCTCTGCTCTCCACAGATTAAGTCAGGTTGTGAGAAATGTAAGCTTATTCCTAAGAGTGTGAGCGCTTATGAAAGCAATCCGACACGAGTGAGACTGTAAGCGCTTTTGATCACCACCCAGCCAAGATCTGTTTCGTTTTATTTGTTCCCAAAATATCCCTGGCAGCTTTTTCATAATACACTCTTTTATTAGAATGGCAAAAGGTAGGCCCAAAGATTCTGACAGCCTGATGGATTTACTTGGTGCCGTGATGCTGAAAATACATTTGTTCTCTCTGATTTCTTTTTAATTTACTTGCAATTTGATTTTTCTATTTAGAATCCTACATCTACACACAACAGTTCAATGTTTCCTCGTACAGTTTCCTCTGACAGGAGAAATAGTAGATCAGACTTGGTGGATTTATTAAGGTTCAACTCTTGCAGGGAACTTCAATTAATAAAGGGTAAACAAAATGGGCTGGAGGCTCAGAAAACATTGTTTTGAAAATGCAGAAATGGTCACATTTGAACTTTTAAACCCTTTTAAACCCTGAAAATAAATTGATTTACTTTTAAGACAAGGGCACAAATGAAGACAGCACCAGCAGTCTATTTTGGTAGCACATAATGGATGATGGCGGGGGGGAGAGGAGGTCTGTCCTTTGATTTAAAAATGACAATTGCTCAGACAGGCTGTGATTTGTACGCTTTGATGGAATTGCAATTGCGAAGATTGGATTGAAAATGTGTCCTCATCAGACTGACTACTTCCTGCTAAAAATAGATATATCCTAATTAAATCAGTCCAACTTCCCAGTCACTGAGCTTTTTGAGCTCTTATTATGCAAGTAATACAAAAGAACATGAGAATAAAAATTCAAAGCTGCACTGCAGGACCCGCAAACTATCTAAAATATCTAAAAAAAAACAAAAAAAACATCATATAATCATGATCATGCTCATAATCATGAAAGATTAAATAAAGGCATGACATTTGAGACAGAATAAGGAGAGACAGGAAACAAATATCACAGAAAGGAGGTTCACACGAGGGTGTAACAGATAATGTCAGGGCCATAGTGCAAACTTAACCCCCCTCCCCCCATCCTCTTCCTACCTTGTGGAACGATGAGGTGGTGTGTGTGAGCGTAGGCTTGAACAGCTGAGGTTCTAGAGCTGCAGAAATTCGGGAGTCACTCCCATCTTGTTTCCTGCAATCAAGCAGATCAGAAAAGGTCACTTAGTTTGAGGCTGAGCAAAAGGACAACAAAAGGTAACGCCAGTCTTTTATGGCAAGATTTTTTTTTTTTTTTTTGTGAACTTGTGTCTGAAGCACCTCAGTGGTCTAATGTGCTCTCCTTTTATTAAAGTGTGCTGTGACTTAACCTTTAACTTAACTTCAGGAGGAAAATACAGGCTCCAACTCAGGTAAGGTCTTAATCAGTTCAAAAAGCTATAGATTTCCAAAACTATTAGATCTGAAGACTCAAAAGGTTCAAAATTTGGTTATTTTAAGGGTAATTATTTCCTTTCATAAGTGAGCAAGTCTTCATAATTATGTCTCACATGTTGACAATGTAATTTCTATTTCGTATGATTAATAATAAAAAAATACTTCTGTTACATGAAGTGATAAGCACAAGACACACACACACACATAGATATAGATATATATATGTAAAAGAAAAAAAAAAAACAAAGAAAGGAAAAAAACACGTATTCTATCTCTGCAAGTGAACAGTTTATTGTACCAGACGGCACCTACTCCACAAGCAGAAAAACACTATTTAGTGCATCTAATAATCTTATGAGGTGAAAATGTATCACTTCAGATTTAAAAAATAAAATGAACATTTCCTCAAAGAGAAAATGAGCATACCAGTGAAAATAGGAAGCTGTTTCTGAGGCTGTAAATACGACTAGACAAGAGGGACAGTGGCCAAGATGTAAATCATTTAAATCACACTGCACTCAGACTCAAATGTAGGTGAAGAAAACAGAGCATGAATCATTAACATACAGCGCTTCCTCTCCGCTATTACACAACGAGTTGATCTCCAATCAAAGCAGGTCCTGCAGCACAAATGAAATTCTGAAGATGAGCTTGTTCTCAACCAGGACAGCACCTCCAGCAGCAGCTCTCACAAGAGAGGGCGAGATACAATAGAGCATCAGCTGCCCTCAACTGATGCTGAATAGATGGATGCAGAATTGAGACACACAAGTACACACACAGATGAGATCCTTTCATCAGGAATAGTTGAAATAAAGAAAAACAGAAGTCATGGTGTGTTCTGTAGTCTGAATTTTTCTGTTAACTGTGAAGAACAATGATAGCCTGACATAATGGCTAGAAGATTAATATCCCACTTCAGAAAAAGAGAAATGCAGCATCAAAATATGCATCAAAGTACAATGACAGGGGTCTCAAATGCAAACTCCCTCATCACAAGCACGCTGTGGACACATACACACTTGCCTCAACGTTACCACGTAAGCGCTCCTGCAGATCGATTTGCAGAACAAAAGCCACAGCTTCATCCCAACAGCACAATAAATTGCATAACACACCAGAGCAGGTTAGCAGCGCAGCACATAAATCAGCCGTGTGAGGGAGCCCCACAGCATGTCACCAGGACAGACGGATGTCCAGCTTTGAACAGACCAGCAAACTTACTCACAGTGTGGCCGCTGCGCGCTGGGCTCTCCCCGGGAGATCCGGGCCAGCGACCTGCACTCAGGTCTCTGTAGATGACTCGCTGTCTGTGATTCCCCTCTCTTTGCTCACTTTCTCTCCTCTGTCTCTTCAGCTCAACTTGCTGCTCCTCGTCCGTCGCTCACCTGCTGGCCTCACTCTCAGCTCTTCAGACTGCAGCACGCTCCGAGCGAGCATCCTCCTCGGCTCTCCTCCCTGCCTCTCCCTCCTCCCTCTCAGTCTCTCTCTCTCTTCCCCCTCTCTCTCACACACATACACACATCTGCACTTTGTCACTCCCTCCATTTCCACCCTTTTGTCTGCTCTCAAGCTCACATGTCCGAAACCCGAACCTATAGGCGCCCACTACCCCCACCCACAGACTTCCATGTCCCCCCAAAGCAGGAGACCCTTTCCCCTTTCAGTGAGAGGACTACTGAATCCTGCCACTCTGAAAGAGAGAGCAGGGATTATTTGGATGAAGGGGGTTGCTTTCAATCCCATGCTGTCTCTGAGCGTGCTAGGGCTGTTGCTGTGGCAACCAACATCAGTGACACGTGCACACGTACAAAAACACATTCGAGTTTGTAACGATATGCCCTGAACAAACTGATTATGTTCAACATTAAGCTCCCAAAGGTGAACAGGCGTTGTAGCTTCCTTAATACTTATTGTGCAGAATGAGACAGCCTGAGTGGAGAGGTTTTTAATTACTGTAATGACTCTTATTAAATCTCCCGTGAGCATGCGTGTTTCCTTCACTAATCTGACATCCGCAATTCCCAACAGACCCCTGACTAATGCCACCAGTGGGGCCTTTTCGTGCCAAATCAACAATTGCTCCTCGGAAAAACTCCCCAGTGTGCACCTAAAAGGAGAATTTGCGTGCGTCCTCGGTGTGGTGTATGCGTCAGATATGACGGATTACAGAACAGCTTCCACACTGTGTTCTACTGGAAGTGGTACACAAACAAACAAACAATCCCTGCACCATCCAAAGCTTGGGGGAAAAAAACAAAAAAACAAAAAACAAGCTGCAGGATGAAATTGAAACAAACTTTAAAAAATGTCCAGACTATCAGATATTTATTGACATCACTATAAGGTCTTTCAGCGTTGTTGTTGTTGTTGTTTTTAACCTTTTCATTAAGTATTTAGGTTTAAGAACATTTAAATATTGAATATGTGCTCTTTGGCAGGGAAGGTCATATATTAAAAACACATTATCAGAGATTGTTTATGTTTCCTGCCTAAATCTAATCAGCAACAACCAGAATTTTACAAAGGACCACTTCAGCTTGGTCCAATCAATACAAAGCTGGATGCACTAGTAGCATGGCACCTCACTCAACTGTTAACGCCCATATGTGTATGTTCATGAAAAAACATAAATAATAGATGAACAAGAAGAAATATATATGTAGGTAGAGCTTTGTGTTTATCTCCTGTGGATGAAGATAGTTGGTACTGATAGCGTCCTTCATGCTTCAGAGTCCTCACTGCAATCCCAGAGTTAATCCCTTCTGCCTGGCCCCCGCTTCCAGGGATTCCCATCCCATTAGCCTGGCAAAATGACCTGTGGTCCTCTCCTGCCCAAACATCATGTCCTCTGACTTCTGTCCCAAATTTACCCCGTTGTCCATCCCCTCTCCTCGCCTCTGACGTTTTTGGGCAACTGTTCCTCAATTAAAAAGTGTTAGATAATCCCATGTCCTCGAGCTCACTAGAGCTTGCTGGATCCCATAATTCCTAAAGACTATGGGCCAGTCAAAAGAGTCGGAAATATTGTGTGTTCCTTGTTCACCCGGTTTCCCTGTTATGTTTGTACAAACAAAAATTGAATTGCTTTCTGACTGAAAGTCATTTTGCAAAACAAAATATGCCAAGCAAACAGCTAGGAAAGTCTTCTAGGGCATGGGGGAGGACAAAACAATGACCCCCAAAGGGTAGCAAATGGTTTAGCAGTCCAATAAGACACCGATTACTCAAAAGCAAATGGCCTTAAATATGGATGAATGGTTATTTATGCCTAGTCAGAGCATGTCTCCTGCAGGTTGAGATTTGATTAAGGGGAGGTCGATCTGCAAACACTACTGAGCCACAAGAGTCGTGCAACACAAAGAACTGGCCGTCTGCAGATGCATCATTCCTGCTGAGTTTTCTGTCCTTGCCGTCCACGCAGACAAAGCTAAAGCCTCCGTCCTTTCACATTTAAACAAATTATGTTTAATCGGGCTATTTGCAAGTCAAAAAAGGAATGCCAATTTGGTAAGGGAACTTAACGTCACGATTGTGACTTCTCTGCAGTGCTGAACGCTGCTGTCACTCTGATTTGTGTCTGTGCTGATAATAATGCAGCATTTAAAATGTTTAATGAACTTACATGGATGAGAGACATAGAGAAAATATAAAAGTAAGGATGACAATACTAAAACACCCACGCTGTTTATTATCTTCAGCTGCTCCTCTTGTGGGATGTTTAATTACAGGCGTAAATCTCATTGTCAGCATTTTTTTTATTTTTTTTTTTTACTTTTGAGGGTGTGTTGTTTGCCTCTAGGATTTGCTAATGAAGAAGCACATCTGTTCCAAACATAAAACAGTCCCTGTTCCACTGGCAAGCATTAAAAAGGATCAATCCAGACTTTTGATATTGTATATATGTGTAAATTAATTTTGTACATCACGGTCGGGTGTAGGTGCAGGAACAGCTGCAGAGCACATATGATGCTTCCTAAAAGGCTTAGCATGGATTTTGATTTACCCTTTCAGAAATTCTGCAAGCAGTCCTCTCATAAAGTTTCAATGTTCTTCCACACTTAAACTTGGCCATTTCTTAATTGCATTAGGAGATGAGAACGCAGGCACCTCAGAATATTTTCTTTCTTATTGCCCTCTTCAGCTTTGCAGGCATCAATTACTTCAATTTTATCAGAGTACTTGGCAGCAGCTTAGAAGAGCCCATCATTGCTGATTGCTGAGGCAATGTCAGAGGAATCAGATTATTCATAAAGCTTTGAAACCTCTGTCACATGGCCTTTCCTACTGACTACTGTGAAAAAGTCATAGTCTTTAAAAGTTGGCTAAGGTCTCAAGTCTTGTCAAGATATCCCAGAGCAATATAATAATTGCCTGGAGAGATCAAGATTTTGCATGGAATTTAAGTTTCCTTTTTTTGCACTTGAAAGACATGTCATAATCTTTTTATTTTGATTCTGAGTTTGAGTCTTGCTCATTCCTCCTCTATTGTTAACCTTTAGGTTTTTTTGTGTGTGAAACCACCTATTTTTTTTTTTTTTTACTGAATAATGTAGCGTGCAAGACATGAACATAGACTGTACAACTGAAAACTGAACAAATCCTTCTTCTTTTCTGAAGAGTGAATTTTGGCCTGCAAGTCGGATGGCATCCTCGCCTTGCTGCTATCAGATTAGTAATTTTATTATTTTTTTGCCTTTCTTGCACGTTTGAGTTTGGTCGATATTAGGTTGTATTACTAAAGTTCTTTGTTTGCTCACTGGTTCATAGTTTATTTCGTAATAGAAGTTGGGTGATGAGGTAACATGGCCAGCTTTGATAGCAACAGTATCTACAATGGTGGGAACAGACTAATGCACTTCTCAACCAGAGAGGGGCGCTGATGAGCACAGTGTTGCTTGAACGGATGAGCAACATAAGAATTCGCTTGCTGTAGTCATAAAAGTGAAATGTAGTCATGAACGAACCATTTTTTTGTGCCAGTGCTTAAGCGTGTTTATTTTTGTACTAAAGGTTAGACATCTTAAAATCTTTTAACATGGGCTTCAATTCAAACTGGCTCAGTTTTAGAGCCTAAGCTTGTCACTATTGTGTTGTTTCATTTGTTGGTCTTGTGGTCTTAATTTCCTCCACCTGTGTCTTGTGATTTGTGCTTTCCTTCCTCCCTTGCAGGTTAGTTCTTTGTGCGTCTTTCATTTGTAATGCTTCATATTGCTGACCAGAAAACCAAAAAAAAAAAAACCCAAAAACAAACAAAAAGCCTCTCTGAGACCGCATCAATGTAATGTTACAGCATGATAAATGGCAGTTGTGCTGGAGCACGACTGGGGTAATGTCCATGCAGGGCAGCAGGGGAATCAGGAGGAGGGATCAATCATGTCTGAGCACAGCACAGTACAACTTGACAAGTGCGAACACACCCTTAGTCACAGAAACTTTTATCGTGGTTCCAAAGCTTTTTTTATTGGAACTGTAACAGTTGGAAAAATTACTTAATCTTTTCTTTTTTTTCCAATCAGTGAAATGCAATTTTGGCTTCAAAGGGGAAACTGGAGTAAGTCCTGAACACAACACTGACATCCCCTTAAGTTAATGAGGCAGAGCCATTCATTATTTAGACATTCTGGAAATATGGTTCATTTGGAGCCACACTAGAGTGCGTCTGTCAAATGTGAGTAACATTTTTACACTGATCTTCCTGTTTAGCTGCAAGATCTACTATACATCTTTATTTGTTCTGTTTTTGCTGAGTAATGGTGCTAAGTAAGTACACTACAGTGGGATTTTAGAGTTAGATGCCTCTTTCAGACCAGAAAAGTGAATTAATATATGCTGTTTTTTTAGTCAGTGCGCTATGTGTGAAACCACACTGCTGAGATGCTCTGCAATTTTGCGTCCCCCGTGTCATCAGTCAACAGGGAGCATGCCCACCTGCAGCCTAGCCTCAACCATCAGTGCACCAGTGGTCAGAGATGAATAATGCCTTTGCTGTGAATTACACAAAAATGAACCTTGGAACAGCCTTTCTGTCAAGGCCACCCCATCACACCCCCTCACACCAACATGAAGGACTCAATCATATGGAAGGATGATTGTCCCCTAGTCTGAAAACCATTTTCTGAGCCATGCTTGTATCAGTAATAGTGAAGAAGGTGCAATTTGAGCCCTAGAGGCAATATTTCCAATGGAATAGTCTGAGATCCTCCTGAAATGTTCTATTTTGATAGAAGCTCAACTAGATAGATGTACTCTATATGGAATATGTAAGTTAATTTAAATGGTCCTGGGAGCTGGATTTGATTGTGTGTGCTGGAGGAAAGTGATAGATAAATAAATAAATAAAACATAAATTTTGCTCAGTTTGTTTCAGAAAAAAAAGTTTAATCAGATGGTTTCTTTTGTTTTATCACTATTGGAAAATAATCAGACAAAGGTTGACTAAATTCACCAAGCTGATAAACCAGAGAAGCTGTTTGTTCCCTGGAAACTGTATCTCCAGAAGACATACAAGGACAGGGTCTCTGTTCCAAATGTAGTGTCTTACTGGAATAGCTTCACTCTAGACCTGAACTGGAAGAAAATCTGGTCTATTCCCTCCAAATATCTTATTATGAATAAGATTAGGGAAATATCTCTGATTATTACTCATCGGTTTTATATGTGCAAGTTATTTTTATGTTCTAAAAAGATACAAAAGGATATTGATATCACCTGCTCATTTTTTAAACAATCTGTAGAAGATCTATGTCATTTGTTGTAGTCCTGTCATTTTTTTCTGTGCTTTCTGGAAAGATATTTGTACATTTATTTCCCATCAAAAAAATGGATTCTTGTTTCTCTCTTGCATATTTAGATGTGTTGTTAAGTTCCCTAGTCTATACTCTCAACAAATCAGATCAATATTACATTATTAGTCCAATTCTATTACTTGCAAAATACCATATTCATAAATCTAAATAGTCTATTTTCAAACCTTCATTTTTAATCTTTGAAAAAGAACTCAAACATTACATTATAATAATACATTCTAAACACAAGAAAGCCATCAAACCCACTGAACTATGTCTGCTATATGACATTTATTTAAATTGATTTATAATCTATTTTAACCGTGGCATTACTTATTCGTTGTTCGTGTGTTCAAGTATCTCTAATTTCTTGTTCTGACCAAAATTTGAATAAAGTTCATTTAAAAAGAACTCTACTTCCAAAAGTCATTAAAAATTATGATAAAATCTAAATTTATAAATAGCAATTATTTTTGAGAAACTGCAACACATTAACTCATGAAGGTCTGAATGCACTTGTACATGCCTTATCAAGGTAATCGAGGATCAAATAAAGACAGTAGCTGTTTGATCAAATACCACATGCTACAGATTTTTTTTTTTTTTATATTTTTGACCAGCTTGAGCAGGAACCTTCCCACAGATGTTCTAATTATTTTCACACCACAAATTCTCAGAAATATGTGGTGTGCCTTGACGTGCTTGGAATACTGGCTGTTTTTGAACAAAAGAATTCTGACACAACCAGCAGGTCCCAAATTCACTGTGTGGATTTCCTTGGAAACACAACCTTTGGGGCATCGCACTCACACAGATGTTCCCTAGGTGATGACAGAAGGTCACTGTGATACCGTTTTGTATTCTCTTGTCTTTAAATTCAAGACTGTCGGAGACATTTGAAAGCATACAGTTCAATCAGTTCGCATGCCTCCTGTATATCCAAAAGAAAGCAGATTTTCCTCTCTCATGGGACACAGCGTAAAGGTCGGAAGTGGACCCTTCTCCACCCACTGGTATTTAACTCTGGTCACTGCGTGACAAATGTCAACAAACAGGCCCCGCAAGGGATATCCACATCCCCAAACATATATGCTCAACAATTCATAAGCAGGCAGAGTGAAGATGTTGGCTGCCTCTCAAATATCTGAGGATTTGACTCAGTTATTTAAAAGATGCTGCAACTGTAAGAAAAATGTCTGCATGTAAAGAGGTAAGTTTTTGGAAACAAATAAACAAAAACCACCACTTCAAAGCTGCATGAATCAGCTAAAAGGCAAACGACCACTCAAAGTTGCCTGAAACTCATCTCGTCCTCAAACATCCTGCTGTCACCTGAGCTTTATGCGTTTTAAGACATTCTGCGCTGGTGTTCGATGATGGATGACATGTTTGGATTCAGTATATTGAGACAAGTAGAACCGGGGGCCAGTGTGTCACTCTCTTTCTATATTTGGTGAGACAGAAGGGCACTCACAGAGAGACGGAGAGACACTTCAGTCAGATAGGACTTGACAGTTTGTTCTACCAGACAGCTCAGTTTGATATAGACATATGGATATGCATAACCAAAGGGGCACTCCGTCCGGCTTAATGCATGTAAATAGGAGGCAGAAAAAGGATGATGCACTGAGAAATCTCATGGGGAATCAGTGAACACAAACAGAGTGTTGACTGTAAGGCCTCTTAGGTGTTTGTGTTTTGAAAGAAGGAATTATGCCTGGGATTTATCATCTGTAAGAAGCAAAACACTAAAGGATTGTGCGGCTTTTCTGTAGGATGTATGTTTGTATGCAGCACAATCAGATTGATGGATTTGAGTCTTTTATGCTTTTTCTGACATTTAAAGCAAAGACTAAAGCCACTTTGTCAAGAGCTCTTCCTTGCTAGCAAACGCAGTGCCTGGGGAGTAGTTCAAAAGTTCAGCACAGTCCAGCGTGAAGGTCAGGTGTGCTGAAGCATCGACGAGAAAGTGGCATCAGCAGCTGAGTTGTTTTAAAGAATGGGAAGGGAGTTACACAACAGAGATCCTGCCACAATAATCCAACATGCTTCAGGGACAGGGAGGCCAAGTGCACTTTGTGCCCAAAAGTATGATCATATGTGTGTGGAAGAGGCACAAAGAGAAGCTCAAGCACAGCATCTTAGTACAGCTATTATCCAGACTAACCCTCCTCTCTCATTTCTTCTCATCGTAGGAGCTTAGCAAGACAGGATTAAAACCAATTACAGGCCTCCCTGGAGAGAAACGAAACAGGGCTGGAGGATCATCTGTTTGTTGTGTATGACCCGCCAGATGGAGGATGGTCATTTAACATTTAATCAATGACCGGAGTGGAAGGATCAAAACGGAACAATTCCTGACATTTAATACAGGCAACAGATTAGGAGTCATTACCTACTGAGTACACATAAAACATTCTGAGTTAGCACTGAGTCCCTGTGAAATGAAAATGAATGAATAAATACAACAGTGTGTAATGAAACAACACATACAGTTTTATAGTGCAGCACTTTTGCCTTCTATTTGCAATCATGCACAAATAACACCTTTCTAGACTTTCAAAAGCAGAAAAGGTCAGAAGTGCATGCTGTTGCTCCATATTCTAATAGTATTTGCACAGTAAGTATCTTTGATTCGTCATATGAGATATCTAATGCCGCTTTCACTTTTTCTTTTTGACCAACAACACAGGTTTAGTTGTTAGAAATAAATCTGTCCTGGTGCATATGAGTACTGCTAGTAGGCTATGTTTATTTATTATTAGTGTACAGCTATAGTGGCAAGGGTCAGATAAAGCCATTGAGCAGCGTTTGCTAAGTGTGACTCGTATGCTACTTCGCTTCTTTGAAGTAAAACAGACATGGTCATCTCTCTACACCATGTCATTTCATCCTGTTGGCTCCTTTATTCCTCCTCCTCCTTTTCACGCTCAGTCCTTTTAATTCCGGTGCTGTTTTGTTTCCTCTTTGAGACCCTCCCTTTCATCTCAATTTTTTTCTGCAGTTTTTATTGTCTTCTCTACAAAAGATGTAGTTATTACATATGAGGCAGCTGTAGCTGATGGCCAGAGTGTAGCCTGTGAAAACTAGGCCAGCTGCTTGAGTAATGCAGGCCTGTGTTTTTAGTGTGATCTCCCCTGGATCTGTATTCCAGTGGGAAAGTGTTGATTACGCACTGATTTATTAGCTTTTGGTCAGACAGGTGGCGTTGAAGAGTCAGGGGCTCATGCCGCCTCACCTGAAGCTTTCAGAAACGGTGGCCTGCATCTGAAACATCATAAGTGTGCGCTCACACCCTTCCTCCCTCAATGTGCCACTCACAGCTTCACTCCAACCTTGCCAGCATTGTCTGCCTGGCCCCCACTACTGCCCATCTGCTCTACCTTTCACTGCCTCATTCATTACACTCTAGTGGAGAAATACACATATTTACACATCGAAGTCTTTAACACCAATCCAGTGGGCTACAGGCTTCACAAACTGCAGTACACATTTTTTTTTAATGTATCATACTATATCGTATTGTATCGTATCGTGTCGTATCGTATCGTATCGTATCGTATCGTATCGTATCGTATCGTATCGTGTCGTATCGTATCGTATCATATTATATTATTGTAGTGGCAAAAACAAAGAAGAAACACTCACCATATGCCTCTGGCTTTGGAAAAGGTCTTGTCCACCCTGAAAAAGAGACACAAAATGTAATTTAGACTTTACTCACAGCCATACATGCGAACACATCAGCAGCACCTGCTGGCACATAAATACATCCTGACTCAGTTGTCAGTGCCTGAGTGCTTATCTGCCAGTCAATTGACTCAGAAACATTTAAAAGTGCAGACTTGTTAGTTGAGCACCATTTCCCCTTAACAAAAAAAAAGAAAAAAAAAAAAGAAAAGGTTCAGTTCACTGAGGTTGTGCATGGAGCTGGGTTACCCTGAAATAACTCCTGCCATCTGTTGAAGTAACATTTCCGAGGATAAAGGATGATTACAAGCCTGTTTTTTTTCAGAGATGGAATGAATCTTATCCTTTTTCAAATCCTTGCTATAAGGCTCATTACTCAATGACAGTCAAGAAAAAAAAAAGTCAGCTGTTCCTAAATCTGACTTTAACTCTTGTCTCACTGATTACTTTTTGCACCCTTTGGGACTTCTCTCATATCACCTCTTAGGTCTGAGTGCACTCATATATAATGTGACATCTTTGGGCAGAGGTCTTGTGTGTTCCTGAAGGGGGCTGAACATTTGAAGTCAGGATCCTGAGGCTCTGGAATGATCTGCATGAAATCAGGTCAGATGATTCACTGTCTTTATTGAAGTCCCTGCTTTAAAAAAAGATATACGTATTACCAGAAAGCCTGTCCTGATTTTATTTGAGTTTCATTTCCCTTTTTCTTGTGCAAAGTTTAAATGAAAATAAACCAAATCTTTATAATTTGTCCATTATGTCCATATGTGCTTATGCATCAGTATAATATTTTCACTCAACAGTCGTGTCTGTTCAATGTAATAATGAATGTAATACTTTGTTTTTTTGCAATTGTTCCTTTCATGCAAAAATGTCTGCAGACTCTTAATATTATGCACCATAGATTATTAAATCTTTACAATCCTATGTTCTAAAACTTGATTTTCTATCTATATGTCTCTGTAATTCTTCATAGAATTTTAAAGCCCTTCCAACCACATCCCCAATTAACCAAATTACCTGCAGATGTTCCAAAAGCTTTTTTCATTTTATTTTATTTTTTAATTCTCTACTGAAATCAAATTGAAAATAAGAACCTATTAAAATAACTTTACTTATATATAGGACAAGATTTTGTTGTATATTGAACCACTTGCAAATATACAAATGTGGTTTTGAATAATTTTAAAATCATTCAATTCTCTTTTAACTTGCTGTTTTATGGTGTGAGCCAAATATCATATGTCAAACCTGATGCTAATATGACTTGACTGTTTGATTTGGCTACCCTTGTAAAGTACTTTCTACAAAGCCTTTGTCTACATGGATTTAGATAAACCCTTTATAAATACAGATGATTGGATTTCATTTAATTATTCAATCGTAAATCACTCTGTCCAAACAGATTTAAGCTGTAATCAGTGGAAGCATGAGCTAAATGATGCAGTACTGGGAAATCCTGAAAAAAAAGTGTAGGAACCACAGTCTGCCAGTAGGTGGCACTCTAAGTGCAGAAGGAAATATAACCTTCTTGCTCAGAAGGTGACATTCCTGCTCTTTTAGGGTGTACATCTAATAGCTGAGTGGAAAGCTATTCATGATGATGATACTACTGGGAAATACTGTCATCATAAATATACTGTCCAACCTCTCTTAAAATGCATCTTTAAGTTCAATGACAACAATAATGTGGATATATGATGCTGGTGATTGATGGCAGCTGTACTGTCCCCTGTGATAACTGGCAGAGATGGTGTAAGGAAACTCACATCTCATGGTCTGTGCATCTGTTCTTCTCTTTAATTATTAATACTGAAGAGCATTTGAAGTCAAACAGCGTAAAATAACACATGAAGCAAATAACATCCAGACTGTAATGTTGATTTTATGATTTTTATCCTGCATTTGTTGGTCCTGTCTCCTATTACTGTCTGACTTGCTTTACCCCTCAAGCCAAGGCAGGATCTCTGTCTGCACTGACCCTCTATCTTCCAGTAAAGACATCAAAGCTGAGAGCTCTCACTCATCGTTTTGTGAACATAATTAGCATGCATGACACAGCAACACCCCAAGGATTGAGCAATTTTGCAGAGAGAGCTGACTCTTCTTGGGTGAGTATTATGAATACAACTGAGACAAGCTACAAAATACAATAGGAGCACCTTTGCAATACATCTAATACAGAAACTACACCTTTCTACAGTTGTAAAGTTGTATTGATCAGGCGACAGTAAACAAATAATTTAGTCAGATGAACAACAACATGTGGCACATTATACCGACACATTATACTGTCTCACGATTAATAAAAACGAACTGAAACTGGAGAAGTGCATGAAAAGGTATAAGCACATAATTACTGCCTCCATAGGAATTAAGTAGTGGCCAGGTGCTGCTAATCAGTGGTACTTGTTGATGACTAATTAATCATCAACAAGTGTGACCATCTGTTTTTACAGTTTGCTGGTCTGGAGCTGGATTTTAAGATCGCTGCATTGACTCCTAGTGTGTTTCAGGATTGATTTTAAGGTTCTTTTAGTTGTTTTTAAATGTCTTAATGGTCTTGGGCCCTCTTATCTTAC
>JBAMYA010000022.1:14512470-14538725 GCA_037176975.1 Arrhamphus sclerolepis
GTGTGTGTGTGTGTGTGTGTGTGTGTGTATGTGGATAGATGTGAGTTACAGTGAATGTGTTACATAAACACTTTGCGCCTTCAACAGTAAGACTTTAATGAGGGATCAATTCATCTTAATCATCTTAATCCACATTAAGATGATCTGACCTCTCTGATTAGTTGAGCTGTAATAAATAGCTGCAAAGCTAATTAAGGAAAATAGCAGAAAAAGAGAAACTGATTCGTTTACTCTTGAAATACAGCACTAATAAAGCTTCTTTCTACTTTCACTTCCTACAATAAGAGCCAATGATGTATTATGCCACTGGCTTCACTCACGTTACACTGGCCAGTACAACAAATCCATTTTCACTGTAGAGGTACGAAAATTTATGGAGTCGATTTATCATAATGCAGAGCAGAGAAGAGAGGGGGGGGGTGCGGCAGCGAGAAATAAGCAAAAATGCAGAGGATGTTTTCTGAGCAAACATCTGGGCTCTAAAGCGCAAACGGGATAGGTGAAGTGAGGAGACTCAGCAAGTTTGTGGCAAGACTTTACAGCAGTGAATCTGAGGCTTAATTCAGGCAAAGAGAAGCCTGAATGTCTCCAGCTGATGTGAAGACCTGCAGAAGCCAAGGTAAAGGAGTTGGTGAATAAAGCTACAGGTAGTTGAATAGCCATTACATGTGATTTGTTGGTATGGATAAACTAATCACATGAAACTCGTGCATTGGTTCTAAAAATTAAAAAAAATGTTATGTGAAAAGACTTTTGTCCTTTTTTGATGAAAATGAGTTCAAATTGTGCCTCTATTATGTGGTAATTTGAAAACTCACTACACTGAGCTACATTTAAGTGCATTGTTAATCACTATACATTTGAATCATTGATAGGTGTGTCGTAATCTAATCAGTGTGTGACAGTTTTATTATGTAAAACATAATGAGACCATGACTTTTACATGTTCTTTGTGAGGCACATTTACACTACTGAAAAGACTAAAACTACATGAGTGCCACCAAGATGCAAGATCTACTGACAGAACGTGGAGGACGATGCAAAAATATGCCAAAAAAAATTGTGGTGGTGTTTTTTCGCATCTATAATATCAATAAATGACTGAAAAATAAAACATACTTGCAAACATTAAGCAAGTGAGGCAGCCACCATGACCAGCATATACTCTGACATTCAGAGAATTTCCTGGAAGATGAATGGCTGTACTCACACGTGGGCTTCATATTCTGGAGCCAGTTCTGTGGATCTGACTGGGTAAACTCATCTGGCCTGTCTGATGTGGGCATTTGCATTCTCAGTGCTGCAGTGCACCTGTGAAAACGGCTTCAAATTGCTCTACAGCTCAGCTGAGCTGTTACTGTCTCCACTGGCTACTTATTAATGGTAGCCCACGTTTCAAGACTTTTCTGAGACATCTTCAACACTCAGTCACAGAAATACCACTTTCAGTGTTAGTCATGCATTTGCACTGAGGGTCCTCTACATCATTGATGATTAAAGCATTTTTTCCAGTCTCTAATGCTTAGTAGTCTGTAAAATTAAAACACAGTGGCTGAGACAGTTCTTTACAAGTAAACACCAGATCAGACAATTGTACTGAAAAACACACAAACACTCCTACATCATTTGTATGGCATATAATTGTTAGTTGATATGTTGTTAACATCATTTCCTCCAACTTAATCCCTACTTATTCTTCTCTCTTTTGATTTAGCCACCATATATTGCTTCTGCCTCTACATGTGATGCCTCAGCACTTCTGTTCAGAATGTCATGTTTAGTGACTGCTCATTAAGCAGCAACATCAGAAGCATTAATCCCACGTTACAATGGAAAACTACTAAAATCACTAGCAAGACACACATGAGAAATGCTTTTATGATGAAAATGATCAGATTCCAGCGCACAAACATCACATACATGCAGACAAACACAGACACAGGATCTGTACAATCATCAGACCAGCTGCCAGAGGCAGACTGTCAGACACACCTGCCAACAACAACCTCTGTGAGCTGTGATGTCATTCATAAGAGTTTTCATTCTTACCCTCCATAGGCTCCAAAAGTGAAACTCCTCTTTCTCTGCGGCATACCGGCTAATGGAGAGCAGAGAGCCAGTCAACTCACGGCTCAGCAGAGCCAGCACTTGTGTCACTAACGCTGACTGAGCGTTTGTGTGTGTGTGTGTGTATGTGTGTGTGTGTGTGTGTGTGTGTAGCCTGTCGTCTAGGTTCCACTCCCTGAGCCCGTCGTGCCCTGCCTCTTCCTTGCTCACACGCCTCCTTCACAAATGGGAGAAATGGAGAGAGGATGAAGACAATAGGGAGGGGACTGGAGAGGGGGCGGCTGACCATGCTGGTGTCCCCGGGAACCATGAGAGAAGTGTTTCTCAATAATTGCCAGTTATATTTCTCAAGCACATCGCAATCACGTGAAGGTTTTTTTTGTTGTTGTTGTTGTTTTTTTTTTTTTTTAGCCTAAAATTATGTATTCCTATACTACACTGATGCAATTCCTACAAGTAAATTATTTGTCACTTGAAAAAAATACCTTAAAACGGTCAAAGGCAAGCATCTCAGAGCAGTTATTGACACTGTGGGAGCTTGCTTGAGGCAATTTTGGCAACACTAGCTTTGCTTCTCCATGTCACTGCAAAACAGCTGGTCAAACAAGCTGTAGACACCAGACGAACCTCCCACCATTCTACATAAATGTCCCAGTCTTGCACGGGCGAGCAACACCACTCCTGCATACTGTGACGACCTCAGAACGAGTTACTAATCTCTTCATTCATCTGCCTGCAACTACTTTTGTAAGCCTCTGGTATGTGCACTAAAAGAGGGTTAATATAATACCGAGTCATCCCTGCACTACCCTTAATGTAGCTGCATTGATTAAATGTAGTATCTGAACATGGAGACTCTGCTGTCACTGGTTGTTCAGCCTGATAAACTGGCAGCTGTGACATCGGTGCATTAAAGCTGATATGGATTTTTTGGAATAAACAGTGAATGCAGTCTAAAGCATCAGCCAGCTACCTGATAAGACACTTATTTCCAAAGTATTTGCTTCATGTTTGCTTTTGTGGACAGAATTACAAACAGCAGCTACAGCTGTATTACATGGCAAAAAAAAGCAATGTTTTCAGTTGGTAACACTTTACTTTGTTTCACACTGAAAGTGACAATGAACTCATAGAAATATCTGAACCTTAATCTCTCAGAGGAACAGTAATGTCTTCATCACATTAATTGTAAAGCACTCCTAGTAACTGAGCAGACAAGCACTTAATTAATCAATGGCCATGCAAAAAAGCGCAATCATGCTGAAAGACAATTACATCATCTCTCCTAAATTACATCACCCCTTTTCCTCTGAGATAATCGTCTAAAAGAACATTTCACAACTGTTCTTGGCTGACTTTGTTGGTTATTGTTTCCACTCTTGGCCATGAGGTCATTAAACTAGACATATATTTAGCACACAAAGACTGAATTGGCTTTTTTTTTTTTGGTTTGTTTTTTGCATTTATCTTGGTGATTACAGGTTAAATTGATCACTAACCCTTGTTGTTAAATAAATCAATCTGATAAATGTGTCTGTTAAAGCGTGTGTGACTGTGAGAGAAAGCTGCTTTGCACTGTAGAAGTGCCTTGAGTGGTTCTTGGACTAGAAAAGTGCTTTATAAGCAGGTCGTTGAAGTAAATTTTTCCAAACTCACCTTTGCTTTCGGTTTGGTCCCTATTAGACAGATTTAAGATGCGATTTCACCTGGACTCACGCTCAACACACAAAGGCCTCCAAGGTTGCAATAATTTAAAAAAAAAGATCCTAAACATCAACATGATCAACTTTCACAAAAGCCTGGCAGCAATATTTGACACAGATCTGTGTAAAAGAGATTTAATGTTAATCTTTGCACACACAAAATGAATCTCACATGGAAATACAGCAGATATATGTCATATATAAATGGAGGAACTAATTCTGATATCAAATAAACCTTAAATGGATAAATAAATCTTAAAGTATCTCTGCTTACTAATATCTGAAATAAGATGCAAAATCAAAAATATTAATGCAGAAAGAATTATAATAAATCAATAAATATTACATGAGTGGTGTGAGAATTATTAGATAAAAGGGAGGGGGCATGCACTTATCATTCAGAGGGAAATAATAAGTAAGATTAAGTAAGATAACATTCAAAGCAACATATAATGGGCTGCTGCTTCTGCCAGAATTGATCAAATTTGCCTTTAGCTGTCTATGATAACTCTTCTCGTTTTAAAGAAGACATTACACCTGTTAACCGTCTGTTGGATTGTTGCCACACCAGAGAAAAGGGCCAACCTTGGCGTGTACCCAGAGATTGTGGAGGATAATCAATAGCTTGCACTTCATTAATTTGGATACTAGCTTGAGGGGATATGTATAATGAGATCCAGGAAATTAATTTCTCACCAAAACAGAGTCTGCATAGCTCCAGTAAACAAATATCTTTATTCTAATCTGTTCAACACATTTTCAGTGTCCAGAGAGATGACCAGCTCTAGTTTTACTGAGCCGCCTTTGCAGCAGATGACATTTAAGACAGCACGGACATTGGTGCACCTGACTGCTCAACAGGCATTATAGTTTTGAGTATATTATTCAGCCAAAGTGCAATGATGTCAACATCTATCAGGAAGAAGGGTCTATAGGTATAATGAAGGGTCTTTATCCTACTTCAAGAACAATGCAATAAAGTTGTTGGGAAGAAACCTTTTTCCAGCCGATAACAATAACAGAGCCAATTTATTTTGTAATTTCTTGTAGAACTCTATAATATATCAATCTGGAATGGGAGCTTTATTGTTTTGGATTTGACTAATTGCAAATGTAATTTCCCCTAGAATGAGCAGAGAATGGAGCTTAGAAGCAATCTCTGGACAGATAGTGGGAAACTTAATTTCATCCAGGAAAGATGTCAATTCTGCAGCATCCGGTGGAAATTCTGACTGATATAAGGATGAATAAAATGACTGGAAAGTACAATTAATGGCTGTAAACTTGGTGGTGAGTGAGCCTGAAGGGTCTTTAATCTGAGGGATCAACCAGGACATAGCCTGGAACAGCAAATGGTATACAAGACATGTCGGATACCAGCATGGTTTATTGCCTTGTTCTGGGAGCACAACAGCAGGAGGAGTTCAGCTTCAGATGCTGTGATGAGATCAAATGGTTAAATTCATAGTGTAGATCGAGTCAATGTTTGAGAAGAGGAGGATTCTGATCAGTTGCATATTGTTGGTTGATGCTGGAAATTTCATTTTTTAGTCTTCTTCTTTTTTAATCTTCTGGATTTGTTCAAATATGCTGAAAAGGATATAACTTGACTGCATAAAAATGCTCCCAGTGTGTCCCATAACATGGAAGAAGAGATAGATCCATTCTGATTTATGGCAATAAAACCATCAATAGCTTAGGAAACAGATTCAGTTTATCTAACTTCTGATAAAAGCAGAGGATTAAATAGCCGCGGGCCTGGGCATCTTAAACAAAACAGCAGCTGAATGTTCAGGGTGGAGCTGTCTGAAGTAGTGACAGTTATGAGTGGAAGTAAACTGGTATGAAGGTTAATGAGATTGACAACTAAGGTATTTTCAGTTACTGAGATTATCTGGTTAATGTTGTTTATATTTATGTTTTACAAAAAAAAAGCAATGTTGAAAAAACACTAAAAAAAAAAGAAACATTAGTTGTGGCTGTAATTTGAACTGCACACCTTCACATGAGAAAATAAGGGGAGCGATGCGACTGCACGATAGTGGACATGAACTCTACTGACAAAAATATAAATAATAACAGCAGAGTTGTTTACTACTGCCAGGCTCACATCCTGCTCCATTGTGGAAGTAACACCAAATCAGCTTTAACTTAAATTTAACACGAGTATGTCTTCATCTCATATTGTCATGTTAAAAAAAATGCATCTGTAATGTATTAGGTTTATTGAACTGTGAAGTGTACTTGCAGAAAGACCTGCAGACTGCATGTAGGAAGTGAACACAGTCGCCGTTTGTTAACTTCCTCCGGTAGAGCACAGGTGACCAAATCTCCAAAACAGGGTTCAGCTAAGGAGGGATACACGTCACATAGGCCTATATCTAATCAAGAGATCGTTTGTTATGATTAAAAAAAATAAAAAATCTTTACGGGTCTTAATAAAGTAAGGCCAAAAATGTTTTACACACAACAAAATATTTACATACTGAAACATTAGTATAAATATTCAAATAAACAGACACTGTTCAGAGCCTTGGGACCACCACGTCCTGAATTTATTCAAATGCCACTCTGGCCCGTCATTCTCAGTGCTACGTTCTGTCCTGTCTGCTTTCCTGACAATTCAATTAAGTAAAGCAGCTGTGATGTGCCTGAGGGTGCAGCCCAGACACAAGCCTTTAATCACATCACCTCGGGAACACGGCCCAGTGCTACAAGCACTTCTGGCTCCTCTTTTATCCTGAAGGGAGTGGACGGGCATGACGACTCCCAAGCAGACAAGAAGTGGGGCTCTCTGCCAGATATATCGTCATGCACAGAGACATCACTACAAAATCAGTAAAACCGAATGAGTTCACAATATACCTACATCTATGAGGCTATCACCTCCATGCGTGTTTTATGTATAGTAGGGCAAAAACATATATAGCGTTTTAATTATCATATTTAGACTTTCTTGCACTTCCTTTCTCCTAAAGTGACAATGATTTTTAATGTCTAGAACAACGCAGATGAAGGAGATTTTTTTCTTAGGCTTTGACATTCAATAAATTTTCTTTTTCAAAGTATATTATATGGTTTTAATGTGTTTGGGGACCAAGTCAATTCTATTGTAATTTATAACTCCAACAAGTTTTAAATGCAACTATCTCAACAACTTTGTTTCTTTTAATACAAACCTACACCTATTTTACTCTACAGGTTGAAAAACATTTTAAAAAAATGGAGCAATAAAGCTTTCACCACTTTACAATGCTGTTATTTGTTGTTATAATGCTTAACAGAGATTGTAGCATTGAGGATAAAGTGTTTGAGTCTCAATTATGTTCTGATATTTCTGTAAACCTGTCGTGTAAAGTGTTACATTTTTCACTTTTAATTTCTCTTTACAAACTTTAGTCAGGACTGAAGGCAAGCCAGTTCAGTATATGTACCACCAGGCCTTTATATGTCGAAACATGTCTCAAGGTATCCAGGAGCAGAGTGTCATTTTCACTTTTTTTTTGTGTGTATGTGTCAAAATTCTCCACGGATTCTCTAATGGGGACAGGTCGAGACAGAGGCACTCAGGTCACCCTTGTAACGTGTGCAGAATGTGGTTTTGCATTGTCTTGTTTAAAAAATGCATGCATGCCCCCGAAAAAGATGTTGTCTTGAAGGCAGCATATGCTGTTCTAAAAACCCATTGTCCTTTTCTGCACTAATTCTGCCATCGCAGAAGTATAAATGACTTTTGCCAAGGGCGCTAACACAACTCAGTACCGTCACAGAGCCTTACTTTTTGTATATTAACAGTCTGGTTGGTATTTTTCATGTTTGGGTCATTCTCTGTAAAACATCTAAAATACACAGAACACATTTACACTGTGTGATGGTCAGTTTCAGGTGCCCCTGGGTCCAGCAATGTCAATGCAAACCCTTGACGAGATTGACATGAGGCTCGTTTTTTGCACTGTAAAGTTTGAAGTGACATTTGTGAATGTAGCTCTGTTTTATAGTGCTTGACAAAGCTTTCCAAAAGCAATCTGTTGCCCACATGGTTTTATCAGCTATTGGTGAATGACAGTTCTTGTTTCAGTGCCATGTGAGTAATTGCATTTCAAGGGTGTCCAGCATGGACCATCACTCCACATTCCTGGATTAATTTAATAATATTGTAATGTGCAACATAAAAGAAGCATGAAAGGCCTTCCTAATGTTTTTTTATGGACCTCAGCAGATTGAAATTGAGTTCACAAAATCATCATATTTCTTCACTAAATTACCAAATGTAATCCCTTTATGAATAATCCAGCCTATAAAGACTCATAAAACTGATTCTTCATCGATTTTCAATGTCTGGATTTAAAAAAAAAAAAAAAAACACCTGAAAGTCTGAAACCAGAGACAGTAAGTAGGAACTCACCCAGGATCACTTCAGACCAGTGAAACATCACAGTAAGAGCTGCTGTGTAGTCAGTGGTTTGCAAACAGGACATTTTAATTTTACTGCTGCATAAAACTTAGAATTAAAGGAATGCTCGGGAGTTAATTCAACTGTACTCTTTTACTGACTGTTTGAATTATGACAGAACATATGGTCATAAAATTATGGCTTTAACGCAAACTGATGTACCGACATTAATATAAATTTCTATTCTGATAAGACATCATTATCATTCCCCCTAGGTGTTAGAGTGGATAGGGTCCCTGCAGCATAAACAAGGTAATTTAAATTTAACTGTGGATGTAAAGAAAGTGTATAAAGAGAGGTGTGTTTCTGTTCTGCACCACTTTACTATATATATGTACACGCTGACACTGAATGTTGCATATACTACAGCCCAGGGATTGTACTTTAACCACAAGCATAATACTTTTCTACAATGTACATTTTTGCAATAATGATAGATAATACAGGCATACAATAGAAGTTTTTTTGTTGTTGTTGTTTTTCAGTATTTATAAGTATGTTGACTATCATCAGTACTGCCCTTTCTTTGGTTTAGATAAAGAAACTAAAGGTTTATTGTTTACTGACAATGACTCAATTCTATGCTGTTCATTCAAGGTGACTATAGTATTCAGTTAATGGTTCTAAGCAGTGGCTGTTTTTATTTGGAATATATTCAAAAGACGTGGAAGCTTAATGAATGAATGGCCGGATGAATGGATGACTGGATGAATGGATGAACAGACCTTTAAAGAAGGAGGTTCATCAATCCACAGTATTCATACTGTATCGGTATGAACAAACTCCTTATGGCCACTGTATACATTGTAAATATTTTGCTGATATTTGACTCACAAAGCAGCACACATGCACTTTGATTTGAGGGGAGTGAGTTTGTAGAGGGGGGGGCGCCATGCAAATATTTGAAAGGAGTGAACATTCAAAGAGCAATTGTGCTTTGAAGCACGAGGAAAAAAGCCGAGCTTTAGCTGTGTGAGTGTTTCATTTTCAAAAATACTTTTCAACTTCAGCAGCTTACTGAGTGTAAGTGGGTATGTCTAGCTCTAAGGCAAGTTATTTCAAGCCATTTGTTATTTTTGGATGGTTTAAATTACCTGCTAAGTCACACTGAGAAACCATGGCATTTTACTACACTCAATATTTTGACATTTGAAGGGATTTGAAGGTGCATTAGATATCATATTCTGGGTAGAAATTCAGTAATCCCTCTTACTTCCCCCTGTTTATGTGAAATTTAAATCAGTTTCACATCCTCTGCTGGATTTCTAAGTACAGTTTGAGCAGACTCCTCCAGCAGACAGCTGAAAATAACCCAAAATGTTACAGTAAGGGCCACCTACTGTTTCATGGTTGGAGCAGGCCCACGCAGTCAGCTTCCTCCCACTGGGGTCACATGACCCTCAAGCCTGTGGGAGAAGCTACAGGCATGCTCATGCACACACACTGTGGTCTTTCATGGCCTCCATGACTGAGGGGCAGGATATTATGGTGGACAGGACAGGAGAAAAGTGGTATTGCTGCAACATGCCAAATGAGCCCTGTCCACATCCACATTCCTTTGAGGTCTGGTGTTACTCTGCTATTCATTTTCTGCTCGTTTCATTATCAATAGGCTTGTCACACATCTCTAAGTATTGTTTCCATTAATCTATATAATGTTCCAGTTAACAAATGGGATGTTGACATTACTAAGGCTTATCCAATGATGATGATGATACCATTCATGATGATACCATTCTATAAAGATTTGACCATGATATCGCTGGATCATGACAGTTTGTGCTCATCAATTAATCATGATCCAATTGAAGATTATTGTAACAGCCACTGAGATATGTTTCTTGTTGATCTTTGTTGTTGAGAAAAATCTATTTCTGTTATAATGGATCTTCTGTGCCTTGTTATCTCTGCAAAGGCAGCTCCGTGATGGATGGTTCCTTGCAACTAAGGGGCTTTGTCTTCCATGCCAGGTGATCAATAGGTCACTCACCACATCCAAGACGGACTCAGCTCAAAAGCACTCCGTTTTAAATCCCTGAGCTGTGGGGGAAATGTCAGAAAACAAAAGATAACTCCCAGTCCCTTTGCTTTCAGCTCACGCTTAGAATGGTAAATTTGATAAAGTTCATTTCAATGGACCACCCCTGCAGAAATGATCAGATTAGTTGTGTGTGGGTTCCACAGATGTTAAAAGGTTAGAGCTCAGTGGGGAAGTCGGTTAAGAAAGTAGGTATTGCAATGTTGTGAGTAAGTGTTATTATAAAGACATGAGCATCTATTAATGAATAGTTAGTGCAGAGAGCGAAAGGTTACAGTGCCCTCTGCTGGACACTGCTGTAACTTCCTTGATATCAGCAGCTGCCACTAAATTTAGTTCAGTACAACCTAAAAAAACATGAAAGTGCTCATCAGCAGCTTATATAACATAAAATTCAATGTATAATCACTTCAGTATTTCTATGAATTTATTTAAAAAGATGTTTTCTCTAAAATTATTAACTTTAATAGAATTCATTCCATGTTTAGCTTAATTTGGTTTACTTTAATAAATTATTTGTTTAATTTTAAACATCATGCAAAATCACTGAACAATTATCTATGCATAATTTAATAGTTTTTTTTTTGTTTTTTTTTCAGTGACTCAATTGAATTCTTTTTTGTATCTACCCCAAATAAATCAAACCAAACCTTTTCCTGCGTTATTTCATCTGGTATAGTTATCAGACTGAAAAAAAGACTAATGGAAATGGGTCTTTTACAAGGTGGAGGGTCAGGGCCTCTATACTAGAAAAAAAACTGTCTCCATGCTGTGTCCAAAAATAGATGCAAACCTTTGCACATGTCACCTAGAAACCAGTGCACAGCGTTGCCCGAGAGGTCAGGGGGGTTATTGATGAGTCAGGAAATGTGCTGTGTGTCCTGTAATAGACACCAAGCTAATCTATATCTACAAAAATGAGAATCACACGTTGTCTGTTGTATTGGGAACTTCATTTGTCCAGAAAAAAAATTAGCTTTTTTTTTCTTTTAGGAAAGAATGAAAACTAGGCTACAGTATGAATTGTATAATGTAATTTGACCAGAGCACATGTACTACTACAGCTCCAGTACAGATCCATATACAATTTCTGTATGCAACTGACTTTTCTTTTTGTTTCTTTTTCTTTTTTTTGTATATCTGTACATCTTTTTTTTTATGTCAACCAAAAGACAAAGAGCAGTCGACAGGTACTGCAATCTCATGTTTATAACTAAGTCACAAAGAAAAGTAGAAAACAAACAAACATACAAAAAAACATGGTATTTGTGAAAGTTTTGCAAATTTCATGATGCAGTGATGTGTTGGGGACTCGTGATATGAGTGTTCAGGTTAAGCTTGCACAATTGTCCTTTACACACTGAAAATCCTTCATTATTATTTGTGTTATTAATAACCTTATTACAAGCAACCCCAAAAAAATCCCTCTCCCATCTTTATTTGTAAGAGGCTGCAGGCCTGCAAGGTAAGACGTATATAAGTGTAATGAAACCTGGAACATCTTGGGATCACTGTAATCGCTGTAAATGTAAGAATAACTGCAAATTTTAAAAGTAATTTTAATCTACCATTCTGTCCCAACTTTACTGATTTGGAGAGACATCCTTCAAGCTAGCTATCCAGACATTGATATTCAGCCTCAGCCACAGGTGTAGGGTCTTAGGGAGCTGATGCCTATCTCAGGTGACGCAGTGATTTCCGCATGAGCACTTTTTGCTTCTGTGTCATCATGACCTTTGCAGCAGCAGCAAAAAACAAAACAAACAAACAAAAAACACTCAACGGAACTAGAAAGGAAGATACATAATAGATGGATAACATGTCAGTTCAGCTCAGACTCTCTTCTGCAGTGTTATGCTTACGGTTATTGTGCTCTGCGCCATTTAGAACGTGGCTTAAATATTGAGTTCTGATTAATTTAATCAAAATGCTTCCTGCCTTCGCTTATGCTGCACAAGCTGCATAAAATGGAGACATAAGAGCACAGTTGAAGCATTACTTACTGTGGCTATTGGCCTGGGTCTGGTACAGTATGTACTCAAAAGTAGGAACAGTATTTCTCCAGGAAAAACAAAATACCAAAGGCACATATTTTCCCAGAAATGTAAACATGAGCCTAAGTGACCACAATCTGAATGTTGATACGTATGACATCAAAGAACGTGGATGGCGTGAGCAGCACCAGGTAAACCAACTGAGAGAACAGCATCTGTTGTCATGCCCTCACTCCATGGCAAGTGTCGAGTGTTGAATTAGAAACGGTACAAAGGCAACTTGTTATCAAAATCAGGAATAAATATCCAAGTCTATCAGATGCTGAGGCAGGAGTGAGGCTGAGACATTCAAAGACCATCAAAGAGACAGCACACTTTCAGCCTAATGAGTTGTTTTCTGTGGTCCTGCTTAAACCTTCCACTGAGAGGAGAATGTTCAAATATACAAACTGCAGATGAATAATTCAACACGGAGCAAAATGATGCATGTAATTTTTAAAAGAAAAAAAACAAACAACAAATATGAGCAAGAAGCTTTAACTAATCCCTGTTTGCCTGAACCACCAATATTAAATCTGAAAGTTACACCCAAAAAAGTCAAAAACAGTGGCTTTAATGCCTGAAACTGAAGAGAAAGAAAGAAAAATGTGATTTTCTAAAAGTATATGTTGTCCAATCATATAAATAGTTTTCTCTCCAGATGTGAGCTCGTGCGTCGATCAGCTCAGACTGGTGAGAAAAAGATTTAACGTTGGACATGAAATTATGGCATTGAAGGTCAAGAGAAAAGCGTATCCTCACAGAACTGTACAAGTGACACAGGGGCTTTTAAAATATATAATGATGAAAGAGAGTCTTAGTCCTCAGCAGAAAGTGGTCTAACGTAAGCCAGTGTAGTAATAAGCTAGGTGGATTCTTGCAATGCTGACCTGGTAAGAAGAAACAGATGGGAAAATAGAAGAAAGAGAATTCTTTTTTTTTTTTTTTTTTTTAAAAAGGTGCAAAGTATTGCAATTTTAATTTAAAAGCTGGTACAATACTGTATGTGTCACAAACAAAAATATCTGACTGGGACATACAAAAACATTCATCCTGAATGTTTCAATAAAAGTTCCTCAAAAACTTTGAGTTAGCTATTTAATAGCATGCCCTAAATCCAGCAATAAGGAGGTTTTTTGCTTGTATGCTTGTTTATTTGTTGTTTTTTTTATCCATGTTAAAACATCATTTTCAGTGTCATTTGAATTACTATTTTATTACTTTTAGGAAGTGTGGTTTAAATCTGTAGGTCTCTCATCCCCAGAAAGAACCAGCCCATCGTCTCATGCAAATCTGTGTAAAGCTTTACGGCACAACGTCCACATCAACAATGATGAAACTGGTTCCTAGAGCTACGCCAGACATCATGGTAGATGATGTCCATTACTTGGTTTGCACTTGGACAAGCCTTGTGAAAAAAAAATGGGAGAACAGAGTGTGACAAGATGAGACCAGAATTAATCTCTTTAGCTGCAATAATGAGGTCCAAGAGACTTTTTCACAGGTCTGAGTGTGATGCATCAGTCACACAAATTTCATCTGTGTAGGTGAAAGCATGTTGGGGGTCATCAATAAACTTGAATCAGACAGCGCTTCTGAGGACTAGTTTTGTACACTCATGCCCAGAACCCATAAATCATAATTTTATGCCAGACCTGATGGGAGTGTGAACGTATGTGAGTTTTTGAGCACATGTATACTAGAACCACCACTTCAGCAGCACCGTTGAGCCATTTTCTCACGCTTAAAATATGACGTTTTTCACCAGACCTGATGCAAATGCAACATTTTGGAGTTTTGGGGTATAGGAAATCTCCCAAAAACAGTTCTTTAAAAAACAGCAGCAACAACAACAATAATAATATTAAACAGAGCAGTTATAACAGGGCTCTTGCAGTTTCAGTGCTTGGGTCCTAATTAAATAGATTTCAGCAAGTGTGTTCAATGCTCTTTCCCTGTGGGATTTTACATGTGCATTGTTTCCAACATCTGGTGAAAGTTTCAGGTCAATAGCAACTTTAGAAATATATTTACTGAGAAATAAAGTCTCACGATCAATACTTATTTTACCCCCTGTATTGTGGTTTTTCATTGTCTTGGAAAAACGGTAATAGATCAAAGCCAACTGTTTTTCTCTGTGCGGTTTCTCTCTCTGTTGCTTTAATTTTGCAAGACAGATGGGTGGAATATCATGTGCACCTGGGAAATTCTTCCTAAACTCAGATCCTTGACTGTGAAGGGGAAGGTCTTGTTACATTTAATAATAGAGAAAGCTGCTGCACGGCTGCCTGAGCACATAAACCAGAGTGCTCAGCTGTCCGTGGCCTGTTCTGTGGCCGACGTGACAAAAAGAAAAAAATGTTGGTTTTTGGATGTGGAAAGCAACAGAAGACAATGCTGGAGTGAGAGATAGAAAGATTAAATGAAAACGATGAAGGAAAGCGTTGCAGAAAATGGAAGGAGTGGCGTACTGAGATAAATGATGGAAGTATTGAAGGATAAAGGTATATACATACATACATATATATATATGTATGTATGTACAGATAGATAGATAGATAGATAGATAGATAGATAGATAGATAGATAGATAGACACACATATATATAACAACATTTGTTGAATGTGTTGATTCATGGAAATTTCTTGCTTTGTGAAATGAAAGTTTGTTCTGCACTACTAGATTTCAGTCACATTATGTTGAAGAGGTCTGCTGACATGGAAACAAAGACAGATGTTGACATCTGCTTCTCAGGTGCAGCCTTAAGGCGTACAGCCATGAAAAATACTGAAACAGCAGTAAGCCCTGCAGAAATATAAAAACGCGATCAAAGATTGTGTGAGGCTTTCAGTGAGCAATGCAGCATTTTCAAACAACCCTTCTGGAGGATTTTGTTTCATTTTAAAACTGTGGTACACATTCATCAGTCACCTGTATTTTAATTATCTAATATTATTTTTTTATACTGGTGATGCTGCTGGTACAAATAGCACACACCCACACATGGAAGACATCATCAATTATCTGGAGGAAACATCGACCATAAATGGGTCACTCGTCTGTCATACAATTACCCTTAAGGCAAGGGAAGGCACGTTTATTTGTAAAAGCACATTTCATACACAAAGGCAACTCAAAGTGCTTTACAAAGGCATTAAATTAATATAGAAACCATACCATATATGGGTTCAGGACTTTAGCCAGTGCTTGCTATTTTTAAAGTGCTCTACATATAAAGTTGGCTGGGCTGGGCCTCGCCTAGCTGAACAAGAAACACTTAAATTTAAATGATTACTGAGTGTCATATGTTGTGCTCTAAAGAGCTGAATGATAAACTGAGGATGCAGCTGCAGAAACTGCAGTGGACCTAGAGCTGCTACAAAATCAGGCCGACAGGGAAAATAAAATGCATTAAAACATGAGTTTGAAGAATTATATTTTGCTGAATGAATTTCATTTAAATTCAGTTCAGTTCAAAAATACTTTATTAATCCCCAAAGGGGAATTAAATTTCACAGTTGTTAGTTAAGTCTTTTCAAAGATTCATTATAGATGGTTATAGCTATGGGCAAGAAAAGCATAAATAATTTAATGGCCACTTATTTCAGATGTTTTGATACAAGTTTTTTTTTTTTTTTTTTGCTTCTTTAGTTTTGTTTTAATCTTTTTTTTTGTTTTTGTCTTTGTGCTTGTGCCTAGTGCCCATTAGCTGTGGCATTGTTTCCAAAAGCTTTTGCAGTATCAAACAATTGTTTTTGTCCAAAGTACTTACATTGATGTTTGGAGTCACATTGCTGTGTAAAGTCCTCTCCAGCACATCCTAAAGATTTTCTGTGAGGTTAAAGTCTGGATTCTGTCGTGGCCAATAAACATGTGAAAATGATGTCTCGTGCTCATGCAACACTCACAACTTCATCTCAATGAATCCTGGGATTGTCGTCTTGGAATATGGGGGAGGGGGAAAATAATGATGGAAAAACCCTCTCGTTCTGTATATTCAGGGAGTCTTTTTCTGGACATTTAAATGGCTAAACCTGGATCTAGTTTACATAAGCAATCCCAGATCATGATACCACCATCACAGGCTGCACAATAGGCACAAACTATGTTGGCTGGTCTGCCACTCTTCTTACCCTGGTGCTTGAATCATTCTGAAATCTGGCTTCATCAAACCTTTTCCAGAAACCAATATTCATGCGCCTTAGAAAAGTGAAGCCCTTTCTTTGATTACTCTCACTGTTATATTCTATGAGTCTACACAGCTGTTTAGTCCTAACACTATAAGTCAGTGTTCTTCAATCCTGGTCCTCAGGGCCCACTATCCTAGATGTTTTAGATATTTCCCTGCTCAAACACACCTGGCTGTAATCAGTGGGTCATTGACAGACTTGTGCAGACCTTCAAGACAAGCTGATGGCCATCCAATCAGGTGTGACGAGGAAGGGAAACATTTAAAACATGCAGGACAGTGGGCCCTGAGGACCAGGTTTGAAGACCACTGCTATAGGTTAACCTCATGTCGTGTGTGTAGCCTCATATTGTCTTTTTTTTTTTAACGTGGAAGGTTAGGGTTCAATAGTATCCTTCAGGTTTTAACAATGCACTGGGCACTTCTTAACCCATGTTAAGTATTTTCATTAATTAAACTTATTATTTTATTATTTGACACTTTGAAACAGAGTAGCATCTGTGTTGATGGTTGTTAAAGGAATAAGAAGCTACTCAATGTTGTTAAAAAAAATTTTTTAGCCATGTGATTATATAAGCTGTACATTTACATCTTGTTTTCAAACTCCAAGTGCATTTAAACCAGGAGTGAGAGCTTTTAACTACAGAGAATTATCAGCTAGTCACAGGCCATATATTTAGATAAACCTATTAAAGTTAAAACCTTCAACCCAACAGGCACTGGTCCAAATACTACGTAAAAAAGGAAAAATAAAAATTCACTTCATTAGCCTGATGTGTTTATTACTAACTGTAGGAAAAAAAATGTACATTTCGTTACAACAATGTGAAGATAAAGCAGATACAAAGTTGATTCCTTAGGTGGGACAAGACAAATCGCTGTAACTCCTCCCACAACTTAAATTTAGCAGTCTCCGTTATTTCCACACCTCTAGAACACAACACCTCATCCCACAAACAGCTTTTCGATCGTAAACCGAGCTGCAGCAAAGCAGTTTACAGCACCTTTGCTGTAGTCGTCAGGCTGAAGGCAAATGAATTCATGATGCAGACGACATCAGAGATGAAAGGATGCTGAGCTGCCAAACAACCAATGAAATCAAATGGAACAACATTTCCTGGGTAAAATAATCTATGTGCACATTTCACCACAAGTAGATTTGCTTCAACTCCAGGATGCAGTCATTTTCTGAGGTAATTGGTTTATCTGTACTTTATTACATGAAACATGTACAATACAAGGGTTAATAAAACACATCATTACAAAAAGATTTAAGTTCGTTTTAATTGTGCGATGGTAGCTTAGGTTTCCACAACTTCCATTGATTCAGCCAGAGAGAAATTTCCAGTCAATCTTTTGCTACAAAATGTTGACACGCTGAACGGAAAACTACTACAGATCTACAGCCCCCTCTAGTGGATTCACTGGGGAAGTTTCCCTAGGTTGAGCAGTGAAGTGTGCCCCGTGGCGGGATTTTTTGTGCGGCAACTTTTCATATATATAGAAACCCTGTTAAAGGAACTAAATCCTCGGCAAAAGCTCAAGTACTTGCATGACCTAAAACTTGAAATCCTGTGAGTCAGTCCAGAGAGCGCAGCTCTCATCTTATGTGAGACATGTCATCCAGATGTGGCGTCTTCATGCAGCCCGTGCAAAGCTGATCCATCCACAGTGGAGCTTCGTGCTGGAGAGGTGTGCGGCGGGGGTAAAAGGTGTACGACGGGTCGTAATTCAAAAGGCAGCTCAGAGAGTTCATGTAGATATCCGAGAAACGACTCAGGCGTCTGGAGAAGTACGTGGGGTTGTGACACGTTCTGAAAATACTGCCAAACTGAGGGTTGAACAAGTTCTTTGTCATCACCCTAAGAGACACAAAGTTATGGTAAAAGTTAATATCATGTTATGTAAGTATGAATTTCTGTATGTTGCAGAGAGGGGGAGTGCTCAGATCACACATCTAGGTTTAACAATAAAAAAAACACAAAGTAAAAGTTATAGTGAATGTCCAAAAATTAAAGTTTAGATGTTAAAGTATCATACACATACAACACAAAATACTACATGTACTAAGTAGCTTAAAATTCAGCTGCTCAAATGTGAGTTTAAGCAGACAACTGCAGCACTGTGACAGTAATTGGGTACAGGACCCTGTATAGATGGTGTCATTGAGTTCACATTGGCTCACTGGCTTCTTTAGGTTCATTGGGTCCAAGGGGCGGAGCTTAGGACTGAAGGAAGTCAAGATAATGGGACTCACCTCAGTTCTTCTCTTTCTTTCTGCCACTCCAGAAAAACATCTTTAGACTCGGCATCCCGGTGTGTCTGAGACATCGAAGGAGAAACGTGAGCAAAATTACACCCATTGGTAAACACATTAAATACATACAACCCCCAACTCCCCCATGCACAAAGGAAATATATATCCAAAGATAAGAACATTCAGAACATGTATTCTTCGGTCTGAGAAGACCCAATCATAAACCAGCAGGAGCTTGTACACAAATGTCATGTGTGTGAAGGTATTTCCTCCTCTGGGCAGGATCGCAGCGGTTTACATGTGGAGCCTCACTAATAAGTATTTCATGACTCTGCGTCTGTGTGAAACAGAAGACTTTCAGAGCAATCCTTGTTCTCCGTCTGTAATGCTGCCGGAGATGTAAAGTCTTAGCTTCCTGATGACACGTCAAATGTACATTTGTCTGTGTGTATATACATAAATGTGTGTCCAGAGAGAAAGAAGACTTCAAGACACCAACACCGTAGTGTGCTTCAGTATATAACTTCAGTAAATATTTGCCACTTTTGCTAATTCTCATCTTGCGCACAAATTGGGTAACTTGTGAAAAAAGACTCCCGCTACATTTCTCAGAGATTAGAGACTGAAACCTCACCTGGAGGCGCTCCATCAACCCAGTTAAAGCCTGAAGCCAGGTGAGCTTCACAGCATACCGGTGCGTGCTCACTACTTTGGTTTCGTGATCCAGCTCGGGGACAATGGCAGCCGTACGCCAGCCATGTCGCAGCATCAGGTCCTGCAACAAACAGGAAAACAGGCTGGGTCAACCTGTTGCAAATTCACTCAATTCTCACATTTTGCAAAAATATTTACAGTTGAAAACCACAGGTTTACGTACACTGTGTAGAATGACATAACCATTTTGTAACTAATTTGGCAGTATGCTTCAGGTCGCTGTCCACTTGGGAGACCAATTTGTGGCCAGGCTTTAATTTCCTGACTGATGTTTTGAGATGTTGCCTCAATATTTCTACATAAGAACATTATGTATCGATTGCACAATCAATACATCAGTAGGCAGTCTTCTGATGCATTCACTCTACCATTTTGAACCAGCTTGAATAAATGTTAGAAGTTTTCACAATGTATCCAACAACCCAAGTATCAAGCTAAGAAATGTTAACAAGTTACCAGCATTGTATATCTTTGTTCTCTCAAACAAGACTGAAAAACATTTCCAGTATTAAAAAAAATAAAAAATTCCCAACTTGCTTTACCCCAGGGGGCAGCGGATGAAAAAAAAACACGGGAAATGATCTTAGTCACAATCCCACAGATGTCTTAGTCATAACTTTATCAGGTGGATTCGTGACTAATGAAAGTGACGTGCTTTGATACGTACAGCCAAGTCACTATAAAGATGGTCTCCAAAGTAAAGAACCTTTGATCCTCTCCAGCCAGTCAGTCTGAGAAAGTCAAACAGGTTTCCCTGAAACACAAAACAGAGACACAAACTTAGTTCACTAAATCACAATCTGCCATTTTAAACATTTACATTATATCACAAAATAAAAAAATTGAAAGTTGCAGACAAATTCTCCAGATCAGACAGATGATCTTTGGTTTGACCTCTAGACACCAGTTGCTGTTGGACATGGTTTATGAAAGTTGTAAGAATGTTGCTGAATATGATTAAATGCTGTTCATACTAGATATTCTTCTGTATGCTTCACTGTTTTGTCTCATTTTTATTGATTATCTTGTTTCTTAGCAGTTTTAACCCTTCCTTTTAATCAATGTACTGTAAAACATGCTGTTGTTATTTTTTAGGGTGCCTATTGTCATCTGGCTGGGGACTACAGCAGGATATTGGCCATGTTGGCTAAAGCTGCCCTTTTTACAACCACTGATGCTGTCAATTAATTGGGATTGTCCGCGGCATAATAAACCAGTAAACGAAACTAAAACGTTGGTGACCGTGGAACTGGTGAGGAGCCAAATGCAAGGGGTAGGATGAGAGTTAACAAGAGAAAGGGGCATCTGGGGCAGGGATAAAAGAAAAAAAAAAAAAAAGAAAGAAAAGAAATGAACCTGGCGAAAAATTACAGTCTGATCTGACTCAGGGAACTGGGGAAGAATTGGCTGAACTATAGCAAGAACAGTCTTTGCTCCTTCTAGTTTGCAAACTCATCACAAACTCTAGGCAGATGGCATGCAGACAAAAAAATAAAAATAAAAAATAAAAAAAAATAAAAACTTCAATGACCAGATGATCAAAAAGGTTTGATTCACCAGGAGGTCCTTTTATGGGAACATTGACAAGAGTTAGAGTTATCATAAGTTGCAACAGTTACAACTGATTGGTAAATTCTCAACAGATGGGTTAATACACACAATGCACTGGTCCAAAAGCAGTGAAAATCAAGCGGACTAAACTCGACTTCAGACTCACACAGCAGGTACAAACACATTTGCAACATGTCAAAACCCAGCTGGAAATGAGCATGTTGGCTTAGTAAAATGACTCCACAGGAACACTTTGGTCCTCTGGGTAGTCGGGCTAGAGCCTGAAGCACTACTGACCTGTTTGTAAATCTGTCCTTTGTCCAAACTGGTTATCTTTTCCCATCGAAGATCTCCATTACCATCCAAGCGCCTGAAAGGTCTGCAACAGTAGCAGTTTTAAAGAATGTTGCTGAGCTCAGTCTCTGAAACTCGGGTTACTTTCCCTCACAACAAACTTACTTGATACAATCAGTGAAGAAATGAGGTTTGTCCGCTTGCACAATGATAACATCGAAGAAATCTCTCCATCTTTCCCCCACCATGTGCGTCATTCCTTTATCCCTGCGCAGAGGAAAAAAGATAACTCAACACAACAGCTTGCAACAGAAGCGTTTCCTTTGGTATGAGTCAGAATGAACTACAGCAGCCACAAGCGTCATGATGTTTAGACTTACACAAAGCTGAAGGGACTGTTGGTGATCAGGAAAAGCTTTTTTCCGTGACTAACCAGCCGGTGCAGAACAGCGTCAGTCTCTTCTCCTCGAAGGATGAACTTATCTACAAAACACAGGTCAACTCTTGACCCAAATGCAAACTGTGCAAGTACAGAAACGAGAAGCTAAACAAGAGAGGAATGCTTACTCAGATCTTGCATGATCCACTTGTACATGTAGCCTTTGAGGTGAACCATGCCAATGGCTTCCTGTGGATTGAAAGTTATGCACTTTTCAGAGCATGATAATCAGTCTCCACCTGATCAATCATGAGAACCTGTCAGTTAATGTGTAAATGATCAAAGTAAAGGGATGCTCCCTGCAACAGGAAAAACTCACAGCTCAAGAACAAGAGGAAATGCACCATTGTTCCTGTCTGCTCTCAAAAAGGTTCAAACTGTAAACGTTAACTCAGATCAGCGACTCCTAAGCCACCAGCTCAAGAACAAAAAGTATGTAAAAACAACCACTTAGTTCCTCACAATGGGAGGTGCCAGGACAGAAACAACAAGTCCGGAGACGGAAACTCACAGAGACATCCTTGAAGAGGTGAACTGGATCATAATCGATGTCGTTGGTGATGAAAAAATCATTTGCCACAGCCAAGAGAGTCATCTCAGGGATGGAGAAAATGTCCATAAACTGCTTCACCTTTGGACCCTGTGGACAGAAAGAAGATTTTTTTTTTTAATTAACTACAGTAGCACAAGTTTCAGTAGTCACAATCTATTAACATCAACCCAAAGGAAATTATAGCAATACTATTTTTCTTGTATATTTTTTTTAGATGAGGTTGATTAGGAAAGATCAAGAGGTATACTCCCCTCTGCAGGAAAGAACTCAGACATTATTTGAGCTGAAACAGCCGACTGTGAATTGGTCCTAATTGGCAACATGGAGGTTTGAAAATTTCTGACTTTTCACGACTGAAAGATTCCAACTCGCAGAAATCAAAACAAAAGTATTTTTAGTCTGGACACAGAGTTCCTCGTGTTAGCTTTATTGGGATTGGAACGCTGCAATCCAGCTGACTCATGATGCCAACGGAGCAAACAAGATCACAGAAATCCCCATTTGGTGTTGTGTAATTACACGACAGTGCGCGTCCCAAAACCTGAAATATCTGAGGACATCAGTTGATTACATTCTGAAATAGTTTGACAGTGGCCAAATGAGAAAAATGATTTGTTTAGGCTGCGGGATCGGATTCGACATCTGTGCCAAACCAAACAAACAAAAAAGGTCGAACCAGCTGTCTCCACCCTAATCTTGCTCAAAGATTATTGCACTATTGAACTAGTGTGTCAGACAGAGATTGTTGAGCAGAATTCTCATTACTGTGGACTCCTGATGATGCAGTCCTACTCACCTTTCCATAGAAGCCGCTGTCCTGCTGCAGGGGGACATGGTAGGTTCCCCCGTAAAACTGAAGGACCTCCTCATCCGGCAGTGGACTCAGACCCCTGAGTTCATCCAAAATTATTAAAAAAACAAAAAAACAAAACAAAACACAATATAATCAATGCAAACAAAGCCTTGAGCAACTGTAGATAAACAAGAATCGATCAAGTTTTCTTATGACAAATCCATCAGTTGCTGTGTTACATTTGTGTTTGGGTTGTTCTTACCGATAAACTGTTCCTGGCTCAATGTAATGGAAGGCATCAATTTTCATCAGAAGACCCTACAGCAAACACAAAAAAAAAGTTTCATTAGGGATTTTCTATGCAAAAGGTAAAATAATAATTTCACTGTAGTGGAGGAATAAAATATTTTACCTTTTGGATGTCATAGTGAAGACCCCGGACAGCAAAGTTGGGAAGGTATTCATATTTGCCAATATCCTCAGGGTACTGTCAGGCACGAAAACAAAGTGGGTAGATTAACTTCAACATCAGCTTAATATCAGTTTTAATGTCGGAGCACTCTGAACAACGTCTTCATACCTTGAAGTGTTCGATTAGGAATCCTCTCGCTGTGTTATAGATCAACGTGTTGAGTGCGTTGGAGTACTGAGCCAACGTGTAGTCATAGTCGAAACCATAAATGTCCACATCAGCCAAATCAACCTCATTGTTGGCGTAGATCACTGAGGAGTTGAGGCTTTTGCACGCACCTGGTGGGATCAGGTCTAATCCAGAGAGAACAGATGAGAAACCACGACTCAGATTAAACAATGACGCGTTAAACCAGACAGATAACTCCTAAGAAAGGTGAAAAGGGAATGGGGGGAAAAAAATGTTACGGTAACTTGATGAGAGTTAGGATCAGAGGATTCATAATGCCTGCTGATTTTTGCACTTCAGCAAAAAGGAGAAAAGTGACTCTACGCCCGTTTTCATTCCAAAGGGCCTGGCAAGCTCACCGGAGGTTGCGTAACATGTGGTTCTCAGATGTTAACTGACTATTGACTAAACCGAGTCAATCCACAAAGGACATTTTGTGCACTGCAGCTTGGGTTTCAATGCGGAGCTGAAAGGGAACATGTCACTAATCACCTCTTGCACAAAACACTATGTTTCCTTTTCTTTCTTTTTTTTCATAGCACTATTCTTCAAGTTTAACACAGAGAACACACATGCACCGAGATTAAGCAGTTTGTAATTTGCTCCTGACTCAGACGCTAATACCCCGGCTGGACTAGAGACAGCAGGCTGTTGATCTATATGAGAAAGTGGGCCACGACCTTCTACCCTGGGACAGTTTCAAAGAGCTGCAGCTGGGCAGCAGACAGGCATGCACCAACCCTCTGGCTGGTTCCCCTGCAGCCTTTCCATGGCTGTAAATGCCTTTCTTTTCATGCAAAGTCACTTTTGTGAAGATAACATCTGTGAAACGTCGACTCAAACCATGAGGAATGCATGACCACTTTTCATTAAAAATAATTAGAGTTCAGAGCCAGTTATTGAGTGAGCTGTAAAATATTTAAAATTAAGATTTTCCACTGAAAGTAAGAAGGCTCATTCAGGAAGTATGAGGGATTATGATACGTTAAATAATCTAGGCAGATGAATGTTTAAAAACTATTTTCACTGGTCCTGGCTGTGCTTTCCAGTCCGCAATATTGTCACCAGGCTCATGCATTAAGTAGTAATCGACTCTATGTTATATTAATGTTGACGAGGGCCACGAAAGTGTTCTGATTAGAGGGGGATAAGACTTAATTAAAGTTTCCAGACAGTGCTTGTGCACACAGTAAATGGCAATTTCTTATAAGAAAGCAGCGTCCAGTGCTGAGTAATCCTGTTATTCTTAAAAACTCTGAATGCAGCAGGGCTGGGTCAAAGTAAACAACCCTGAAACGCCAGTTATCATCTCACAGAGAGCTCTGGATGCTTCAGCTGAAGACGTTTGTTTGTTTTCGAGACCAAACCAGATTAACTGCAAGATTACAAACAAAGTCTGTGTTGTTTTTTGTTGTTGTTTTTCATGCTGGCAGCTCGCAGGCGTACGAGGGAAAATGCATTGAGACCAGACAGATGAGCTGCACTAATGTGTCCTCTGTGAACAGACCAGTTCACAATGGAAACCAGCAAACGCACAAAATGTCCTCAACTGTAAACAGAGAAACATCGCTGATTGTCGGATGACGTGCAGGACTACCCGCTTTTGGGGGGAGGGGGAGGGGGTGTTGAGGACAAAAGGGGGGGCCTGTTCTTACCATGTACCAGCCGTTTCATGTCGTTGTAGCGACTCCACAGAAAGGACCTCTGGTCCATCGGAGCTGCATTGGAGGTGAACGAGCGTCTCCTCACGCCAGTGACACCCGGAGCGCGCGCGGACTCCTTGGGTCTCTTCTTGTCCGCAGAGCCGCTTATGTGTGGAGTCTCGCCGGCTGCTGGCTGGTCGCAGCTCGGGCTCTGCTCTGTACTTTTCTTCGCTCCTCCAAACACCACGCATGTTGTGGAGAACCGGTTCACTTTTGGAGATCGAGCAAGTGGAGGGGTCCTGTTTCCTCTGGCCCACAGAGTACGTGTTAATGCTGAGCCCACGGTCTTCACGGACATTTTCACAGTCACGTAAACACACCAAGCATTGAGGCTGCAGCGACCACACTGATGAAAACATGCAGTCAGGCCACGCCCACCGCATTCACACCCCTCCCCGATTTAAAGGGACAGTCCCTCTTCCATTGAGTCAGTCATAGCCGCGAACGTGACTTTTATCTGTGATCTAAATCACATGTTGAAACAGTGTTTTCAGATCCTGCCTCATTTATATATCAGCAAAATCTTGTCATGGATTACCTTTGTACTCTTTGAGTGGTTTAGTTTGTCTTCGTTAAGTGATGGATGAGGTGGAAAGTTCTTAATAATCTCTTACCAAATGCAGAAGCCCTTGATAATGTAGCTAAAGCTAATTACATTAGGAATTTTGACAATATGTTCTTAAAGTGTCTCCCTAAAGTGCGTAACTGAATGCAGACTAAACTAACCGTGCTTTATGGTATTGTATTGTATTGTTTTGTGTGTGTGTGTGTGTGTGTGTGTGTGTGTGTGTGTGTGTGTGTGTGTGTGTGTGTGTGTGTGTGTGTGT
>JBAMYA010000022.1:14543892-14561926 GCA_037176975.1 Arrhamphus sclerolepis
GTGAGTTGATCTTAAAAATTGGCATTAACAATAGAACTGAATTTTTTAAAAAGGTTTCTAAGAAGAAGGAGGGAAAAAAAAAAACTAATTGTGATCTTCAGGTCCTGATTACAGACCTATTTTAATTTCAAGTTCACCTAAGAAAAAAAAAAAAAGAAAGAAAAAAATCATCCTACTTTAAGCAATCAATGAAGGAGCGTAAATAGATCCATGTGCAGATGTTTTTGTTTTTTTAGCTTGTAGTGATGAACCCCTAGTTGTGCACTCTGACTAGCAAAGCAATGTCGCATTTAAGTATTTTTCAATCAGTCATGATGTATTAGAAGATAAAAATAGAGTGTAATGCTGTTTAAAAGGAAGAGGCATCATTACTGTTCTAATTTTTCCACCAGCAGCAACCTTGTAAGCTGCTTGCACCACCAGCATTTCAGATTGATGATGTGGCCACACTTGTGGGGATGTTACTTCATTACAATAAGCGTATTTTAGTAGCGCACATGTTTGGTCGAATAGCTGCAAATAGAATGGGAAAAAAGCAGAAGCTGCCAGGGGACTGTTGTCAATGTAATTCAGAAAAATGAACATGGAACACGTTAGTATCATTTCTCGCATCAATAAAGTGTCTCTTAAATCCCCCCCAGAATCAATAAGAAGCAGCCTACATCGTCAGTCAATGGGATGGCGACACTCTGAAAGACAAAAGCTGGTTGTTAAAATGGCTACTTTAAAAGTAAATGCAGCCAGCCAACGTTAAACGAATGAAAAACTCTCCTCAGGTCTGCATCAGGAAGTATTACAGGCACTGCCCTGGCTTGGTCTGCATAGTTTGCAAAGTAAGACTCGCATTTAAGATTTTCCAAATACTGAATACTGGTGGTTTGACCTGAGGTGGTGAACTTATGGCTGCTCTATTTCCATATGAAATGCTGTGTTTACTGACCTCTGTTTAAAGGGTGTAGCTGACAGGCCAATGTCTTAGACCTAGAAAACATCATAGGAAACAAAAACTGCGTCATCAAGTAACAGGAAGGAAGTTCACTGCAACAGCAAGCTTTAAAGATAGTGATTTTGTAGGTAAGGCTGTGCTGTTCCATAAAAACAACTATCACAGGTGATCTGATGGTTTATCAACATGGCCTGATCAGAATGCCGGTTTAGAAGGCAGAGACTGAAGGCAATCGCCTTCAGGAGACAGATCAAAGCCTTGAGTCAGAGGAAAGTAAATGCTGGAGATGAGAAAATTTCATCCTGGAATAAACAGTGCTGAAGATTCACCACAACACGCAGTCTTGAACGAGACCAGTTGGAAGTTGAAACCACTTTGGACAAGACGTGGACAATGACACACAGAAATGAGCAGCACGTTTGTCTCTTCATCCTTCTCCAGGCTGCATGCAGGTTTCTCCACACCGAGCAGAGAAGACCGAAGGTGGGATGAGAGTTTTACTTTTTCTTTCAGTCCATGGTTTTGGTGGGTAGAGAGGGGAATGTAGCATCATGTCTGAGATAAGACAGGATTTCTCAGGTCAGGGAGGGAGGAGGGAGCCAGGGAGTCAACATGAAGGCAGATCCTTATGGAGAAGAGGGGTTTTGGAGAGACGGTGGGAGTGTTTCAGTGCTACAGAAACAGGACGAGACAGACAAAAGAAAACAGTTTAAAAAAAAAAAAAGTGGTTGAAAAAGGTAATGGTAAATTTGACATGGAGTATTTTATATATTTCATATATGTATTTGACACGCACACACACATATATACACACACGTACGCACACACAGACGTGTGTGTGCAAAAATACACAACTCTTACAAAAACAAAAAAACTTTAATCCACAGCTTATTACATATTTAGGATATCATGTTTATAGTTTAAATACGTCCTATCGAGCATAAATCTCTTGGCTTTTCTTGAATATTTAGTACCTACGAGATGATTTTGAATGTGAGCTTCGGCCCCTGGACGTTTTAGCCTGGCATTTATTACCAGAGGTCTTACCAGCATTACTATGCAATTCCTCTGAGGTTCGATATGCAGACGTGGATGATCTACCTCTAGACTCTCTGCAGACCCCTGACATCCTGGTCTTGCCAGGCAGGTCGTGAACGGGGAGAGAAGCGGTTGTTTGGGCCCCTGAAGGTTTTGCATTTGAATATGAACGGCTGGAGCTGAACTGAAACGTGCAAGTGCCTGCAGCTGCTGCTTGTACAGATTTAGACCTGTGATTCAACTGTTTTCTCCTCACAGAAACATCTAAGTGAGCTTTTAGATCAGGCTTGTCTCGACTATCACCCCATGCTTTAGATGTGTTAGGATACACACGCGAAGCTTGAGAAGAAGTTATGTTAGTAGCAGATGAGGAAAAGCGTTGCCTGCTGGAAGAGGCAGGGACGGCATGGGTCGTGATAAAAGTGTCCTGACGAACAGGAAGTGAAGCTCTCCGGCCTGACTTACCCCGTCTAGAATCACTGACGTTTGTTTTTACCGTTATGTCGCTGTTCAAAGAACTACTGGAGTCTTTACGCGTCAGGCAATATCCACGACTCAAATCTGTATGAAAAACATCACTGACACTATGAGCTCTGATGAAGGTGGCATCTCGTGGGAGACCCTTTCCTCTCTGGGACCAGCTGCGTGTCTGAATGGAGTTATCACATAAAAGAGAAGAAGAGGTTCTTACGGGGCTTGTGTGGAGACTTCGGGTTAGAGCTCGCAAGTGGTGGGTGGCCAAGGTAGGAACTGGGCTTGCCCGTGGACTGCTTCTCACAGGGGGGCGGGCGGGACTGCTCCGGGGACTCCGAGGGGCCCGGCCTGACTTGGTTGCAAGCTCTTTGGCCCTGGAGCGGCGGGGGCTACTGTTCAGACTGTGGGGGGACAGAGGCGCCTCCAGGTCCTCCAGACGTTGAGTGAGAGCCAGTTTCTGCTGGATGGCCATGCGCAGCAGAGAATTGAGGGTCTTCTTCTCGTCCTCCGCGGCTGCAAGCTGCCTCTGCATCTCATCCAGTTGGGTGACATACTGGTCACATCTAAAATACATGCAGCATGCACAAGATGGCAAAAGCACATTAATGCAAAACAAAACACATGCTAAACACAACTTAGTGTGTTAGTGTGCAGCCTGAATAAACACCAGATTGTTCCGTTATAACAGGTATTTCTGCTATGTAAACCAAAAGCCATTAAATAATTCAAAAATAATTCCAGTGGTTTCAGATATGGAGATCACAAAAAAAAACAACCCAGAATCATGAGCTTAGTTTAGCAGATTATTAAATGAAAAGAGATTTGGGCAGATTACTGCTACAGATGATACTGTAGAAATGCAGGTACTCCAGCTGCCCACAAGATGGCACCACTCAAGTTAACTATGAGCAAAGACCTTTTGAAGCTGTAATCTTTAGCCTGCTGGAAGAGATAGCAGCAGTCCTTGATCACTGTCTGTACTGAGAGATCTCTTAGGGGATAATCAAATACTAGCTCATAACTCTGTAAAGAGCTTAGACAGTCTAATGCGTGGCCAAGAACTTTCTCTGGAGTTTTAATGACTAATTGTATGAGCATTTCTGTTGAAAAACCATAAAAAGAAGTTCACCAACTCAATACAGACATTGCAAACATGTTCACTCTTAGAACCTTTCCCTCGACGGCACTTTTCTAGCTAATGACCCACCCATCTCGTGCACACATTAGCTTTCTCCTTCTCTAAATTGACCTGGCTTGAGGGGACAAATCTGTCCTCGCCTCCTCCCCCACGAGCACACGGCAGAGCACGTGGTGTGTAATCTTCACATGCACCGTGGATTGTCCACAGGCATGGTAATCTTATTACATGAGTGATAGCAACGGCTTTGCCATTACTAAGCATAACGAACACTAACATAGAGGTACAGACAAACTAGCAAAAGAAAAATGCAATTTAAAAGAAATGCTGACATTATTTAAAAAAATAAAAATAAAAATCACAGAACACTGATAAAGATGAAGATTTCTTTCCTGAGGTTGTCGGTTGCAAATCAAAAAAATAAAAAGAACACCTTACCGACTGGCAAACATGACTCGGAGTGAAGAGAAAGTGGCGGCGTCCTCCTTCAGGGCTTTCAGCTCATTCCGCAGTTTCATCATGGTCTCTGACACCATGCTCTTCTCTGTCTCATACTTGGTTTTTAAATTAGACAAGGCCAGCTCAGCAGTCTGCAATAACCAAAAAATATTATTCACTTTCAAAGTTGGGCTTTACATGATTATTGTGCATTATTTGTAAATATATATATAAAATTTGGTTACTAATATACTTAGTGGAGAATTAGCAGGACCTTCTTTTTTTTTTTACAAAATAACTTTGATGTAATTGTAGAAATTATAATTTCCATCATTATTTTCCCATTAATCATGCTCCAAATGGCAACAGGATGTAAAACGTTAAGGGAAGTCTGTACAGGGAACATTAATGGAAAATCACTGTTCTCTGAGAACAAAACAAAACCAATATTGTCACTTTATCTTATGCAAACAGCAGCAGTCCTAAGCCCAGTTTGTTCCACCAATGTGACCGCCTTATACATATCTTTTCTTCAAACACAATAAGCAGTTTAACATTCTCACATGTAAACACGGCCACCTATGGGCAGCTTACATCGTCCCAGGAATCAGACTTGAGAAAGTGAACCACTGCAGGCAAGTGCTTCCAAGCCAAGCAGATCACCTTGAGTGTGTGTGCGTGTGTGTGTGTGTGCGTAACAAGAACTGACAGCTCAGAGAAAGACAGAAGGGGGTCAAGAGCTTGAAATATCGTGAAAGGGAGGGGGATGGAGAGTTGAGCCTGCGGTATACTAAAGATGCAGAACCGCAGTAAAAGAGACTGTCTAGACAAAATACTGTTGAGACAAGTCAACCATACTGCTTATTCCCAGATTATATTTGGATTATACTCGAGGCTAGCTCTCTTGCCTCATCAATGAACCAAATGACGACTTTGACGCTGGTGTGTCCAACCACAGTCTCCATTTCTTAGGTACACATTGATAGCCTGGACTACAAGCCCTTTTGCTCTTGGAAATACATTCATTTATTTGCTAACAATTCCTCTGACATCATGGTCACTGCATCAACACACAGTTGCTGCACATTAGTCAGCTACACTTCCATGGCACAGATTTCCCATCACACCACATCTTAAAGCTGTTCTACTGAATTGAGATATGGTGACTGTGGTTAGAATTTAAATGCAATAATCTTAATGTTGCATTCAAGAAAGCAGCTTGCAATGATCTGAGCTCTGCAGCAGAGCGCTACTCTGCTGGAGCAGAAAAACAGTCACCACGTTGTGATAAGCTGTGAGGTGTAAACAATGCTCAGTCGGTATTAGGGAGTTGAAAGTGCACCAAGTTGTTCAAATCGCCTTTTGGCTCTGGAGACGAAGTTAAAACTTAAAATACACCGAAGAGCAGAAGCTGTGTGCGTTTGAAGGCGGAGCTGCAGGACGTCACAGCAGCTCCGACCCACACGCGGCGTCAAAGAAAATCTTTGCATCCAAAAACACAATTCAGATCACTGCCGCTACCAATAACGTCTTTATTCATTCATCTCCAGGGCGGTTCTAGAACCTTTTAGCTTGGCTCGCTATAAAGGCTTGCAAATGAAGCAGTGCACGCTCAGCATTTCCTCTCGAAAGGTCATGTTTCCTGTCTGACAAATTACAAAAATAAGGCTTTGAACGTAAGAATGCAACTCTTGATATTTCCCTCAAGAAGCCAAGAGATCATTTCTCCCTTTCAAAAAAAAAAAAAAAAAAAAAAAAAAAAGTAAAAACACTGGGTCCTGCTGGTAGGACCCCACCCCACTGTCACGGCCCAGGGCTGCCCACAGATGCGCCTGTCTGTTAATCAGCTAATTAATCTTAAGACTTCAGCGGGCAACAAGTTATTTAAACCCTGACTGAAACTTAGCAGCAGTTTCTCATTTCTTAATCGACCACAAAGATAAATCCTTTGATCGTTGAGAAGATGTCACTGAAGGGTTTCAGAAGGGTCACATTATTTGTCTGCATTCAGCAGGCCAAACAACTAAGCTGAAACCACTAAAACAGGGCTACGGCCCCAAGCATCATTAACACCTGGAAGGACAGCTGTGAACCACCATATCAGTGTAGTCTGAACAGTGGAACTAACGGCAATATTAAATAGAGGAAAATATAAGCATTTCCACACAAATGCAAACGGATGTCAAGGTACTGGGACTTAAAACAGCTGTGTAGCCTTAAGAAAACCATTTTTCCAGCAAGTCTGAAAAAACAAAACAAAAAAGGACAAGTTTTCTCTTTTTCACATTTAAATGCTCAAAACTCCAACTGTGAGAAATGAAAAGGATACCGTAGAGAGAACCACTTTCCTCCCTATAAACAAATATATGAACATGAGCATTAAATATTACATAAATCAGCAGTGTGAAAGGTAAAACAAAGGGAGGGTGATATAGGCATCTGTGGTAGAAAGTGTGCCCCGAGTCTTCTCATCAAGAGTAAAAGACTTAAGCGCCAAGTTATTTGTTGCTGCTATTAAATAATCAGATTAATGCTGTTTTGGTTTATAGATTCCTGCTCTCCTGATTCAACACATGATGGTTTCAGTGCTCTGCAGCAGGTTGCAAACAAGTGATTGTTGCATGTATGTGAGTAATGAAAACCCTTCACTGAAGGAAGAAGGAAAAAAAAGAGAATGGTTGAAAGCAATTTTCCAGAGCTAGCGAAACTTTAGATTCCTATCTAACGCTGTGCTTCACTTCTAGACAACCTGTTTCAAACACTGTGAAATCAAGCAGAAGCTTTGCAGCGTAGCTACTGTCTGTTGTGGCGTACCTGCTTATTAGCCTTGAGGACAGTTCTGAGGGTAGCAATTTGTTCTTTCTTGGTGCTGAGAAGAGATTTGAGTTTCAGAACTTCCTCCAGGAGGCTTTCAGCGTCACGCTCCGACTCTCCACTGCCGCTAAGCACCGAGTAAGGCATCGCACCCCTCTGACGGCAGAGGTCCACAGCAACCTGAAGAGAAAACGACAGCGGTTTTTATTCCAGGGAATTTTATCTGAAATATCAGATATCGTTTTTCCATAAACAATACTTTAATGTAGTCAATTCTACCTAAAGCCAGTCATTATCAAAACCACAAGACCATATTTTATTGAAACCGCTAAATACTTATCTGAAAAGTTTTTTAATAATTTGAAATGTACTGAGAATAAACCTTTAAAAAAGTAGAAAGAGAATTATTTGTGCTTAAACTGAATTCTCTGTGTTTCAAATGACACTACGTGCTGAAAGGATTCTGTTTTGTGGAGGCCACAATTCAACATTTGACCCCTGGTAATCCAATCCATTCAAAACCACGCGCACGTGTCATCACAGCCCTCGACAGGCTCTGGCTTTGTGCAGACGAGGGAGTTACTCAACATTCGTCTCAGGCTGCTAATAGCAAAAGCTTTAACAAATCACAAAAGCCTGGCTTTCAGCACATGGCCCAGTAAAAGTGGTTTAGTTCCCAAACGTTCAAAATGCATTGACTGAACACAACCACTCATCCAAAATAGTTAGTGCACATTTGAAACAAACACAAAACTGCAGTGCTGTCTTACCCGGAGGTGTTTGATCTGGCAACGAATGACGGCTACCAAGTTGCGAACATTGGAGGGGTCCCTGAAATCTAGGGTGGGGGATCCAGGGCACGTAGGAGAGTCCCCACTGGCTCCTGCACTGTCCACCTCTCCCATAAACTGCAGTGCAGCAGCCTTGGAGATGAACATGTCGTTGGCTCTGGGTTTCTTCTGGGGATTCTGCTGAGAATAGATGTGGTGTGATCTCCTTGCACCTCCTCCTACGCCCACACCACTTGCCCGAGCACCGTCACGGTAGTAGTCCAGGGTGACCCGTTTGGGCGTTATGTTGTTGCACACACAGATGTGGTGGTAGAGGTTGGATAGCTCCTCAGAGAAGGCCAGCAGCTCCTCCTGTGCAACGCTCAAGTGCCCCTCAGAGTCAGTCGCCACTTTACGCGTGGCTCCGATCTCCTTCTCCAGCTCACCGATGCGCTCTTGGTCTTGCTTGCTGGACTTGATACACTGACGGATCTTGTCGGCCAGATCCTGGGCCTCTGCCCTCCAACGATCCTTCTCGTGCTTGTACCTCTGCTCTAGGGTGTTATAACGAGCTCCTGCCTGAGACAGCTCATCTCGCAACTTCAGAAGCTCCTCACTAGCGGCACGCATTCGTGCTTCCAGCACCTCCTTGCTCTTGGTGTCCACCTCATAGTCGAAAACTGCACTGCCGTCATCTCCAACCTCTGTCTCGTTATCTCCCCTGTCTTCTGTTTCTTGGTTTTGATTCTGACTGTTCTGCACAGCCTCCAGCTGTTGCGTGAGAGAGCCCACCTTTTCTTCTTGCTGACTGAGTGCCTGTTTTGACATAACTAGCTGCATTTGCAGTTCCTCCACCTTGCCAGCCAGACTGGACTTCTCCCGCTCTGCCTAGAAATACAAACACAAAAAACATTTGTAATCATGCCTTTTAGTCCGACTGCAGAAAACTGAACTAAAACTAACTGCTGATTCATTGTAATGAAATGAAAGGAAAACTTTTAACACATATTTCTTCCAGATGGTCTTGACTCTTCATGCATCTTTTATGTGACCTCATTCAGTTCCACCGTCCAAACATCTGTTAGGTAGGAGGCTTTCAAAGCCAACCCCCAATGTAAGTGTTTCATTAATAATATAGCTGCTTCAGACAGAGAAATGAGAGCTGTGACCGAAAAAAAAACTTGTCTGGTGAAGCAGAGCTTATCACAAATTAATACCCCTCCTTCACCAACACAAAGCGGATGTGGTTAGAAGCAGGAAGTGGCAGACATCCCTGTTAGCAGCTCAGTCACACAGACTTTAAATCAATAGTAACATCCTTGCATGAAGCAAAAAAAAACAAACAACAACAACAACAAAAAAACCTGAACTAAACCAACAAGGGTCCAGTAGACAGGATGTACTGTACCAGACAACACATTTGGACACATCCACTCATTCAAAATTAGCATCTGAAAGATTTTTTTTCTTAAATATATATGTATATACACACATTTATTTCAGTTAAATTGTTGTTTTCAATAAATTACCTGCTCAGAACTTTTCATCTCTTGCTGCCATTTCTTCTTTTTGCATTTTGAAGCTTTACTTCGAACCTTCTTACGATCCAGCAGTGCAAAATGCAAATTCTTGCAGTTTCTTAACTGGTCTTAAGATTTTGATCAGGAGTGTATATACTATTATTTATCCCTGAGGCGAAATTTATTCTCCCAATTTGACCCATCTGGACCCAGAGCGGTGGGCTGCCACAGTACAGCGCCCGGGGAGCGGGTGGGGGGGTTTCAGGTGCCTTGCTCAGGGGCACCTCATTCATGGTTGTGGACGTGGGGAAGCACTTGTTCAGGCACTCACCCCGACCTCATCATTGGTACCAGCCGGGGCTTGAACTGGCGACTTCCCAGTTCTCTAGCCGAAATGCCACTGAACTTTAATCTACCATATTACTTCTAAGCAGAAGTTATTACTGTTTAAAAATGTATATGCTTTTCAAAATTCACATTTAAAAGGCTGAACAAATACCAAAAGGAAATGCCATGGATGTTGGGGAATTTCCTTCTGCAATCAGTGCCAAATACTAATTAACACTACTTACTTAATACCCTTTATGTCAACTGTAGGCCAGCAGTGAGGCACCTACACTCCTTTTATTGTCAGAGTCCACATTAATAAACTTTTATTAATGCACTCAAGGCAATTTTATTTGAAGGCATTGACAAAACAATGAAAATCTGGAGCTCAATCCAACATTAAGTAGGTTTCCTCTCAGCTAAATGTTTTAAGCAATAAACTACAAAGTCATGTTGGCGGTTTTTTGGTCACCATTTGTCTTGGGTGCACCGAAGGTTTGTGCTGACAGCAGTAAGAGTTGTTCAGCGGCTTACCTGGAGGAGCTGTTGCTTTAGTTTCTGACTGTCTGAAAAGTGTAGCTCGCTCAGCAGGTCCGACACCAGCCCGGAAGCTGGAGCCCGCAGGAATACATCACTGTTGCGTGGAGTGGAGTAGCGATGGATGAGGCCATTGCTTTTGGAGCCACCTAAGCGAGGAGGGTTGGCAGAGCTGGGAGCAGATCCAGGATCATTGTTATAACCACTGTCCTGGTTCTCTTCCTCACACTCAGCCTCTCCACCCTGGCCCTCCTCCTGGCTGTCATCCAGCTGCTCCAGGTGGAGCTCCAGGTTCCCCACAGAATCAAAGGGGTTAAGGGTCAAGGCAGAGAGTTCTCGACGCAGACTGTTCTTCTGCTCCCTCTCCTCCTTCAGGGCTTCAAGGGCCTCATCCAGCTGCCTCTCTGCAATCTCCCTCAGCCTCGCAGCCTCCTCCAGCTGTGCTCGCAGATCCTCCTGCTCCTCGTTTTTTTGGGTCAGCTCATGCTTTATTGATTCAAACTCCACCTGAAATGTGATTAGAAAATAAAACCACAGGACTTATTTTAACACTCTGGGTGTAAAATGTATCCCAACATGGTGATATACCCATCAACGTCATCAAAAGCATGTTGTAGTTATGTCCACTTATTGTACATAACTGTAGCATCAAAGATTCTAATATTGTTGCCGTTTTCTATTCTCAATATAATTTAATGAAGCTGTCGGTAATCTTGATATTCATGACGCTTGACATAAATAACCACTTTTTACAGGTTCTTTGTCAGCAATGCAAGAGCTCAAGAAGCACAATAAATACAAACAAATTTAAAATATGTAGTATTGTTTTATGTAAAATGTTTTGTTCAGCTTTTCAGTCTCTATTTTATTTTATTTTATTGTATTGGGCTTGAACAGATCTATTTAAGTAACAAGGCTCGGGATTATCCATGAGTTCTCATACAATCTCAGAATAATGTACAGATGGGTGGTTCTTTTGGTGCGATCCCACCACAAAAATGATCTCTGGTTTATCTAAAAGTCAACTCACAGGTCATGTTCATGTTAACACACCTCTGCTACATTTATACTGAGACGTGGACTCTTTAGTTAGAGGTGAGTCAACAAACCAGGGCCACTCTGCAATCTAAAGCAAACACTCGTAGCCACTTAATATAACTTTTTTTTTTTAATGCAAGATAAGTGTTTTGCACAGCATTTGAAGAATGTTGGTCTTCCAGAACTTGAACATTTTTAAATAACTGCTAAGCTATTAAAGCATTCAATTACTTTTGGATTCACTGCTTTGTTCTAGCGTAAGGAGACATGCAGGAAATTCTATGAAAAAAAGATAATAGTTTGGCAAATTATTACCCTCTTCTGTAAGACCTACTCAATTTTCTTGAACTAAAACAAGAGTCATCTAGAAAGTTAAGAAAAGTAGAGATTTACCTTCCTCTAATGTAACACTCAAATGACAGAAATAACCATACCTCAGTTTTTACAATGACTTTGATACATATGAATTTCTGATACACATCATGCAAACCCAAAAACAGCCTTAGATGCATAAAACTGGAAAACATTTTTGATACAGTTTTAATATGAATTATTATACACTATATAATTCAGTAATATTCAAGCTGGATATCCATAATTACAGCTATTTAAATTTAGCTGGGTGCCAACTGACCTGGTTTTCCTTGAGCACAGACACCTGTTTTTGCAAAGAAATGTTCTCCTCCTCCAGTTCACCGTTGTCCTGTAACTGGCGCAGCTCACGCACTTTGTACTCCTTCATTTCATCTCTCAAATGTCCCTTCTCTGCCTCCAGACACTCACACTCCTAGGAAACACAACCCACCGTCACATCAGCAACAAGCACAAAACTTAACAAAAAGTTTCAGTCACACTCAGACTTTTTGTTTTTTTGGAGAACTCGGCTGCATTGCTTCCATGTTACTTCAAAGTTAAAACGTATGACATCATAATGAGCCTGAAAACAAACACGGTGGCATCAGCTTACAAGTGCACTTAGTGTGTACGTCATACCTTCTTTAGCTGGATAGAGAGCACCCCCAGTCTATCGATCTCTGAGTGAGCATTACCCAGAGCGAGACGTGCTTGTTTCAGCTCTGCCTGAACTTCCTCCATGCGGGTTGCCATGGCAGCCTCCTTAGAAGCAGTCTCCTGCAGCAGGCTCTCCTCCCGGCACTCTCCATCAGCAGCTGCACGCTTCTGGCTGCTCACAGAATCTGCGAAAGCCTTCACACAAACAAAGGGAGTTAAGAAAGAACAAAACGTACACTATGAAAAGAAACATGTTACACTATGGGAACAAAAAGTAACATTTACAGATCTGACTGATAGTGCAAATCAGATCAAGCCAAGAAATAAACATTTCAAACTCAGTAGAGGAAATTAGACATCAGCGGCAATTATTACCTGGAACTTTATTACAAAAAAGAAACAGAAAGTGATATGGCCGCATGAACTTACACCTTAACAGTCACTTCCACCACATTTCAGTATTTCTCTTTAGGGATATGATGAGACCAGTACACTACACATAACGGTATAATGCATTTTTTCATGGCTTTCCAAAATCAGGAACCATGACATATTTCAGTTACGCAACGATGCTAAATTACAACACAAGCTCCCTTAGCTTTGTGCAAATCTGGTGAAAGCTTAGGTGGATGTACATACAAGGAGGAAGGTTTAAGAAGATTATATATTCAAAAAGACAGAAATTCTGTACCACTATGCCCTTTTAGACATGAAGAGTTTTTCTTGACATGTAAATAAACTAAGCACAAAGAGTAAGGAAAGTTATGTCTGGTAATGCTTCTTGGCAATAAATATTAATACTGTTGGAAAGCCTGATTATTTCTCTTTTTAATAGATGCCATATTTGTAATTAACATGCATTTGTGGAATGAGCAGCCAAGTCGAGTATGTGGGTTGATCTCCCAGATAGAGTAACAACTTTTGGTGGAGGCAGTGTTGTGGGACAGCAGCTCCCTCACTGGAAAAAACAAGGTTTGTCATCATTGGAGGCAATCTTAATGTAGAGATAGACTTAAAATTCTCCCACCAGAGGCAATCCCTTATCTCCACAGTCTGGGATCAAACTCTGTACTCCAAGATGACAATGCTTGCCCTGAAACTGTGGAGTTTATCAGAGACTATGTCCAGAAATTGGGAGCGGAGAGTACTGAATGGCCTGCCAGCAGTCCTGACCTCAACCCCACTGGACTCTTGGGAATCAGCTTAGGCATGCTGTTTGTTCCAGAGTGATCAACATAACCCAATGACTGGCTTGCAACAAATGCTAGTTGAAGATCCTACAGTTGTGTGCGACCTGCATGAGGAAGAGGTGCCAGCCTATTGTGGCCGTTTGTGGTTCTTCCACACACTACTGAGGCTCCTGTTTGCTTAATTAATGCATTTAAGTTGATAAATTGCTACTACAGCACAGTAAACAATAAATGATTTCACAATCTTTAAAATATCCATCTATTAACTTCTCCTTATCCAAATTTGGGTTGCAGTAGCAGCGGGCTATGCAAAGAGGCCCAGGTCTCCCCCTCTGCAGCCACCTCCTCTGGCATTCCTACGCCAGCTGGGTGACATAATCTCTCCGTGTCCTGAGTCTACCACAGGATCTCCACCCAGTTGAATATACCCGAAACATCTCCTAGGAAAGTATCCAGCCGGAACGCATCCGAACTGGATGCCAGAACCACCTCAGCTGCCTCCACTTGATGTGGATCATCAGCTACTCTACTCTGAGTCCTGCCCAGAATGACTGAGCTTCTCACCCTCTCTATAAGGGAGAGTTCAGCCACACTACGTAGGACACTCATTTCAGCCACTTGTATCCACAATCCTCATTCTTTTGGTCATTACTCACAGTTCATGACCATAGACAGAGTTGGAATAAGTTTAAAATGAATCACCAAATCAAATTCTTTAGTGACAGGCATTAATTATACGATCACCAAACCGCTGACATGTTGGTCTAGTAAACATGTATCAGGGTCTAATCTCACTCAATCCCTAAAGGCAACCAACATAACTCAGCATCTTAAAAGAAAGATACAGAATAATATGCTAAGAAGCATAACAAAACGTCTAATTGTGTTGTTGCTTCCAGCATCAAATGGAATTTTCAAAAAAGGCTCGTGATCACAAGCCTCGTGTTTGACAGGTTAATATTAGACAACTAAAACAGAGCTAGTATTGTAAAGGATTATTGAAGGCAGTAGAGAATCACCAAAATGCAAAGAAGAGATATGCAGTCAAATTCATATCACTGCTGAGAGGCAAATATAGAGACTTAACAATGGAATCTTGATAAGATTAAGGGATGAACTGCAGGGCAGCTCCACAGCTATTAAAATTCAAATAAAGAGCATGAGCAGGGAGACTGTGCTGTCATCTGTAAGCTTCTGAAATGTTAGCATATGCACTACTGCCAACACTGTAAGAGTTGTAATTCCACGGTCCCATTGTGTCATGGTTATGATTTCTCAAAGTAATGACACATTATATAACATTTGCTTGCATAAATCACTCTTGTGAACAGAACATAACAATAGTTTATCTCTCTTTCGAGCCGAGATAAAATAAGCATCACAAACAATGAGTAAATCCATCACATACTCTGTACAAAATGACACACGATAAAAAGATACTTAAAGTTAAAAAATAAAATAAATCTACAGAGGAATAAATGTGAAACATATAAATATAGATGACAAAACAAATGGGTGTCATTAGAAAGTTAGACTTGTAAACTTTGAAAAAGGTAACTATGTAAGCATATATATATATATATATATATACACACATGTTCTTTAAAAATAATGAGAGGGCCTCAGGTGTTCCTACCTCTTTGAGCTGCTGTAGTTCCAATTTCAGGGTTTCATAGTCCTCCTCCAGCTGCCTGTGCTTCCCCTTCAGGGCAGCGCTCTCCTCCAGCACCACCAGACCATAGCGGGCTGCCTGTAGCTTTTCCTCTGTGGCCTCTTGAAGCTCCAGAGTCAGTCTCATAACCTCAGCTTTTAGGTCTCTGCTCCCCATGTCCGCTTCCACTTCTCCCTCAGCGACTGCACCAGCTGGTTCTGCATCAGCCTCCAGCATCCTTGCCTGGCCTCCCACTTTATCTGCCAATGTTGCGATTGGGAGTACTGCCTCCTTCACTCCTCCACCCTCATTATGCCACACTACAAATGCAAAACACACAGAAGGAGGCTGAATGAATTCATCAGAAAATGATTTCAAATGGGTTTTCTAGAAATCTGAAAGCAGCACTTAAATAGTAAACAGCAAAGCTTAACACTCAAGCTTAGGGAAAGCAAAAAGGTGACCTGAACAATCCATTATTTTTAACATTTAAAGTACTCACATCATTAATGTCGACTCGCTCATTATATGTTAGGTGTGTGCAAGAAAGAGATTGCCACTATAACACCATAATGGAAAGTTATTTTCAACTTCATCCAATCAGCCAGCTTTAGTATGAGGAACAAGCACAGATACTAACAAACAGTTACAAACAAATCGGTGACACAACATGGATGTACGTTACTTCGAGTATCTACAGGGTGGGGCCGATTCTCGTCCATTTACTTGTGTCTTCTTGTCTGACCCAAGATGGTAACACCAGCTGTCAGTGGTCCAAAGCCAAAGGATGTAGCTAGTTACTCATCCGGAAAGCATCTGCTACCCCGAGCTGGAGCTGACCGGTTCATCAGCAGTCTGTGATAACATAAACTAAAGCTTTGCCGTTCCTCGTGTTCCAAAAGCAGGCCGTTTTCCAGTTAGTTAGAAGTATTTATTCAGAGAGGGACAGAAACAGGACACGACTACACGGATAGCATCACTAGCTTAGCTCAACGTCGCATGCAGGGTAAGTGAGACCCCTGTGCGGACTTGGTGGAGGAATATAAGGATTGAACCATTTAGCCTCTTGGTTTTGTAATCCAGTATATGAACACATCCTAAACTAGACAGATGCCAGCGGTCCTTCTCTTCTGCTCACTATCAATCGCATCCTTGTAAGACCAGCTAACTAGCGGGTCAGCCATCATTAGACAAACTGCGTACTCACCCGCTTCTACCTCAGAGATGGAGCTCCCCGGTAACCGTTAAACTCCTTCAGGGCTCGTCAACAACAGCGGTATTCTAATGACGTTAGAAATCTACTATATACCAGCTGAGTTAAACGATCAGCCGCTCCTCTTCCTCCCACCTGCTCCTTTCGTTTCTCGGCGGGGTCGAGTGTCAAATGCGCGCCGAAACCGTGAAGGCACGACAACCCCCTCTAGCGGAGCACCGAGGCACTACAGCTACACTAACTGCTATATATATTGTCTGTATTTGACTGGATACATCTTCCATCGTCTATTCAAACACAAGAGCTGTTCAATTAAATAACCGAATCTTATTACGAACACGAAACAGAAAAAAAATTGTCTCTAAATCAGCTTCCGCTGCTGCGTCAACTCACTTCCGGTTTGCTTCCTAGTTCCCTGCAGACTTTTTCGACTTTAGCGGTTTCTTTCAGTTACACGATGAAGATCGTTACCTGGAATATAAACGGCATCAGGACATTTAAAGGTGGCATAAAACAGGCTCTTGACTCACTGGATGCAGACATTATCTGTGTTCAGGAGACGAAGGTGACAAGTAAGTGTTTCACAGCTCCGAGAGCGCGCGAGCCGGCAGATAACGTGCTCCGTGTTGTAAAAAACAACAACAACAATAACTGTATTTATGGTTCTCAGGAGACCTGCTTGACGAAAGGACTGCGATTGTCGACGGCTACAACTCATATTTCAGCTACAGTCGAGGACGCAGCGGTTATTCAGGTTTATTACGTGATTGTTATTGTTATCATGGTTAATTTGCGGCATTGTTTTCTATTAATCCTGTACAAGAATTAACAAATACATTCCAAGCCATTAAAAACGTAATGGAAAGATGAACAATTTTACTTGATGTAGTTGCAGATGAAACCAGACGTTTAAATACACTCTATAAAAACATTTAATATATATTAATATTAAACATTAAATCAGACAAACTTTTCACTCTAGTTTTACATGAATTGGGATTACCCAAATTATTTCTATTTGCCAAATGCCTCACACACCTGTCCACAAATTTTCAATACGATCGAGATCAGGGTTTGTGATGGCCCATTTCTGGTTTTGACAGGTGTTGCCACTTACTGTAAGGACAGTGCCACTCCATTTGCTGCAGAGGAGGGTCTCACAGGTCTGCTGACCAACCATGAAGGGGCTGTTGGATGCTATGGTGACCACACTGAATTTTCAAGTGAGGAGCTTCAGCTCTTGGACAATGAAGGACGAGCCATCATCACACAGCACAAAATCATGTAAGAAAAAAAATGACTATGCACCTCTTTGTACTGTATTGAGAACTTGTTTGTAGGCTTTACTGGATTGGGGAGAATATTTAACTTTAATATGACTTTGTTGTGTTTTCACATCACAGGTGTCAGGGCAAAGAGAAAACCGTTACTATGATAAATGTATACTGTCCGCGGGCTGACCCTGAAAAACCAGAGAGGAAGCAGTTCAAATTACAGTTCTACAAGCTGCTTCAGAGTCGGGCGGAAACTGTACTGAAAGCGGGGAGGTGAGCGTTCTGAGAGTTTTAAAAAAAGAGTCCACAGATTGAATAAAGGGGACAGGCATATCCTGCATTAAAACCAATGTTTCTACAATATGGACGTTTTCTAATGTCCAAAAATTGACTTTTTGCCAGTTGATGGCAGTTATGTTCTTGAACTTATGCTATCCATAAAATATAAATTCCCATAAAACTCTGGACACTTTGTAAATTGTGATAAATTCTCAGTTCCCTCCAAACAGTTATTTGGAGGGAAAATGTACATTAACTATACACACACACACATATATACGTGTGTGTCTATATATATATATATATATATATATATATATGTATATGTATATACATCACCGAAGGGCAATTCAAATGTCGAGATGTCTCTATATTG
>JBAMYA010000022.1:14562026-14601839 GCA_037176975.1 Arrhamphus sclerolepis
ACACATATATATATATATATATATATATATATATATATATATTTTCACATATATATGCTCTACTTCAATTACCAACAACAATAAAAAAAAACAAGACTGTGTCTTATTACTGGTATTAATATCTTCTTCAGGCAAGTCTGCTACATGTGGATGTTTAATGCTACAAAACGTTATTTTCTGATATTATGTCATCCAAAAAAAAAAAAAAAAGAGGCAGCTGTAACAGGAAATGGTAGCTGAACCGATTCTTCCTCTGCTGTCAGAATTAGACACCACAGTTGCGTTTAGTCTTTCATTAGAGAAGAAGTCATTTGTTTTTTTTCATTTTGGCCTGTGGTTGTGTGTGTTACTGTGATGACAACAAAAATTATTACTGTGAAGGATTTAAAAAAAAAAGAAAAGATTTTTTACAGTTGCAGCAGAATATAAAGAACATGAACAGACTTTAAACTGACATGTGAACAAATGAAAGTAGAGAAGGAAGTTAATCTTTACCACAAAACTGCTAATTTACATGTGAAGTGCAATAAAATGCTCTCAAGTTTCCTATCAGCTCTGAGCTCTTTTCAATGTCTTGTGTGTGTTCAGTCCATGGCCACTGCTGTGGTACAGCTGTTTATGGCTCTACCTCACAGTCCGACCGTGTGGAGCTTGCAGCACACAGGAGTCATCTGCTTTGTCAAAGACAACCCCCTACGTTCCTACTTCATACGGATGTTTGACATAAAGGTCAGACAAAGCTGGAAAAAAAAAACAATGTGCTCTCTAAGTTCTCCTTTTGAAAACTAATGGAACTGAGAGACTGACACTTGGCTGATGTTTCTTTTTTCCACAGTCTGGGAGACAGGTTTGGGAGCAGGAACTCTACAACCAAATAGTTTACTCCTCACCACAGCTATATTTTCATACCTTTTCTGCGGATGTAAGTACACACTTCTCTGACCTCTTGGAACGGCTGTTCAATTCACCTCTGTTGCTCACAGATCTATTTTCATATACTTCATTCAGAGATTTGTGCGTTTGATTGTCTAGGATTGTCAGGTGGGACTGAACTTCACTGATGTACAGGAGGCAAATCAATTCAAAAATGCTGTCATGGAGAAAATCACCCAAAGAAACAACCGTCAAGGTCTGTGAGTTCACAGTTTCCATTGCAGATTTTATCAGAGAGAAAGAATCAAGCTGTCAACCGTATTTGCATTTGCAGTAAATTTCTTAATGGCTGTTCTCTCAGGTTTCTAGTTTGCTTGTGGGAAAACATTGTGGAATAAAAATACAAATAATATTAATTGTATGTTTCTATCTTTATAAATTATTGGTATATTATTTACCAGGAAGCTTTCTTTGAAAAAAAGAAAGAAAGAGAAATCAGGAATAAAAGTCTGTAGAATTATTTTTGATGAACAATGATTTCATCCCTCCATGAAAAGTAGCTCGTTCATTTTAGCTGCAAATAAATATTGTGTTTGGATGCTAGAAAATGGTGTCTCAGAACTCTGTTGTTGTTGACAGATAAGAAACAGCGCCCCCAGCCGGCAAGTGGTGAGACATAATCCTTATAACAGCGGTATGTCACGTATTCATGTACTACAGGAAATCTAAGTCTTTTCTCACTTTCTGCCACTGCAGATCGGAGTACCTTGCCTCCAGTCCCGACTGAAAAAGGTGTGACACCTTCACCTCATCATTTATAAGTGTAACTACAACCGGTTGTGTCTTTTCTATGTAAATCAAGAACAGATCAGTCTGAATGTATTTTGCATTTCACCCATAAGGGTCATCCAGCAGCAGCTCCGGTTCCTTTCACATGGCTACCGTGGACATCCAAAATCCAGACATTCAGTCGTCACGCTACCGCTCAGTGCCTTCACCCTCTGCTCCTTTAGTTCTGCTTGACAAAGGGAAAAAAAGCAAAAAGAGCAAGAAGAAAGCCCCCAAACTCTCCAAAGCAGACATAGGGGCACCTAGTGGATTTAAGTAAGGCTTAATGTTTGATGTCAGGCGCTGCAAATACTTCCCAGTGCTGTTTATGTTTTGCAACTGTCACTGAATTCGGCCTTTTCCTCTTCTCTCCTTTCTGTCAGGCATGTGTCACATGTTGGATGGGACCCCAACAACCTTGACCCTGATCTGTGGAAGCTGTTCTCCAAAGCAGGCATTAGTGAAGCTGAGCTCAGGGATGAAAAGACCTCCCAGCTCATCTATGACATCATTGAGCAGTCAGGAGGCATGGAGGCAGTCAAAAGGGAGGTGAACAAAGCAGGAGGTTAGACTTGTCATTTTCATCCATTTTTTTCATTCCCCCATTTTCCTGGGGGTTTAGTATAAATATTGAAGGAACTGTAATCAGCTTCTACCACTGCTTTGCAGCTGCTGGACCTCCACCGCCCCCACCTGGCCGACAGGGCCCCCTGCCTCCTCTGCCTGGCCCAAGCTCCTCTGGACCAGCCCCTCCACCCCCACGTGGTCGCTCTGGCCCCCTCCCTCCCATCCCAGGCCAGCCCCAGGCAGGAAACCAATCACATCACAAGCCACCTCCAGCCCGTGGAGGTTTGCCACCCCCACCTCCAACAAACCGAGGAGGCCCACCTCCGCCACCTCCACCAGCACATTCTGCGCCTCCTCAGCCGCCTCCATCCTCAAAGCCTTCTCACATGTCATCCCACAGCATGCCACCTCCCCCGCCACCGTCAAGCCAACAGCGCTCCATGGGTGTCCCTCCTCCTCCTGTGCCTTCTACACCCAGCAGAGGAGGTGGAGGGGGGGCTCCACCCCCGCCTCCCCCACCTCCACCCCCACCACCTCCCCAAACCTCCATCCCCTCAGATTTCCCAGCTCCTCCGCCCCCCTTAAGTGGCAGTGGCCCACCACCACCACCAACTTCAGCCCTCTCATCCTCCGGAGGAGGAGACAGCAGAGGGGCTCTGCTTGACCAGATTCGACTGGGGAAGAGTCTAAGAAAAGTAAAAATAAAAAAACTAGATTTTCTTTTTAAAAAAAAAGTTCTATAAATGGTATATTGTTGGCTGCTCAGTTTGTTTATATTAAAGTTGATGGTTGTCCTGCCCTGCCGTGTATCACAGGTGACGGAGAGCTCCGATCCACCTGCTCCTTCAACGCCAGAGCAAAGTGAAGGCATCGTTGGTGCTCTCATGATGGTCATGCAGAAGAGGAGCAAAGTCATCCATTCATCTGGTAAAAATGAGAAAACATCCTTATGCACGTGGTCCATGACATCACCAGGACATGAAGTCTCTGATTATCATGTGTTCACTCTTTCAGGCGAAAGTGAAGATGAGGGCGGAGATGAAGACGACGATGACGATGAGTGGGACGACTGATGCGGCAGCTCCTGACTTATGTGAAGTCTGAAGTTTTGAAACTGTTTTACTGTTACATGGGATAATTTGTTACTGGTGCAGTCATTGCAAACTGGAGTATGGCCTATGTATATACAAAACTTTGTACGTTACTAAATAAATAAAAGAATGCGTGGTTCAAAGTAAAAGACTGAGAATAGCATATTTCAGAGAGATCTGTAATGATTATATGTCCGTTCAAACATTTCCAGTGTTGGAATCATCTGGATGACAAAACATCACTGAGATGGTGAAGAGGTCTGACTGGGAAAAAAAACCAAAAAACTTGTTTCTTGCACTTCCTGTTGTTATTTCAAAATCTGCAAAAACATAATAATCCACCTGAGCCAGATTCATTCCCATTTTTATGGCATACTGTACATTTAAAAAAAAAATCAGGTTCTCGTATTATTTTCTTATACATTTGTGCAAAAATCCCCCATTTCCCTCAAAGACCACCACCAACAAAGTGCATAACTGGGAAAACACTGTACGCTACACATATGTTCAACGCTCACGTACTGCAGCTCACCAAAAGCACAGGACAGTAAGGGCGCAATTACACATCAACATCCAATGGAATTAGCTTAACAGAATACATTACACCTTACAAATATCATAACACGCCAAGTCTGACAACAGAGCAACAGTGAAATGTACAACTTTGCAACAAACAACAGCAACACACATGCAAAAGATGCATTTTATCATCATTTTAGCAACATACAACACAAGGCTAATCGGAAGTACATATCATGAACATATATTATATTCACAATCAATATATTACATTTCTGTTCAAATATACTTACTGGAAAGCAAACCTGTGTTTCTTTTTTTGTTTGTTTGTTTCGTCTTTTGTTTGTTTTGCATGTTGTTGCCTGTTAACAACAGGAATACATATACTTTACATCTGAGTCAGTCTTTTTCTCTTGAACACCGAGTTTGTGTGAAACGTGTGATCCATCCCACCGAGAAGCCTTAATTTGGTTGTTTGTTTTTTTCTTTTTTTTCTTTTTTTTTAATCACTGTAACATTACACGGTAATAAAGCTGTGTTTTGGTAACTAAAAATGTATGGTACTGTTGAGAATGTGGTCATCAGTTGTGTAAACTAGAATAAATATGCATTTCTAAGCCGACGGCTGCAAAACCATCGACGCTTTAACAACAGATTGACAGTATTACTTGCCAAGTAAATGGAAGGGACACCTGAATGCGTGTCAGAACTAAAAGTCCAGGATAAAGTCCACAGAGGCTGGATGGAGTGTGTCCTGTCCTCTAACCGAGGCCTTGGTCCTGGCTTTCTGTGTGCCTGCGGCTTGTGCGCTTGCGCTGCTGCTGCTGTTTGGGGTTGACTTGATCCCAGTAGGACTGGCAGTACTGGTTAATCAGTCTGATCTCAGGTGGGAAAGGGGTGGAGGTGAGGGCGGATTGCAGGTAAGGCCGTGGTTGGTGGGTTTTCAGCTCTTCGTCGTCATCTTTGGCGGTGAGCGCCAGGGCAATGTCTCGGTCCAGGATTCGCAGGGCCACGCGGGCCACTGTGTGCTTGAAGTTGTTTTCAGTGGCCAGGCAGTGGTAGAGCCCTGCGTCCGACTGGTTGAGGGACTTCAGAAGGATGCCATGGTTGGTCTTAAGAACTCCTCCAACACGATTAAGCTGAAAGTAAAAGAATGAAGCAGCAGTGAAACAACAGATGCGAGCTTGTGTAAATATCAGAAATACACTCATTTCATTTGCTGACTGGGTTAAATAAGAAAGCAGCACCTGTGGAAAAGGAGCTCCAATAGCTTCCTTAAATGAGATATTTTCTGCCTCTTTTTTTTTTTACAGCTTTTATCTAACCACTCACCACTGTTGTCAAGGAAATATAGCATTGTGAAAATACAGATGGGAAAGCCGAATAATTCTACTCTGATCTACATCTGTGACGTCATAGTACCCTGCGATTCATGAAAAACCCAATAAATGGCATCTATGCACATCTGAAGTTGCTCCAAACCAACTGATAAAGTTTTTTCAAGTCTCATAAAAAGTGACACGCACTAGCCACCTACAAAACACTGGATTTCCCATGATGCAACTGCACCCATAAGGACGATCCCTGAGGATTGTCTGTCCACTACAAACCACTACCACTACTACAAACACACATGACATTCCACTCTCGAAAGCCTTGGCTAACCCCAAGAGTGCTTCACACCACGCGCTACTGATTAAGCGTATACTAGACAGTTATCCTTGACCGGCTGTCTGATGGAGTGCGCACCTCCACCTGCTTCAATCTCCAGGACACTAACGAGGAGCGGAGCGAGAAGTCTAACCATAACCTTATTTGCACTATTGAAAAATATATACATGTGTGTATTTTTAATGAGATGACCTGAGAAGGTGATAATGGCCCAAAAATCTGGACTGCAAACAGGTCAGTTTGAGTGACGCATGACCATGCCTAATATGAGAAGCTGTTTCTGGAAAACTTCCAGTCATACGAGGGGGTTTTCAGTCCACTCCTGAGGGCTGTTTCCATTTAGTTCATGCTTTTGATTTTCGACTGCCTCATCTTCCCCTAACATCACCACGTGATTTCACCATTTTTGTCCATCTTACAATATTTACCCGTCATCAGAAATAATGTAAGCAATCAAAGCTGATTACTTTCATTGCGATTTGTGATGTCAACAAAGAGTCTAGAAATCTGTAATCTATTACTCCCAGGGTCACTGGGATCTGCTGGAGCTTATCCCAGCTCTCCCTGGACAGGTCGCCAGCCCATCACAGGGCCACATGTGGACTAACAACCAGTCAAAACACCAATCAAGCTGACATGTATGTGTGTCTTTGGACTGGGGAGGAAGCTGGAATACTCAGAGACATACAATTCCTTTGAAAGGTTTGATTGCTTGTTTTTTCTCTCCCTCACCACTTTCCTCTTTCCTTCCCTCTGGAAGAGCCACTTAATGGTGGCCTGAGGGGAGCGAGGCTGACACTCCAAGAAGGTACTGCTCCCCTCCACTCCAAACTGCACCGTCTCTCGCAGACGTTTCTCTACTACACACACAAACAGAAAGAGAAATGGCATAAATGGTGAAAACTGCGTAGAATCAAAGGGTAAAAAAAAGAAAATCTGTGCACAAGGTCTAACATTTAAACAAAAAGAGAGAGAAGACGAGAGAATGAAATCACCTTTGGCATTAAATCCTCTGCACTGTCTCAGTGGATCACCGTGTTTAACGTCCTGTCTTCTGCTCCTCCTGAGACAACAATCACAGTTAGAGGTTTAGTGGGGTTGACAGAACGTCTCTGGGTAGCCTGCGATCAGTGCAGGATACGAGGATGTGAGGCCCCCCTCTCTCACCTTTTGGTCGAAGGGGTGAAAGCAGAGCAGCTCTCTCCGTCCCACGCACAGTAGGGGTCCCGTGCCAGACAGCAGTCGGAGCAGGCCCTGCCGTACACCCCACAGCGGTGCAGGGACACCTGCGTCAACCCAGCGTCAGATGACACGTACAGCTGTTGCTGCGGAAACACAAACAAAACAAGCTCAACTCAAAGACCCTGCGAGGAGGCGTCAGTACACACACTGGTGTGTTTGTTTTCCTCTCAGATTTGTCTTTAATAAAAACATGCTTACTCTTTTGGAAGATATCTTCATTGTTTTGACAGGAGCTCTGCTCTGTGAATCAATAAACAGTAAAAGTTGGGGTTTCATCTTTGAGGTCATTGGGTTTTAATGTTTTAGGTCACGTGTTAAAACATACCCGAAAAACCTCCACTTCCTCCAGTGTCAGTTCCTCCATGCTCACTGGGTCCTTGGGCAGCACGATAACTTTTTGAACAGTACCTCGATCTGAAAGCGAGACGGATGATGTTGATGATGAAAATAATCTTCAGCTTGGCTTGCATCATCTGCCCTGCAGGTTTCTCACCTGTGCCCAGGAAGAGCACCTCATAGCGACCATCGACAGCATCCACCTGATCCACGACCATGGCAGTGAAGCGGTAGTCCACGGCGGTTCTCACCACCAGGGGGCGCCGGTGGATGGGATAAACTGGATGAAACATGAGCGGATGGGCTCTGATGAAGTTCACAGCTTCATCTGAGAAGTTCTTGGAGGAGACGATGCCAGGAGTAAAGGTTCCTCCCGGACACTAGAAAGGTAAGATTAAGGAAAAAAAGGGAGGTGAGGGGATGATTATAGTATCTGGAAATTATGTGACTGCATCACTTTGGAGAAAACATGACTGAAACCTACTGTTCCAGGGCGTGGGTAGGGAATCTTGCCGGTGTACTCTGTCCATTGGTAGTTATGACCGTGCTTGTGGGCGAATGGTCCATTGAAGACGTTGCGGATGTCAGCCATTGAGTACACACAGACGGCTGAGCCTTTGAACACAGAGCTACAGCAAAAACAATTAAGGTAAGAGGTGAAAGTAGGAGGTAGCTTCCACCCAACCCATGAAATTAGAGCATGACTTGGCCACAAGAATGTTTGAAAACAAACTGAGTGAATTACGCTGGGTGAGGTATGATTTTATCAAGCGAGCTCCTCAGAGTGACTCACCCTGCTGTGGTGAAGAGAGCGTACACCATGGGGTTTCGTTCATCCTGCGTTGGCTGAATGAAGACATCCCCTAAGAGGTGAATGTGGCAGTAGACATAGATATGCAAGTCAGTAATACTACAGTTGAAACACATTTGCTTTTAATTCACATTTGATATGAATTTACGTAGTTCATCAAATCGTGTCTCCACTCCATCGTCTCCAATCACTGAACAGATGAGACGAGCCTTCAGGAAGGTCGTCCAGCGATTCACCAGGGACTTCTGTCCCCCTTCATCATTCTACGGGAAAGATGTTTGGTCATGATGCGATAAGTCACAATTTTCCTTCATATTGCAAAGTTAAAAAAAATAAAAATCTTTTTCGTAGAAAGTGGGGTTCAGCTCACCAGACACACTCTCCCCACTCGGGCTAAGACCGTGGGGCTCGTTCCGCTAGAGTCTAGACTCTTCTCACGGAAAAAGAAGTAAAGTTTGTCGTCGTTCTTTTCTGCACTGTCAGGGATCTGCTGGATCTGAATAAACACAGGCTCTGGAGGATAAAAACATACGAGCAGAGAAGGGAACTGAAACAAGTGGTTGTCATTTAAAATGAGGGGAACCAGAACCTATAATCATCAGCATTTACCTGTTCACACCCACACTTACTCACCGTTCAGCCACCTGGAGTCATACTGCTCCGTCCGAATCGCAGTTCTCCCTCCCATGGTCCTAAACAGAGCAGCGTCTGTGCTCATAAAGTCAATATGTACACCTGCATATAGGTTGTTATCTGCGAAGTTGTGCAAAAACAGATCAGAGTGGTGAAACCTTATATTTCTTTCTTTTTTTTTACCCAGCAGCTTATAGAATTCGAGAGAAATTGGCTTTTCTTTTCCTGCTTATAAATGAAACACATCTTACTGATCAGAACTGCGATGTTCTCCTGTTTTGGGTCATAGGAACATTTTCCTTTCCCTGAATCCACATACCCAGGGACCAGCCTAAACAGGTAATCCTGCAAAGACAAATCAGACTAAGAACATACACTTTTGTAAATAGAAAACAAACAAACTGCTAAAAACAGATATAGTGATTCTACATGTGTACTCAAGCACTCAAGTCTTCTGTATGAAAGTAAAAAGTAACCATTTAGTCCAGTGCAAAGCCATCTGGATCTCACATCCTTATGTAAATCTAAGAATATCAAATATTTGTAGCTGTAAATATAATAGAGAATATTATAATAAAAATGATCAATACTGTTGCTTAAATGCAGACTAATACAGACTAAACTGCTGCTTTCGTTCTACTTTCTCTGCTGTGACCTGTCTCACTTTCATCCATGTCCCTCGTTACCAGCTTGTCTCTTCTCTGACATAGTACCCAAATCCCCCACTCTTTTCTGTTTCAACACTTCTCATTTTTAAGACTTTCTTTTTTTTTTCCTAAACCAGTGGATTGACCCAGGGATCATTATTCATTGCTAATGTTCCGTCCATCTGGGCTGGAATTGGTCAATAACTGAAATTAGCTGCTTTTGAAAACGTGTGGTCAGAAATGCTTGTGTTAAAATGTAATGCAGGTAAAACCCGAAAGCCATCACAAAGTAAGTACTCAGGTAAAGTATTTGCATGTTGATACTTCCTACCGCTGCAGATTAGACAGGCAAAATGTGTATAAATAGATCGCTAAGATGTGACGAGGCAGCGCAGGAAAATCATAAACAAATCAGTGTCCCAGTTTGCAGTCCTGTTGCAGTATTTAGCTGGGAAAAGCTTTCCAGGTCTAAACTGCTGGGGGAATTTAGCCGTAAATCCCATTCTGGGAACTGTAAATGTCTTGTTCACCTCTGCCCTCCAGCCTCTGTTGATGAACGTGCAGATGGGTTGGTATGCCCCCGTTCCACAAGTGTAGAGGTGGGTGCGGTTCCACGGCTCAATCAAGCGCACAAAGTTGGCACATTCGCCCTGAACAGAGAATCAGACAAATGGAATTCAAACATCCCTGTCTCATCTTGAAAGCTGAGTTTTGAAAGAATGGGATGGAAGTGCATGATCCCACCTGTCTACCCTTTCCTGTCATCTGACATTCCCCTTTTCTCTTCGCAGAGGCTGGCCAGTGGATCTGTGTTGCACAAAGCACAACCCCCAACCCCCCCAAAAAAACAGTGAATACTTAAGGATCATTGCACTTTCAGATTTAACACCACATGCCAAATAGCAGACTGGATTTAAGAAGCAAGCTGCTGGAATTTGCACGCACTATGAGTGGCTCCTTGTTGACGTTATGCATGTCCAGAGCCACCAGGTACTCCCGGCTGCCCAAGTACAGACGGCCCTGATCCTGATCCATCAGGAGGATGCGGTAGTCGCTGGTGTTGAAGGAGAAACTGAAGGGCCGCGCTGCTCTTGTGTCCATGAGTTCTGTGTAGGAAGTGTAGCAGTTTTGTCAAAACGCCAACACCATCAGCAAAAGCAGCAGTAGAAAACTATTCAAAGTGTTCCCTATTTGACTTAAACATGTTCATCACTGACTTGGATGAACTTTAGGAGCCTGAAACAACACACTTCTCTCTACCTTTTTGGAAAATGTGTGCCACTGATTAAATATAACTCAACGTGGAGCATTTAGAGAAACATATTCGCTTTTAAGATCTCAATATTTTATGTGTCCTGGCTGCCTGATTGAGTTTAAGGCGCTGCACGCCCCGTGTGCAGTTGGTCCCTGAGGAAACACGGTCAGTGGAACGCACGGCTAATTGTTAAGATCAGGTTTGTGTTCAGCAGAGCGTAGCCTGTTACGACACGCTGCAAAGGAAAATGCTTCTCCTTTTTTGCTCTCCTGAAAGCTCTTTTTGAACCTTTTTCTTCCCCCATCTTCTGCAAGACAAACGGCCTCAAGCAGAACTCCAACAAATCAATTTATCAGTTTAAAAACATAAAAAGACACAAACCACTCCCCCAAACACACACACACATGCAGAAATATCGACCCCCAGAAGTGCCGACGGGGACATGTCAGAGGCATTTTAAAGACAGCAGGCTTAAATAATGACAAATGTTGAAGGAGACCCTCAGAAGCAGGCTTACAGGGATTCAAGAGGAAGCGCAATCTTTATTTACATCAAAGTGACTGCCATCTTCCTTTGGAGGACTGCGTTAACAGGATGCAGTCAAGGTGCCACTAAAATAAACGGTGCAATCGGATCTCCGGGCGACGTGGGATGGAGTCTCTGTGGTGGGATGAGGTCCGGTCCGGTTCCCAGGAGGTAAACACAGGATAACAAGTCCCCCGGCCAACCTCCACTGGGCCATAGTGGATTCACAGAACAGGCTAAATGTGGAAGCGCCACACCCCTATACATGTCTCCAATCTCCAAAAATAGCAAACAATGTCCTGCCATCATCTGGTAAACATTCAACAAACACTTATCCTCTGACAGCATTCTGACACCGATAAGAAAACACCGGGAAGGACAAACAATTCTAGTACGGAGCTCCGACGGGCCACGACGAGCTCTCTTGTTACAACTTGACAACATATTGTCACTAAGACACTAATGACTGCTGCCACTTAGTCCCAGACACATCCCTTGTACAACAAACTGGTGACAGCTCTCCGAGGGCATGAGATTCTAAACCATGGTTTCAGTTACGCCACACATTTTGCTCTCTAGCAATGCTGACTAATTCTATCAAATGAACCTCAGTCAGTCCCTTTGAAGTGTGTATAATTGACAGAGCTTTGTAGGAAAACAATATAAGATCTCTGTCCTCGGTAGGCCTCATGTACCCCAGAGTGTGGTTCAGATAAGTCACATGTCCTACAGCCGCCCCAAAACCTCCTCCACAGGCGCCTCAGGGAACAAAGAGACTCGCTGTCACAAACAATGAACAATAAATCCTTGGAGTGGCACTAAACAGTTGGGGAGTAAATCCAACTTCTCTCTTTTTTTTTGGTTTTGTTTGCTAATGGGGGGGAAGGGTGGTTGAACACTGGGTGCGCGGCTGCTTTATCAGTGGACCTGGTGGACAATCCAGCTCTCCCAGCTAATCTGAACAAGCCACTGTGGGAGAAATGTTTTAAGGAACGCTGGAAAGATATGCAGAGGTCTCAGTCCAATGAAGAACGAGTTCAAAACCAAACTCCTGTAATTGATCAGACAACCACTTTGTTCAACAACACAGTGGTAAGCTGTTTACTGAAAGGGGATTAGTGTTAAAGGTCACATAAAAATGCACTGCAGTTACTCTTTCAAGACTCAGATGGAACAATCTTCATACATGACAGCCATCACCAGCTGTTGTCAGCATCACAAAATCAGATGCCGCACGTAGACTGCCAGCTGTTATCCACCCCATCTCGTGAGAAGCTGTAGCCTGCATCAGATGGCTTTTCATATGTACAAAATAATAAAAGTTTATCACCTTATCACTGTACTTTAACAAGATAAGACACCATACGCCGCCAGACCCGGCCTGCAACCACAGCAACCTGACTCAGCGGCACATGAAAGCCCACAAGAATGTTAGAAAACTGATCCGCACCTCTAATTTTCAACTTTGCGTAGTGGAGCGTTGATGAATGCATTCTTCCAAGTTTGCCTGTCCACAAGTCGAAGTGACATCATGTTAAGGTCGCAGAAATAACTATAATCATCCCGTAGTGTTTGGATCAAAGGTGTCATCTTCGTATCTTTGAGGAACATCTCTGCATTCAGTGTTAATAACGTCAGGGAGCAGACAGCAAGGGAAAATCCCAAATACCTACAAAAAACAAACTATCCACTCCATGTTGGTTTAAGACCTCCCAGAAAAATTACCACTATCTTAAAATATCCTTTTGCCCTCGTGATTAAGATTGAGGTGTTTCCTCCTTGTGTCACATTATGCAACATCAAAACACAGAGGAACTGACAGGTCAGGCTATAGTGCGTGTGGGTTTTAGGGTGTGGGGAGTCACTTTGTTGAAGGGCACAACCAGTAACCAGCCAAACGTAATATCCACCTTTTGTTTTCAGGGTCGCACTGTTTGACATGTGGCAGGAAATATGCCTCTTACATATGTATAAAAAGGAAACAAAGCTGCTGGTGTGGATCAATGCGTGGGAGTGCGAACGAGTCTGTGAGCGCGCCAGTGACTTATCTGGACGAGCCAAACAAATAAACTGTTGACAATGCCTACCGTCCAAGGACCTTTAGCGAAAAACTCACCTTTAAAAGAGAGGCGAACCCGTGGAGCAGACTGCTGCAGGGCCGAGCCTCTGTAAACACATAAGGCCAACAGGAGGAGCTGGGCTCCAGATGCTGTCATGGTAACAGTCATGCAGGTAGCCCACAAAGATCTAAATCTGGACAAAAGAAGAAAGAGGAATGAATGTTATTATAGCATGCCCCATGAGAAATCTGAGACAGAAAAAGAAGGAAGGACAGGCAGGATACTCTCTCTGATCTCTCTGATCAGACGCTTGGCCTGCAGCCTTCCTCCGCAAGACGTATAGCTTGGCAGCAGAGAACAACGTCCAAATCTTCACACCTGGGCTGGAAAATATGACAGCCCTATTATTTATTTAGAGTGTAAATGTAGTGAGGTATGTGTTAAGACTGTATAATGGTCCTTTCAAAAACAGTCTCCTGGAAAATGTTTTGAAAAATGAAGATCAATATCTTCTAGCCTTCATCTTAGATGATTTCTTAAAGAATTTAGACATATTTATGCATGTATTTCACCCACGTTTCTCTTAGACCCCTGTATAGATGCCAATCAATGATTCCCTCTGGCTCTCCTTCACTCTTTCAACAAAGCTCGAGAACTCTTAGATGCTGATGAGTGAAAAACATGACAGTTCAAAGAAACAGGTAGTCCTCACTGAAACAATTCCTGACAGATTAGAGGTGTTGAAACGTAGCCTAACTGTTAGACCTTAACTCAAGCATTCATTATGCATCTGCACTTTGCTGGAGAGGATCCCATATAAATTATGAATACTAAAAGCTGAGTCCATAACGTCCATTAAATTGTCTCCCTGAAGGTGTGCTTTGCCTGGGCTATAAGCTATCCCACGGGCTTTCCTTTTCACCAACACATCCGTGCAGCCACGGCCTCCAGCGCACATGGTACCAGCCTGGAAAAAGGAGGCTTTTAGGGAGAGTCACTTGCGGTGTTAAAAAGGAGTGTGATTTCACAAATTCTGGGTGTGACATGTGTTCCCACGAAAAATCTGAACATTCTGATGAAACTGAAATGACTGGCACAGTGAACATTTAGAAAATTTGAAACAGAGGCTACACTGGCAGGACCTGAAATAACCTCCACATTTGCCAGGAGATGTTGATTCTTTTTCCCTCCATCAGACATTGGATAATAAATGCAAACAATACCTATGCACTTAAGAGAAATTAGGACACTTCTTTCCATTAATAGTCACAGCTGAAAAAGGAATAAGCCATTAAACTAACAGCTAATCATCATAAAAATCTGAGTATTTCACCATATGAACGCCACACACATAACATAATGAATATGAATAATAATCCAGTGCTTAATATCTGTCACTTTAAATCTGAAGGCTAAAATACATATGTCCTTTATATTTAGAATGAAATGAAAGTACTGTTACAGGGGTAATTCCATATAATAGAAAACATCAGGTAAACCAGAGAATGATGTTGAAACATTATGTTTAGCCTTGGGGCTCTAATAAGAGATTGTCTGTTTTTGTGGGACAGCAAACCAGCAGTTCTGCTGGTTTGCTGTGCTGGGTGGGACCTACAGGACAGATTAAAGTTGTGCTGTAATATCATATGGTTCCTCTGCAAATAATTACAGGATTTCTTTTTTAGCTTTTATAAGCGGAGGAGTGCGCACTTACCTGTGAACTCAACATCCAGAAATAGGAACCGGGTAAATGTGAACCCTTCAGCCGTCCACCATTCAGATTACAGACTAACTATACATGAGTTAAAAGTTAAACCAAAGATAATTTAAATGTCCTACCTTCTTCTTCTTTTTTAATCTGGTTTTTCTCTTCAGCGCCTGAAAGAGTCGAAACTTGCTGGATGTTACCGCTGCATTCCCTGCGCTGTGCGCCTCGGAGCTGGACTGGAAAATCTCTCTCAGCAAATCTGCGCAGGCATAAAACAATCCGATAGCTTTGAAAAAAAAAATCCCTCTCAGGAGATAAAAAAAAGGGAAGAAGAAGGACAAGAAGAAAAAGAAACGATGCCTGATCACTTAAACGGAGCCACTTTTCCTCTGCGCAAACATAACAAAAGAAAAGAACAAAAAAATGACATCAGATTCCTGAACGCTTGCTTCAGTCTCTCCAGAAGTTTAAGCCCGGATGGCAGAAGCCATCGGCATGATGTGATCAAGATGTTGGTCCACTGATCCGTTAAAGGGACTTTGCTGGTGTCTGAATGAGAACCAAGTGACCAGGTGCAGGTGTTGGGAGAGTGAGCAACCCTGCTGTCCTCTCCCTTCTGTTCTGCCCCCACCCAGCCTTCCCTCTCCTGTTGGCCCACAGCAGCATTGGGCCAAACCTCTCGGTACACCATATGGGTATGTTTAACCCTGTCAGTGCTGGTGAGTGTAACACACTGCTCTACTTCCTTGTTAGTTGTAATCTTTCTGAATCCAACAGTTTTCTTCTGGAAAAAAAATGTTTGAGCTGAATAATTCAGCTGAACTGTGATGGGCATTCAGCCACTTTTCTGGATAAATGTTTTTTCTAGGGCACTGGGAGGGTCACAGACTATTCTTATACATGAGCAGGGGCTGAAACCCACTATTATAGATAGAGAAGCAGGGTCTGCTACAAGGACTATGTCACCATTCCTCTTCAGCTCTACATGAGGGGCCGGTCAGCCAAAAAAGATTCCAGGGATTCCTCTCTGGCTGGCTCCAGCGCTCATGGCGACAATGACAAAGCAGCCAAAAGGGGGGTGGGCAGCTGGATGCAAAGGACATCCATCCTGTTAACAGAGCTTCCAGATCGAAATCCAAAAGGCTTTTTGAGCACCTCTCATCATTACTGGCTCTGTGGGGAGCTGTGACGCACTATGGTGCACAGAGGGCACAAAAGCAGAGGGTGAATGTATTCTGAGCAACAGTCCTGCATGACAGTAAAATAAAATAAACACAGGAGGTGATGAGCCTTGTGAGTGTGTAAAAGTTCACAGAGGAGGGCCATTGCTGACAACCTCACAAGCTTTTAGCCTTCACTTTGTGTGCATGTTTAATACACTAACGTTTGACTCATTTTACACACTAGCAAGTCTTGGAAGTTGGTTGTCAGCCAGATGTGATATAGTGGCAGCAGTGTGTCAAAGTGTAACCAGGAGGGGGTCTTTGTTTCTCCCCTCACAGGAGGTATCCCTCTGTTTCCAGGAGAGGAAGTGAGTCATAAGTCTGTGCTCAGTTCAGGTTTCCGTGTGCTTGAAAGTTTGGCCGTGGACACCGGAACACTGACCTGCTCACACCCGTTGATCACCCGTTAACGTCATCTGTATCTCTCACAGCTTCATCATCTATCCTTATCTCACCAGCAAGCGCACGCTACCACCTCAGCCTGCGAAGTTATAGTAACAGGAAGTCATTTTCCAGTGGGACAGGTATTTTTGCTCTGCGCACATGAGTGCGGGAGAAGGAAATGGTAGCAAAGGAGGCCCAACATGATGGATGGATTTTGAATCATGGAGACAACAGTGTGGATTAGAAAACAACACTGGCTGTTTTTCTGCTCCACAAAAAGCTCTTTGGAGAGGACTTTCTTCCCTAATGGATAGGTAATGTGAAATGTGAGGTAGGCATTTATCCCTGCAGGCCAACCAAAACCTCCAGAAAAATTGTGCTCCCGCAGACACATCAGTCATGACAGTTCTACAGGGGCCTGGTATTGTCCTCTGGAGGGAAAAAAACAACCTATTATTTGACCCATGGTCTCTTTTGCAGCGTATTGATGAATTGAAGAGTGTCTGAACATGCCTGCAACTTCGAGGCATTTCCAGGGCATTGCTCACAGACTGACAATGACCTTAAGTGGAAACTATAGGGAAAAGAAAATAATTATGACCACGACCATTTGCTTTTTATTTAACCATAACACATCTCGCACAGCTTTGCAGTCCTCCAATTATCATCTACTGGTAGGAAAAAATGTAAACATCAAACTTTAATAAAGGGAACAGGTGCCGTGTGACACCCCCCACCCCCCCCACCCCAACTTCACACACCACTGATTATCAAAGGAGAGCAACTATGGAGAACATTTTGACATGAAGGGCGCATACGTGGTACACATTCCAGTCACGGCCTGCTCATCTCGCAACTGAAATGCAAGTGAGGTGACTCCGGGCTTGTGCAGGGAATGCTGTACAGGCACATGTCGTCGCTGCACCGTCTGCAGTCGTCCAACACGCCACGTGTCCTCCGGGCCCAGCCAGCCGCCATCTGCCTTGAAGACAAGGCTGGCACTCTCCCTTGTTATAAAATGCAGTGGGGAGAATCAACAGCTGTTGGAGAAATGCTCTTGCAAAATAACAGTGGGGGTGGGGGGTGGGGGGGGGGGTGTACTTACTGTACATGCATGAGAGCACCGTCCTTGTGTCTTAACAGGTAAATCTGTCAACGCTCTTTCAAGAAACTTTGGTAATAGCTGGTTAATGGTTAAGTGTTCAGTGCGGTAGCAGTCCAAAGTGGTATTTATTTTCAGGATGTATGACTGCTGCTCCATCTTAACCCTATATAACAGGCAGCATTTGTGCTCTGGGGAATTGTGAGAGGAAGAAAAAAGTAAGAAAATGCTTGTGTTTCTCCGTGTGACAGAAAAATTTGTATGCCAACAGACATGTGTAAAGTGTGCACATGAAGACACACATGCACTTGCTCTGCTGCTTGAATTTAAATTGAAATCTCTTATCTCTGCTCATACCCTGGCTCTCTGCTCTCTTTGCACGCATCCTGGAGACACCAGACTCCAGGTGAATTTCAATGTCAAAGACACAAAGGTAACGAAGGTGCTGCAATCTGTTCATTCTGTCAAGTAGGTGTGTGTGTATCCATTAGCGTGCACGGGCGCTTGTGTGCATGTGTCTACAGTATGTGCAGTGTGATTGCTGGGGGGGGGGTAAGGCCTATTCATCTGTCTGGTGTGATCGTGGCTCCCTGTAACTGGGCCCAGGCGTGAGCGTGCACTCTGTGATCTCCTAGATAAGAGTCATCCATCTGCTGCGTCTATCTGTCAGGGCCCGGGCAGCCCCTCTTATCACTGCACTCATCCATTTCCCTCAATCATACTCACTCTCCTCTCTCTTCTCATTCTTTGCCGTTTCTACACAGTTGAAATGCCGTGCTTCATCTTGATTTGCTGACGAGCAGACAACCACGCATAGGTGCAGAGTGCTGTTAAAAACATGACAATTTGTATGTGGCTTACAGCTTCTGCAAATATGCATGCATGCATGAAAGAATGCAAGCCTTTACAAACAACACTAAAGCATGTACACATGTGGAAACACACACACAGGTGGTTGGTGTCCATGGGCCCCACCTCAGCTTCTCAGATTATCTATGATAGTGCAGCTTCGGAGAGCAGCACAGGCCATGTTTTTTGTTCACTTTCCAGGAGAGAATATCCATCTCAACGTCAGACACGCAGTTTAATAATTAGCTGCTGTGTGTAATCCTTTCATTTTTCATTTTGCTGTTAAAATGGTCTGAGACTTGAAGAACTACAGAAAACATGAGAGCATGAAGCAGCATGACAAGATGATTTGTGTACAGTTACAACATGAGCTTAGCTCAGGGGAGTGTAGGGTACACCGGAGAATCCGTCTAGGATTTTGCCACCCTGCACATAACAAAGGATTCACAGAGAAGACCCCCCCCCCACATCCCCCACCCCAAACCACAAAGCAGCCTGAAGACGGTTTTGCCTTCCCAGCAATCTGTACTTAGTTTGTCATAATCAATATTGTAGGAACCAGCCCTATTATTAATTCATAATCAAGAAAACATGTTGTGTTCTGAGGTGGGTTGAATGAAGCTACTTCCAAGCAGAGACAAATGTTGCGGTTTACATGGGATCACCTCATGGGACATGATGTTTCGTCATCAGTATTAATAGTATACACCCATTCTGGACTGCATACTCTGGGTACTGCCACAGGACAGGTTTTTGCAAGTGGAATATTTATAGCTGTGCATTAAAAGCAGAATCAAGGGTTTAAGTGTACCATTGCAACAGAGCTGCTGCTCCTTTGTCTGGGCCTGTCCAAAAATGTCTTTCCTGGGGCTATTTGCATTGCTGCATTCAACCTGCCAGTGATATCACACCACTGCTGTCATATCAAAGATAAAACACATTAAAGAGCGGCTTTATCGCTTCATTTTTCTTACCTTCAAGGCAAATTGCATTGCAGCCACATCACAAGTGCGCTCTCATGAAGTCTCACATCTACACTTTAACACGACTCCTTGGCGTTTCAGACTGTTCAGGAAGAGTTTAACCATGTACCATTAATGCAAATCTGAAATCTTTTAACTCTTCTATCAAACTTTTCATGACATTCTGTACTCAGTCTAATTTACTAGTACCCAGACATGGTGTACGTAGGCTTAACAACAGCGCCATCTTGTGGCTTCTCTATGCAAAAGATTCCAGTTCAGAGAGATCTTATCACAGAGAATAATATAGTAGCCATTTATTTTAGTTGCACAGGACAACTGTGAATGCAAAACACACAGACAGCAAAGTCAGACAATTGTCTAATTTATTCAGTATGAACCAAAAGGTGAACATTTATCTTTAAAGCAAAAAAACAAAACAAAAACAAAAAAAAAAACAACCAAAGCAAGAAACATGTATCTGTAACTACAGCATTCTATAAAACACAGCACACAAAATATAACTTTCTCAACAGGTCAGTGGAAAAACTCCAGATTTGCTAATAAATCCATCCATGGTTTAAACATGTTCCTTATCTAAAAGAGAACGCTGAAGTATTATTTACAGGTTCATAGCTAAGAAAAGTATGCAAATACAAAGTTTGTTACAGTGCACCAAATGATGTTGCTGTGAATTTAACATTTACACTGTGCACAGCAAATTTCCTCTACACAGCCTTGTTAAGTGCTAGTATGATCCTGTCTTACATTTCGTGCTAAATGGCATGCCATAACATGGATGTGTAGAAAAATGTAATAAATACCAGTTTTAAGAAAACAAACCTTACACACATTACATCAAAAATAAACGTTAAGGGTTAAGGTATGCAATTTCAAATTAAATTAAAATGTCAAGAAATTTTAAAAATGAATGATCGAAGGGATATGTTACAGAAATTCTGGGATCCAGAGAAACACTGGTCAAACTATGCAATGATCACATGACATCAGAGATGGGCTTTTAGGGTGGCGGTTCTTTTGAAACGTGCCAGAAATGTAGCACAAGGAAGGAAAAGAACAAACAAAAAAAAACACTGGTAGTCTATTAAAATAATCATTACTCCTATTCACTACAGTAGCGTACACATTTATTTACATACAACCAACAATAACGAATGTATAAATGTCTGAAAATTAGCAAGGTTCTCTCAGTACAACTACCACCATGATCATCCCTGAGATCACATTTTGGCTCAGTACTCGGTGTATCTGTAATGTACTGTCACTGTATACGCTTACATAAACTTGTGACATATTTGCTTTGACACGCGTCCAAAAAAAAACAAAAACAACAAACAAACAAAAAAAAAGCTTGAACCTCAGATTGAAAACACCATTAATAATGCCTCTGACAATGATTACTATGAAACTATACTATCATCAAAATTGTTGCAATTCTCATCTGACTGTTGTATGCAATTCTTCATTGAAAAGAAAAAAAAGAGCATTATTAGTATGACCTGTTGGGCGTCAGATAAGCATGGGTACGTTTCGAAAGAAAAATGCAAAAAGTGAATGAGAGTACATCAGAATACACAGTACTGACTGTTGAAAACAGAGGGGAAACATGCTGCCTTGGCTTTATCGTTATTCTTAACCCTGATTTTAAAAGCTTCTGTGTATTTTAGGTATAAAAAAAGTGATATTTTGTGCATAAAAGAGGGATTCTTTTTTTTTTTTTTTTTTTTCTGTTGGTCGTCCTCATCTGAGCCTCCTCTTCATCTTCCGAGTCTCTGGTCCCGATGGTGGCTCTCCTGCTTCAACACACACCAGTCAGTCACAATATTAAAACCACGGAGAGCTGAAACAAGTGAAAGTCGCTGAAGTGTTCTGGTGGAACACCGTGGTTCCTGGCATTCAAGTAGATGTCATTTCCACGCGCGCCAGAACACTGCTACGAGCACCCCCGCAAAAACTACTCGAGGACAACTCGAGTGACAAGGAAGAATAGCTCCAGGTGTTGACCTGGTCTTCAAAGCTTCCAGATTCCAGTCCAGCTGCAGTCCGATCCAATGCGAGCTCCATCCCAGAGCGAGGCACTGCAACTCCTCTCCAGGGGTCCCGAGCCCATGCGCCCGCGTCTCAGAGCTATTTTGGATTAAATGATATTAAGCAGGTGGTTTTAATGTTGTTGCTGATTAGTGTTTAAATTCATCCTCAGGTTTTCTTAGGCCTCCTCCTCCTCATCCTCCTCTTCCTCCTGGTCACTGTCATCAGAGCCTACAGGGCAAAAAGAACACACCCGCCCTCTCAAGAGATGCTCGTTTGGATTTTGCAAAACTGTTATAAAAACAAAAAATTTAAAAAAATGAAATGAATAGACAGAAAATTTGAAAAATTAACTAAGGTGATTCCTCCACATGTCCCTCAACCTCCCACTAGTTATTGATGAGGATGAATTTGTGGCACTGCTGGTGAGAGTGATGTCTTACCATCGATCACAATTTCTTCACCTTCACCACCACCACCTCCATCACCACCACCCTCCTCTTCCTCCTCCTCTTCTTCCTCCTCCTGGCTTTCATCTGAAGGGAAGATATTTATTACCTATCCAATTTTAATTAAATTTCCAGTACAACACAAACCTCCTGTTTACAACATAAATGCCAGTAAACATTAGATTTGACAAATAAAAGCAGATTTAAAATGATTCTAATAAATAATAAAAATCACATGCAGATATGTCATGATTAAAATAAACAATCTTAAAATTTATGCAGGTTATGTCTGAGGTATTAAACCATTTCTAGCTGTTCTGCTTTTGCACTGACCTGCACTTGGACCCCTGTCATCCTCCTCCTCCTCTTCCTCCTCTTCCCTACTGGGGCCTTGTTTACCTACAACAGGCTCCTCACCAGGCTCATCGTCTGAGTCAGAGATTACTACACATTCATCTCCATTGCTGTTGTCAGCTGCTCTTGCCTCAGTTCCACTAGTGGAGACAAAAAAAAAACAAAAAACAAAACAAACCCAACTATATAAAAATAGTGCACACACACATTTGTGCATTAGAACAGCAAACACACTCATTCCTTTGGCATGACTACCACCTGGTGCAAGCTGCAGGACATGATGTATAAAAAGAAAAATCAGCAAACTGCGCGTTAACACATGAACAGTTTTTCAAAGGCACTATGGCAGAGGATATTTATGGAATTTACAATTTAGTAAGTGCTTTGACCACTGCTCCTTTTACCTGCCGTTCTCCCTTGGTTCCCAGAGAGGAGTGAGGTAGTATCTCAGCGGGTCTCTGTAGAGGTCATCCTTAAGTATCTGTGCAGCAACAACAAAGTACATCCTGAATGCATCTCAACTTAATGCTGCATGCTGAGAGGTACAGCTTTGAACAAGTGTTTCAGTCCACCAGGATACCCAGAAACGGGCTGGGTGACATGACCTCAAATCAATATCACGATTAAGAGAATGTTTTATCTCGAAAAGGATTACTGAATGATTACTTTAATTTTCTTCTGTCCTCATTTCTTTGTGAGAGAAAAAAGCATATTTACCGCAAATATGCTCAACTATTAAGACTGGGATGCTTCTATATATTTGTGATTTTAAATTAAGTTCTGTACATGAACACACACAGTGGGCAAAGACATTATGTTGGTTATAGGGCCTGAATATCAGTTTTGATTAATTACCCCGCCCTACTTAAGAACCATGTAGCACATGTGGGGGAAAAAAATTGATTTTATTTATTTATTTCAAAAAATAAAAAACTAGAAATCTTTTTTCCCCCCTAGATCATTATATACTTCATGTCTGCTACATCCCGCTATGAAAATACCCAACTTTGACCCAAAAACACAGACACAGCTGAAATGGAGAAGAGATGATAACCTGTAATCTTGCCTAACAGCTAGTAAGTGAAGCCAACTTTGAAATAAATAAACAAATAAAAATCTAAATAAATGAATAAACCTATTACAAAAGGTAAGGAAATTTGTGTTTGGTAGATTATTTGCTTTTTGCAACAATAATTCTTGGCAATGAAGCTTATATTGTTGGAAAGGCTGTTTATTTCCCTTTTAAATGGTGCCACATTTGTGAGGAACATGCATCTGTGGGCTGAGCAGAGCTGAGTATGTGGGCTGTGCCCTTGAAGGATTTGCCAAATCTTCATTTCCAATGTCAAACAGATGCCCGACCGTCAGCACCTGGAGGTGGGGCTGGGGATTTAATCGAAACTGACATTCAGAACCAATAATCGATGTAATCCTGGTCATGTCAGTTATCTCAATCCGTTCTCTTCTTTGAGATATCCATTAATGAACATATATAGTTAAACTTGGCAAAAAATTACATTTTATAAAAATAGTCGTTCATTAATCTGAAATTGAGATACTGATTTGAAGTTATATTGCTCAGCCCTACCTGGAGGAACCAGAAGCTCAAAACAAGAGGCAAAAGCAACAGCAAAAGAAAAAAAAAAGAATTTGTTAACACAAAGAAATAATCTACACAAATTTCCTTACTCTTTATGCTTAGTTTACTTTCGTACAAACATACCTGCACAACACAGTGCATGCATACATGTATTCTTGATCAATATTTGCAGTTACCATATTGAAGATTGTATTATTGGGGAGTATTTTCATTTCACCTACTTTCAATCTGTGTCAGCAATTAACATTTGTGTGCTCTTTGCCAGTTATCGCTGCCCTTGTGCTGTACTTGAACGCAACTGAATTCCAAATAAAGATGCTCTTATTTACATTTTTCTGTTGGTCTTATCAGATGTCTGTTATAAGGTTGCTTCCTCAGCTACACAGGAAGAGCTGAACAAGTAAAACAATTGCTCATGCTCATGGGACAGTTCTGGAAACACTTTAAAATGTTGGTTATTTAATCCTAGCTGGTTAATAATAATAATAATAATAATAATAATAATACAGACAAAGTAGCTGTTGTAAGTTGACAATAAGAATAAGTTCCAACAAAGTCTGCAGCTCTCTGTTGCTTACAAGTAAAGAGGAAAAAGCACAAGCAGAACTGAGTCATGAGTGAGAAAAATAACACACTAGCACACCCAGCCCTCGACTTGCAAAAGCCAATGTGCTGTAAAGAAAAAGCTGCCATTCCTTCTTCCCACATGAGAATACATTTAACAAAGACAAACTCCTGTCATTAAGCATATCTATGAAAACAGACTGATTGTGCAGAGAACGGAGTCCAACCACTATCTAAACGTGTGCGAAAATGGTTCAAGATTATATACATAACAAAACCCCAACTGAAAAATAGATACAATTTGTCAGGTCTCCACAACAACATAGTTTTATAAAATGACAAATACCAGTCATTAATCATTAATCTATGGAAGATCCCCTTCAAACCAAGCATTTATGTGTTGCAGGCGGCACGGCCAAAAACTGAAGCTCTAATTGAACACATCAGCTGAGGTCTGACCTCTTAGACCACTTCTGAAGGTGTTTTGGTACAAGAAGAGCCCATTCTTTTGGTGCTGTTCAGCAATGTGTAATGCAAGTGTTTTTAGTGGGTCATTTGATTTACAAATCTGAAAAATTAGACCCAGAGAGTCTTTTCTAACAGTGTATTCCTGCAAACAAAAATCATTTGAATGTTCATTTGCACATGAAAAGTAAGAGCTGATCATGAGTGGTTCCTCGGGAAGCATATGCAGACAAATTCTAGTGCCAGATGTGACCTGGTATACATCTGCCTACTTGTCAGATCAATGATGACTCCAACGCATACCAGGTATTAATAGAGACAAAGCTTCAAATAGAAAATGATTGATTTTCACTTATTAAATAGAAAACAAAAAACAAAACAAAAACAACATCAGAATGAGGGGGACGTCATAAATACCTGTGCAACGTCATCTTGTCCAGGGTTACTATGGTCACTGAACCAGCTGAAAAACGTCTCATAAACACCGCGTGAAGACTTTCTGGGCTCACTGTGAGCTGTCAAGTTGTGTCCACGATGCCATAGAATGGGGTTGGAGAAAGATATGGGTGACCCTGTAAGCATGAGATCAAGGGTCAGTTGGGTTGATCCAGAATGTAGGTTTTAGTCCAAATGTAAGCAAAATTGATCTCTTAATGGCTTGAGAGCTGAGGAAATTGTTTAAAGTCTGGTGTGATAGTGTCAAGGTTAAAAATAAATAACACTGAAAACAAAATAAGTCAGAGATTTCGTATTTACAAAAACATACATGACACCTATTATATGATATAATCAGATCTATTTTTACCTCCCATCCCAAGATGCAGCTCCTTCATGATGATGTTGTTCTGGAAATATGGGTTCCGTCTGAAGTGGAAGCGAATCCTGTAGCCAAGTTTGTTATTCTTGAAAGATTCGATCTGCAAAAGGCAGCAGGAAAAAGAAAGCCACAATTTTGCTGCGGGGCAATTAAAATTGTTAAATCTGGAAGAACTTCAACGCAATAGGTCCTACCTCAAGGTCAGTCATGTAACTTAGAGCATCTTCGTCAGTTTCATCAATGTGAGCTGAGAGGTGAGGGTGGTTCAACAGCTGAGACATCAGTGTTAAGATTAAAAACAAACACACCAGTTTCAAAAGCTCAAAACCAAAGCAAGAATAGAGGATGTGTAAGACATGGCTCACATGAAGGATACAGCAGTCACCCAGAAGCCAGGAATAGTTTTTGTGATGGAGCTTCTCTGATCCAGTTGTGGGCGCCTCTGACGGCTTATCTTCTGCTCCAGCCTTTGGTGAAGCCTGGCGCTTTTCTTTTCCAGAGCTTCCAGTCTCATCTGTACATTTGCCAGCAGAGCCACTGACTGCCTGATCTCTGGGGCCATTTTTACTGACACAATAGCACACTCTCCATCATCGTTGTCCTCGTTTTCTGATGGAAAGGATGAGCTTGGAGTGGAAGAAGATCCAGAAACTGACTCGTCGCCTTCATGTGACTCAGGTGCATCTTGTCCAACCTCTTTATTGGTACTATGGACGGATGTAGAGCTGTCTGCAGCTGCCGCCTCTGTTTTAGAGTTTACTTTAGAGGACTGGTGACCACCGCGTTGTTTGTACTTACTCCCATGTTTCGTATGTTTATCCTTTAAAGATGAGCACGGAGTCTCTTGGCTGTCTTCTCCATCTCCCCCAGTGAGGCTGGCCAGTGCTTCAGCAGCTGCTATGGCTGCTGAGTCAGATTTGTCCTCCGATTCTTCTGTCTTTGCCGCTTCTTCTTCTTTTGATCGGGCTGATGTCTGTGCAACTGTGCCCTGCGATGGGTCGGTAGCGTTGACACCGTGGCCGTCAGCAGCAAAGCTGTTGACAGGCACGCGTCTGTCTGAACCCGGGTCTGTCTGCAAAGCTGCTGCTGCTCCTGCCTGGTCAACGCTGTCTTCCGATCCTCCTCCAACTGTTCCTTTACTTTCAACTTGGCAGTTTTTAGAACTTTCCAAAGTTGCCCCCGATTCATTGGCGTCGCCACTTACTTTGGTGAACTTTTGGGGGACCGCGCTGCCTCCATCCTGGTCTGGTGATGGACACCGTTTCCTCGACGCGGAGTCCGTCACTTCACTCATGCTAGCTACAGAGCCAACGAGCTGGTTAGCTCAGCACCTTTTTAAAAAATATTAAATAAAACTTAAGCACAAGTATTTTCACTACTTGCCTCGCTGCCTCGACAGCAGATGTGAGTTTGATGTTGGGATCGCAGCGTAAACTACATTCTCGGTGAAGCTACAACAGGAAGCGCTTGTCGTATTCTCCGCGGCCTTGCAAGCTAAAGCTATCTTAGTTAGTGTGCGTTGCCAGATTCTCGACTCCTCGCAGAAACAGCCGCGCTTATTTTCCACGCATATAATCACGACAAGTAGGACTCGGTCCAGGTAACCAGAACCAACCATGCAATACCGCCATGAACGGCAACACGCGTTCTTTATGTGAGTTTTGTTTGTATTACCCGTTAGCTGGCTATCCGTGCAACGACGCGACAAAAAAAACAATCCTCTGATTGGCTGAACCCAGCCGCGCTAAAACGTCTCTGCCAATCAGATACAAGGGTGTGTTTACATGGTGAACTGTGCTAGTGGAAGAAGTAGTACCGTGAGAAAGTAGAGCGTTTCATATATAATATACACCTTTTATAAAGCACACCCTTTATATCTATAATACACACTTATACACACGAACATGTTACCGTAAGTGCGTTACGCTATTTAAACATTTTAACTATGATGATGCAAAATGCTAAGCAAATATAGGAAACACGAACTATAAAAAATCAAAGAGATCAGACATAATTCTGAATTTGAATTTAAGACCATGTAGTCTATTTGGGTTTCCGTGTCCGGCCGTAAGATGTCTGTATATAATTTGTCACCATCTTCAACGGAAGCAACCGCACGCGCATGAAGCGCAAATTGGGGTGTTGTGGTTATCATCGCATCAGATCTAGGGTGGAATTTATAGAATGCCAATGCAGATAAAATTAAATAAATATTTCATATAGCCCAGTAAATAAGGTATATATTTAGTATTTATTTCCGATTTTATTTATTTAATTGTACATTTCTTTAATGATTTAATGGTATATTTATTGATTTAATTTAGACTGTTTGAAGAATAGATTAAATTACTTTACATAATTAATCAATCAAGCCTATATTGTTGAAAAAAAGCACTCCTCTCTCCTTTTTGCTCCTTACACATATGTAGAGCAGGTTGTTTAACCTTTATGTTAAACTGAGTTTTATGTTGGAATTGGTAGTGCACAAACATGGTCTAATTACAGGGGTGTCAAACTCTATTTCACCATGTGCGCCATCATCACCATGGTTACTATTAAAGGGCACTTATTCTTTACTTTCTCAAGCAGCTATGTTGTCAGATTTCCCACTATAGTTCCAACTCTGTCTTAAAAAAAAAAAAAAAAAAACAGGAAGAAGAAGAAAGTGAGTTCTTGTCATATCACATTTCACAAACTTTCTAACTTTGGAAAATTATATTAAAGGTTTTGTAGGCTATTAAAAATTTTGTCTCTTATATTGCAAATTTAAAAAGTCAGTTTTTGTCTTGTGAAATGGTTAATTTCGCAAATATCATTTTTATCATAAAAAGTCTGTTTCTATCATATAATCTCCAATTTTGCAAAAATTGCATCTTTTACAAAATAGTTTCCTACTAAAATGGAAACAATTTTAATTAAAAAAAAAATAAATAATAATAATAATTTGTAAAATTGTTGTAAAATTTCAAATTTGGCAAAATCAAGATTTTTTTCCCCCCATAACCAAGACTTTATCATCCAACCATCAATATGGAATTGTGACATCTTAACTTAAAATTAAGTATTTTTTTGTTGGAAAATGTCAGCTTTTTTCTGGCATAAAATGACAAGCATTAAAATTTAAAATTTTGTATAATTTCAATTTTCCATCCATCCATTATCTATACCCACTATTTCCTGTGTAGGGTCATGGGGGTCTGCTGGAGCCTATCCCAGCTAACTTTGGGCGAAAGGCCGAGGTACACCCTGGACAGGTCGCCAGTCAATCACAGTAATTTCAATTTTCTTGTCCTAAAATCACAGATTTTTGTTTAAAAACATTAAATTTACAAAATTTTGAAACTTTTTGTTGTAAAATCCTTTACAAACATTTGTTAAACCATGACTTTTTCATAGAAACCAGCTGCTCTCCATTGTAATCGTGTTTTTATATGCTGTTCTGGGCCACATAAAATGAAGTGGTGGCCCGAATTTGGCCCACAAGCCTGGAGTTTGACACCTCTGGTCTATTGGGTCTACAATTGTTATGTTATTAGGCCTAACCTTTGGATGACAAATCTGCCACAAGAGCTGTCTAATCAAATGTGTGAAATGGTAAACAAACGTGTCATTGTCAAAGCTTCTGATTGAGTTTACGTAAATTTCACTGCATGTAGCCCGCACTTCAACCAGCTATGTTCAGAGGTTTAATCACATTGGTTGATGTGGGCTAATAAAACATCACCACTTAAAAGTACTCAATTTTTACCGATATTAATAATAAGATATCTCCTTTGGTAGGCGTTTAGCCAGTCCAAACCAAGGAAAACTGCTGGGGGAGTCGCAGGATTATACCAATTTTAAAACAAATATGGGTCACGGAAAACTCGGTAGGTCAGAGCTAAAATTAGACGCGACTGCTTTCGCGAGAGCGGCCAAACTGCGCTGCTTAAAGCCATGTAGACCAGGGGATACTCTATCACAAGGGCTGGCAGTAAAGGCAGCTTTTCCATGGGTGACATTTAACGCCACACGTTTCCTGAGGCTCCGTGCGTAACGCAGGAACAGAGCTAGATCAACACTGGCCACTGCCGCGTAAACCATGAGTGTTTGGTAGTGGGTTGTTGTCTTTTTTTTCTACAAACGCCATATGTACTCTTATATACCTCTGCAGAAATGTCTTTTTTAAATATCCCAAGCCAAGAAGGCCTTTTTACCACAATCAAAACTAACAGGTCCGCCGATGAAGCAGAGGGTCGAGCGCGCTCGGACACGGACAACAATGATGATGATGATGAAGATGAAGACGACGACACTGATGTTCGGCTCATCCCGAGATGCTCCCCGGTGCCTAGGAAACGAGGCGCATCCATCTTCGACGAGACTGCTGAGTACATGCGGATCCACTTGGCGCTGGCCGCCGGAAAGAGGGTGTCATTCGCCGACACAACAGGTGGCGACCTGGTCGACGTGCGCGAGTTCGTTGCCTTCGATTCGGATGAGGAAGGTGACAGCGAAAGGTGGGAGCAAGAGGAGGCGAAGTATCGAAAGCCGGAGCGGGAGCCGACCTATAACGTGCACCCAGAGTTTCACGCCCCCACCGGCGGTGCCCTGCTGCAGGCTGTGCGCACTAACAAAGTGGAAGTTGAGCGAGTGTCTCCAGTGGAGGATGATCCGCTCGCCTTCAGTGGGATAATACGAGTCCTGAACATCTCCTTCAACAAAGCCGTTTATATCAGGTCGACCATGGACAGCTGGGCCACTTACTTTGATTACCCAGCAGAGTATGTCCAGGGGTCTAACGATGGGGACACCGACCAATTCTCCTTCAAGCTGTCTTTCGCTCCACCTTACAACACGCACGGCTCCCGCATTGAGTTTGTTGTTCGCTACGAAACCAGTGACGGTGATTACTGGGCCAATAACTCCTCTATAAATTACGTGGTGACGCTGCTTTTGTCTTATGAAGATGACACAGTCGACACAAACATCGATGTGGCACAGAGAAGAAGTATACTGAAACCTCCAAAAGTCTACAGGTAGTTGTCCTGCCTCACTTGGCCAAACACAAAAGAAGCAATGAAGACTTCACAGGCTGTTTTTGCTGCCTGCAATCCATCAGAAAATGGACATCCACGGACTGAACAGCTGAGGGCTCATTGCTGATGAAATGTCAGTCATTTCAAGCATCCTGAAAGGCCTTCAGTCTTTTAATCATTGAGGGTACTCAAAGGCCCAATGATGATGAATAATAAAACAGACTGACATGTGAGCAAAATAGCTTTATTTTAGGATAAGTGACAGGGATTGATGTAGTACACACACACAGGGGCAGCAACTACAGAGCTGCACCTGCCTACTAATGCCTGTTGAGGTTTTGTGGCTGAAATTAGTATTCAGCTTCATTCAGTGGATCTGCCTGGTAACCTAACAAAGCAGGGTCAAGAGCTTAAAGCGGAATGCTTCAAAAACGAAGTTACATATTTGGTCTGCGATTTATTGGTAGCACAAGGAGAGCATGCAAACTATAAAGCATTGCTACAACGTATTTCGCTATTTGCAGTCTGGTTTCCATAGTGAGACATAAAAAGGAGTCTTTAAGAGAGCACACGCTCTCCTCAGAATGTCTATCATCCAGGGGTGTGTGAGGCGATCAAAATAGGCAAAGGGCAGGTGTCGTTTTCAGCCCTGGCTTTTCCCTGCACTAAAATTTACCTCTGACCTTTTCTATCAGAGTCATGGGGGAGCCGAACAATTTCAGAGGACGAGATTGGCTTCTCTCTGGCGTATAATTAAGCGCCTGCTGCAGAGGCCACTTTCGTTCCTTCTGCACTCCATTAAAACCAAATAATCCCCTTATTTATTGTAACATCAACATGAAAGTACGTGATCAATGTCACAATGTTCTGTCACAGAGACAGAAGGATTAGCAAAGGCCCCCCAAAGTTTGTGAGGAGCTGTAAAGGGAGCGAACAGTGTATGAGGTGATGTAGTTGTCATGCAGGTCTTCACTGCGGCAGCTGTTTGGAGGCAGGCAAGGGCCAGATGGTTTATTAGGGTTGGATGAATCACTTACTGAAAATGAGAAGTTTGGGTAGCAGAAACTGCAGCGGCCAAAACAGATTGATTATGTGCTTTGAAGTTAACTGATGACTATATATTTAACATATCAAAAAGACTGTCAGTGGGAGGGATGAAGCAAGTCTAGACATCAGATTTTCTTTCTTTCTTTGTTAATATCAATGCCATTTCACCAAAGGATCTCCACCTCAGGTAACATCAGCGAGGGCACTGACACCATCAGGGGAACAATTCTTTCCTTCGATTTCACAGTCCTTTTCCTCTCTCACCATTCGGTCTATTTGGCACCAACCTCCTAGCGAAAAAGCTTACTTTCTCCATCAAGAACTCAATATCAAGTCTGTGCAAGGCTGGTTTAATTAGTTATGTTAACAGCATCTAAATCAGTTCTGCGCACTGTTGCTCACATATTAAGACTAAACTATTTCTTCTGTAAATGTCACTTTCAGGTCAAGGATTGGACCAGACGTGTGCAAACGTCTTGAGTCAGAGTAACATTTCAAATTAAGTCTTTAGATACATCATTTTTTCATTCTTTCGGAAAGCAGAAAGTGCAAAGACCTATGTTAAAATGTAGCGAGTAAAGAATGAATATACTTCTGCAATGATCAGCAGGACCAGACAGGTTCTATAACTCCTGTCACATTCTCGTCACACTTCTTGACCTTCTGCCATCCTTTGCTGCACTCTTGGCAACGTAGCATTGCCTCTATTTCAAAAGAAGCGCGGCCTCACTTTGATCATTTCTGTTTCACTCCACGTGCTTTATTTAGCTCCATTTATTTCCCGGCTATGAGTGTTTCTAAAGTTTCATTTACCATGTGAAGTTTTACTTTTCAGCATGACTTCTGCTGGCCTGTATTATGGTTGCACTTAACCTTAGTCAGCCAAATCTCAGTAGCTTTCCATCTCATCATCTAAACAGCCCAATTTGATGAGACATTTGGCTTTAAAACAGGCTTCTGAACTGTGGAGGTCAGAAACAGAAAAGATACAAAGAGCAAAGAGATGCTCAACTATGTTAAATAAAATTGTCGATTTCAGTAAATGAGCCACTTATCTGCACCTGAAATTCATGTGTGTCATTATCCAAAACAATTCACACCCTCCTCTGCCACGTTTTTGGACACATGAATACATTTTTATTCTAACTGCAAATTGAGAATATCTTCCCTGGTATTAAATTTGTTTTTAGTATCTTTCTGCCTTTCACTATGGTCTTATATCTGTAGTGTTGAGTTCAATAACTGTATCTTAATGTTTATTACCTTTAGTGATTTTCTTTATTTTAGAACCTAAATGTCTCTCTTTTCTTTCAGTCTGGATGATGAATTACCCTCCGACGATGAGCAGGAAAAAGGACAAGGTACAGAGTAAATAGTTTTGTTTTTTTACAAGATGACTGCTGTCACGTAACATCACCGTATGATAAACGGAGGACATCATCGACGGGGGCGGTATTTTACCGTATAATATTTACAACTGAGGGGTTTGATGGGGCACTTCCATAGAAGTGAATATTCAGACATACTCAGATCAGGAATGGTTAAAAGTGATCAAGCAAATGTTTGTTAGTCATGGTGCAACTTAGTGAGAACTTTCATTAATTCTGATTATTTTGAAAATTACCACAAAGCCATTTTGTCATCGGTGTAAGAAATACTGAAGAGAAGGAGATTAGTTCCCCATCTCACATACTTTTTATTTATGTTATTTAAGTATTTCACTGAGCAAATGTCTCACAATCATTTTTTTTTTGTTAAATATGGTTATTGATTTGTCTCAATTCAGACTAATCTAAGTCTAAAAGCTTATTTATCTGTTTTACATCTAGAGGAACAGGGGACTTCTGAGTCTGGACTTGCCAGGCCTACACCTGTGTGTCCGGTCATTATACAGCCAGAAATTGATGTAGAGGTAAGGGAAAAGAAGAATAATAAAGTCTAAGCCACCAGTAGTGTTAATTGCAGCTATTTTGTGAATTACCAAAGAGGAGCGTCAACAGAAGTTACACTTGTAGCTATTTATTTGTTGAATTAGGTTCAAATTATCTTGGTCTGCATGCAGACTTTTAACACCTTCATATTTAACCAGTCAGCAGGTTGAGTGGTTTTTTTCCATTTATAAAAAGTGATTTATTTAATAATTTATAACCCATATTTCTGTACATCATTGGCTTGGTTGTTTATATTGTTCACAGCTCATTGAAGCTTCAGCAACCACTTAGGTAATGTTGCACTTGTCACCGCTGTCGCATGTGCACTGGATGCTATTTTTCTTGTCTCTCTTCATCATTTTCATAACATGTTGCATGCTGTTGGCGGTTTCGCACCTCTTGGGTTGTCCATTCTTAATATTAATCCATATCAAACAGTTAATGAATTTCAAGAAATTCAGAACACTACTATATTTTGGAGCATTCACAACTAATATTTGACTCTTTTCAATGTAAAATCTCGATAATATATATAATGATCAACCATCGGTATTTTCCTGACAGTAAATTGCATCAAATGAAGCTGCCAGGGTATTTAAAGCTGATGAACTATCACATTGTCAGAAAATTGTAATCAGAAGGGAGAAAAAGTTGCAGGCAGGCAGACAGAATAGTATAACATATAATCTGATATCAATCTCATGTATTCCATGTATTATTGAAGCATGTACACATCCATTGTTGTCTTTTGCACCTCAGTATTCACATGCATGCTTTTTCCTTTAAGCAGAGCATATTGCTTAAAGATAAGCCAGGCAAGCATATGAACACCAGTTTACATTTATTCTACCAGCTTTAACAGTCTACAAGCCAGTCCAGTGGTTCATTTGCTGAGATTTTTCACGTGAACAAATGTTTGGTTTTTAAAGAAATGCCATTAAGAAATTTCATTACTGATTTGTATTTCATGTTTTTTTTGTGCCCTGATCTTGGATTTGTTTCTCCAGGAGCTTTAAAAAGTTTTTTAATCTGATTTTCACTTCTGTATGATGATTATGACATCTTGATATGACCTCACATGTTTGCCAGAGCAGCCTCATCGTAGACAGTTCCATCCATCCATCCATCCATCCATCCATCCATCCATCCATCCATCCATCCATCCATCCATCCATCCATCCATCCATTCATCCTTCCATCCATCCATCCCCAGCTCTCTTTGGGCTAAAGACAGGAGTGCACCTTGGACGGGTAGCCAATTCCTGAAAGATCTTTCCATAATCCACTGAAAATAAAATAATAATTTTTCGGGATAAGGTTAATTCCAGTTCTTCCTATTCAAAGTAAAAAAAAAAAACACCCCCAAAATGATCCAGGTATCCATTTTCTAAACTGGCTTTGTCCTGATCAGAGTACTGGGGGGACTGGAGTCTTTCTCACCTGTCATAGGATGAGAGGCAGGATACAACTCTGGATGTCTGCATGAGGTCTCTTTCACAGAAAAGCATTAGTATGTTGTCAAATGCTTTTCCTCACTCGGTGTGCAACATCAATGCACAATACGACTATCTCCCTTTTGCCATTGCTGGTCTCTGAGCTGTCACTGTTTTCTCACTGTTTTATTTCAACAGATTGCAGTTCACCCATCTGGTTCCTCTGTCACAACCAACCTTCAGTCTCCATCTGTTGATGGCACACTGTCCCCTCATACGATATTCCCAGGTGAACAATTTCCTCGTACGTCTCCCGAAACTACCCTTCTAACTAATTCAGCCTCTGTACCATGTGCCAGTGAATCAGTGCAGCCTCATACATCAGAGCCTCTTCCCAGACTCCACTGTGAACTGCGCAGCCACATAACTGAGCAGCCCATATGCAGCAGTCCCTCTGCACTGCTGTCTGCCTCAATTCCCTCTCTTCAAGAGTCCACAAAAAGATCAGATAACTCCCAGGCTGAAAGAGAGGAAACTCTTGCTCCAGAGGCCTCTGCAACTGAGATGACAGCAGGTGAGGATGGATCAACCCAACTCGAGTTGCCCGCTGAGTGGATCTCCTGTCCCAGTGGGACCCAGGACTTGGAGCAGGAAGTTGCAGTGGGTTCAAGTGAACTTGTTGAACGGTTATCAGAAGGTCCTATGAGGTGTACAGCTCATTTTGAAGGCAGCGCACCTGTACCATTGTCTCCCGTGGCAGAAACTCAGGCATCTGTGAAAGCAGAAAATGAAGCTCCATCATCACCAGAGCTCACAGAAAGCACCTCAATTAGCACAGACTCCAGCAAGGTGAGCCAAAACGTAGATCCTCAGTCTGTCTCAGCCTGGGAAGAGACGGATTCTGCTCCCAATATTTCCTCTGAAATATCACTAGAAAGTGCACCAAATGTACTGCCAGAGGTTTCTGAGCCTCAGTCAGAGCGTGACACCAACAGGAATCTGATGCCTTGCGTTTACTTTCTGAGCGGCGTTGTGTCTCTCTCGATAGTGATGCAGGAACCCAGTGCACTTTTCATAATTGGACTGCTTATGGTTTTACGCCGCTTGTGAGTTTGCTCTAAGAGTTTATCCTGTGAGATTAGGTGCCTTTTTATGATTCCAAACTGGGTCACCAAATTAAGACAATCCTCAAGCTTCCCTCCTGTTTGTACCGCTTTTATGTGAAACCAATGAAAATACAAAATACTCAGAAATCAGCAATTTGTTCAAATCATTCTCCAAGTCATTAAATCAGTATTGCAATAATTGCAATGCACTTCTTTTTTGTTGTTGTTGCCTTAACTAATGTAGCTAAAGCTGTTTGTCCAAACCATAGAGTGGATAAAAATTGAACACAGCCATGGGGTTGAAAAGTACCTTCAAGTGTAAGGTCTGGTAGACCCTACACTTTTCCTTTTACTTCTGCAGTGAATTGGGATCTATGAGTATGTTAATCTGGCCCCATCCTGATTTCTGACCGCCAACAGGTCACACTAAACTACCCTGTGTGTAAATATTTTAGCAGTCAGTTCTGGTATTGAGGTAAAATGGCCACATTTGAGTGCAAGCTCACATGAAAGTGAAAGTATTTGAAAAGTAATGCTTTTGCTTTCTGTCACTTTCAGCATTATTAGGAACTTCACAGCAATGGAAAGTATAAGCTTTAACAACATTGTTAGCTAGTGATGCTGATGTTAGCTAAACAATGTTGTCACTGCTGAGATGTTTGGTAGCTCATAACAAAATAAATAAATAAATAAAACAAAGAGAAAAAAAAACAATAAAAAACACTATTTTGCACTAATTCAGCCTGGGTCGTTCCCATGGAAGCAACACTTTATTGTATTCAGTTCATTTGTAGCAAGACAAGCAGCTGGTGTCTGGCAGGTGAGGTGGGGAGTAGCCATCAATGACCCCATGGATGCTAAAGCTAGCACGATTTCAGGAATTACAAACAAGAGTGGGACTGAAAAGAAATGCATTAAAAACTTATATTCACTGGTTAACACATTTGTCTCTTCATTTCCTGGTGTCGTCCGGATAAATGGTTGGAAAAACCTCAGAGCCCAAGACTGGCCTATGACCAAATCCTGCCATTTTGGGGTCATTTTTGTGAAGCAACTGACTGAAAAATGAAGACTGCTGACCCATGAATTACCTTGTATTTTGGATGGGACACTATGATGTCTCCAAACAAACTCCCATTGTAGTTTAATGTCTTTTGCAATGAAAGCTTCCAGAGCCTAAAGACTCAGAGAGAACAAATCAGATCTCCAATCTTCACAAGAGCTAAATACATTGTTTACGACAGTTTCTTCTTCTTGTTTTTGCTCTACTGTGCAGTTTGGTTTAATTGTATAGAGCCAGTTCGACAACAAAATTAATCAAGTTACTTTACAGAGAAAGTAAAGTTCAATGCAGTCCAACCTAATCTTTTTTTTTTTTAAGTGCTCCTATAAAGCGGCGACAACAGAAGCAACTTACAAGAGATCAATACCTCAAAAACACTTTAACACTTTCAATGCATTAATCATTAAAAAAGAAACTAAATAATCAGTTACCACTGCTTAAGTGAGTGAGAGATTCGTATGGGATACAAGTCGTTGGAAAGTTACGGAGGGAAGTTACGGCACATTCATTGCTTTCACCTACAGGCAGTTCCACTGGTTAACATTGGAGGCTCTGTCTCAGTCTCTTTTGATTCAGGTACAGGATAGCATTGGCTGAAAGAGCCAGGCATGTTTTTACTGTGCAGTTCCGTATCAATCAGGACTTACCAACGGGCTCCTGATCCAACCTCCTCACAGTCCTGCAGCTTTGTAAGCTGTTTGGATGTGAAGTTAGGACTGAAGAGGTGACAAGGAGCCATCAGCCAGCGTCAGAATAAAGAGGAGGCTAGATGTTCTTTAATGTTCCATTCAGCACAAATGACTCTGAATGTTTGCTAGTGTTAATTAAATTGTGGCTGAATGGTCGCATCTTCTCTCCTCCGCTATGTTGCATAGTGTTAAATAAATGGATTTTATCTCTGAAAGCAGAAATACATGCTGTCTGATCTTGCTGTTTTTGCACTGTAGGTAGTCCTCTACAGGTTCAAAGCAGAAATCCACATCCCCTAATAGTTGGTTTTACTCATGAAATGTTTTGAAATACATAAAGAAATATCTTGTGGGGAAATGAAGAAGATTAAAAACTTAACTTTTATTCAAGGGGCACTTTAATAAGTTTCTGGAGCTCTGTAATTATGGTTTGTTCATTTTTTAATTCGACTGAGAGACCATCCAATGACGTATTGCACATTTTTTCCCAAAGCGTTTTGATTTGAGACAATTTGCGTCTTCATGTACATTACAACTCTTCATCTATTTAGTGAGCAGACGAGCACCAGTTGCTTGCATTGACTGACAGGTTAGTGCTCCTCCTCCTCGTCCACATATCAAGAATATTAAGATGGCAACAGCCTACTTTTTGCTTCAAAATAAAAAAGAAAATCAGTTGGCACCTTCAAAGTGGCTATGTCCAATTTTTATATACAGTTCATGGTCAGATGCCACTGACCTTTTTGAATTTCATATTTTTTGTCTTTAATAAGACATAAAAACATTACCATTATGAAAGACAACTGTTATACAAATGCACTTTAAAAAAAAAAAAACATGCTTATGAATTGTTTGTCCATAATACAAAGTAAACACAAGATCGAAATGGATACAGATTAATGGACAAAACAAGAGGAAAATAGTTTTGAGTGGCCTGTTGAAGTGATTTTGGTTTGCATTTTTATTATTGTCCATTACAAAATTTTATAACCAATCTTTGTGAACTTCAGACACAGACATAATGCTGCACGGTTTTGTAGTCTCGCATTATTAAATATGGTCTCATACTCTATGATAAATTTGTTTTTATTTCATTTTATACCTCTGCAAATAGAAATGCATCCATTGCAATTTCATACATGGTAACAACATTGCATTTCAGAGCATAAAACTGGTCAGTCACTGATCACTGAGCCTTCTGCATCTTTGTAACTGGAGTGTGTACAGCTTTGATTGAAGTGGAAACACACAGAAGGAAACATGAGCTGCAGATGGAAGCCAAAGGTCAGGCATTGCGTTGAAGTCATAGTGTCTTGTAGTACACATTAGCCATTGTAAGGTGATATCAGAAATCCTGCCTGGATGATATAATATGACACTATTGCTGAATATAGTGGGTTGATATTTCAAAGAAATAGTTATTGTTGACCTCTCAAGGCTGTGACTTACTTCAGTCATTTTTGTGCCAAACCAAGTTTCATTTGATTTAGGAGCTGTATTAGGAGCTATAAGCTAGTTCCTGCCAGTCCACAGATGTTAGGTATCCCTTATATTGTACATGGATACTGCATTTGACCTTTAAATAAGTTATTAATCAAAGCACATTTGCATTTCATGAACTTCTTCAGGGAAAATAGGTGCGATCAATATGTATGATGGTTGCAGTGAAAAATGTGAGTTAGTCACTAAAGAAAACTTTGTATTTGGGCTGATGAAAAACACATTTTCAATTTTTTTTCTTTTTCTGTGCCACAGAAAATGGTCTTCAAAGTAATCTACAGTCTTGTAAAAATAGACAACACTTTCTTGCAATTCTATTTTACATTAAAAAAAAGAAAGAAAATAGTTTCTTGGTCTGAAGCATTCACGTTTCTGCAGGCACAATGACAGGGGGGAAAGACATCAGCAATTATCTTAGTGAATCAACAGTTGCTGCCCTTCA
>JBAMYA010000022.1:14613375-14641853 GCA_037176975.1 Arrhamphus sclerolepis
TTGAAGCACGGAGGTGGTAGCATCATGTTGTGGGGTTGCCCTGCTACAAGAAGTTTTGAGGTATTTTTCTGGGTCTTCTTTTTTTTTTTTTTTTTTTTTAAGCATTTCCAGATTATGTGTAGATAACCAGTGCATCTGGAAAGTTTTTACAGTGATTCACTTTGCCCACATTTTGTTATGTTACAGCCTTATTCCAAAATGGACTCTATTTTTTTATTTTTCCTCAAAGCTCTACACACATTACCTCGTCATGATGTGAAAAGTTTAAGATTCTTGCAAATTTATTAAAAAAAAAAAAAAAATCATACATAAAACATACATAAGTATTCACAGCCTTTGCTCAGTACTTTGTTGATGTGACTTTGGCAGCAATTACAGCTTCAAATCTTTTTGAAAATGATGCTTCCAGCTTGACACACCTCTTTGTTCAGTTTTGCCCATTCCTCTTTGCAGAACATCTCAAGCTCCATCAGGTTACATAGGAAGTGTCATTGCACAGCCAGTTTCAGATCTCTCTAGAAATGTTCAGTCAGATTTAAGTCCGGCTGGGCCGCTCAAAGACATTCACAGAGTTGTCCTGGAGCCACTCCTTTGATATCTTGGCTGTATCTTGGGGTCATTGTCCTGTTGAAAGATAAACCGTCACAGCAGTCTGAGGTCAAGAAAGCTCTGGAGCAGGTTTTCATCCAGGATGTCTCTGTACATTGTTGCAATGATCCTTCCCTCTATCCTGACTAGTCTCCCAGCATGATGCTGCCACCACCATGCTTCACTGTAGGGATGGCATTGGCCATGCGATGAGCAGTGCCTGTTTTCCTCCAAATGTGACACCTGGCATTCATGCCAAAGAGTTCAATCTTTGTCTCAACAGTCCAGAGAATTTTATTTCTCATGGTCTGAGAGTCCTTCAGGTACCTTTTGGTAAACTCCAGGCGGGATGCCATGCGCCTTTTACTAAGGAGTGGCTTCCGTCTGGCCACTCTACCATACAGGCCTGATTGGTGGATTGCTGCAGAGATGGTTGTCCTTCTGGAAGGTTCTCCTCTCTCCACAGAGGAACGCTGGAGCTCTGACAGAGTCATCCTTGGGTTAGAGTCACCCTTCTTCCCCTGATCACACAGTTTAGATGGCGGGCCAGCTCCAGGAAGAGTGCTGGTGATTCATTTACAGATGATGGAGGCCACTGAGCTCATTGGGACCTTCAGAGCAGCAGAAATGTTTCTGTACCCATCCCCAGATTTGTACCTTGAGACAATCCTGTATTGGACATCTACAGATAATTACTTTGACTTCATGTTTGGTGTGCTCTGACCTGCACTGTCAACTCTGGGACCTTATATAGACAAGTGTGAGACTTTTCAAATCATGTTTAATCAACTGAATTTACCACAGGCGAACTCCAATGAAGCTGTAGAAACATCTCAAGGAGGATCAGTGGAAACAGGATGCACCTGAGCTCAATTTTCAGCTTCATGGCAAAGACTATGAATACTTACGTACATGTGATTTCTTAGTTGTTTTTGTTAATTTTTAATACATTTGCAAAAATCTCCAACTTTTTTCACCTCGTCATTACATGGTATTGTGTGTAGAGTTTTGAGGAAAAAAGTGAAGCGCTGTGAATACTTTCTGGATGCTCTGTAAGCTCTTTTATTGCTTGAGGTAGTGCTAGTTTTGTGTGTGCATGCCATCTGGTTACTGATTACTCTCCAACTGCAGTAACTCTGTTTGACTCACCTGTTTCGGCTCTTTAAGTGGTTTCTCTGCATTCCCAGACTGTCTCATATGGTCTGAGGGGAGGCGATGGCCCTTACATGGATATAATGGTAGAGACTTCATTTTTAGGACGTTGTAGTCAAGTTGTTACGAGGCGCACCGGGCCTACTTCAAACCTTCATCAGAGGAACACATTCACTCATTTTTCAGATTAGTAAAACCTTGATTTTGTTCCTGATGTCTGGTCGTGTGCTTTGGATCATTCTCCTGCTGCATGACCCAGTGTCAACCAGTCTTTAGCTGTCTGGCAGATCTGCCTCCCACTTTGCTTCATTTTGTTTTCTGAGGTTGTCTTTACCAAAATCTTTCCCACAAAACCAAAATAAAAGATAGAACTAAAAGAGAGATACAAACTTTTGTAAAATTTTAACTTTTTGACATTAAATTAGCCCATCACTCTCCACTCACAGTCAGGAACTCTGATCAGTCATTACACCAAAACACAGATTATTAACTCTTTTCATTTAAGGTCAGAATGCGGTTTGCGTGCTAGAATGGAGGTGTTAAGTCTGTCTTTGATTTTCGCTCAAATATTCTGACACTAAAACCTTTTCTCGTGACGCCCAGTTGCACAGCCACAGTGATTTGTGTCTGCCTCGACGAAGCGGGAGAGAGGATGTTTACCGTAGCAAGTTCATTCAGCGTGGAAAAAGGGATCCCCCCTGCTGAGAAACCAATAATGGTGTGCACTGGGAGGGAGGGAGGGAGGGGGTGACAGTATTCTCAAACCAAATGTAGAGCTTCTTGGCATCCTGAGACGCTCAGACATTCCTCAGAGCCTGCAAGGAGCAAAATGATCATTATATCCAGGTTTAAAAAAAAAAAAAAAAAGAAGATGAAAGCATTTTTTCTGATTTGGTTTCGTTGTTGTTTGAGGTCAGAATTAGGAAACAAGACCGAGTCAGGATCCTCTATAGAAGTCACGGCGTCTTGGCCTCTGGCCTCGAATGGTCTAGATCGCATCGATTCAACCTTGATTTTCCAGGCGGCACCAAAAGACGGCCCCTCTGGACACCATTGGACAGGGATACCAATGTGATGGTACATTCTGTACTGATAGGAATACCTGTGAATGGGAGGAGAACCAGTCTCAGCTCATTCACTTTGTTTTCTTGAAGTGGATGGGTATGTGCAGACCAGACAAATAGATACCAGAACAACCTCTGGCTTTTTAAAGCAAAAACATCAGCCAGCTTCTTCTTTCCCACAGAGTTTTCTTAAAATCCGAAAACAAAAGTCATCGATACTTATGAGTCTGACTAAATATTAGCTGAACTAATGAAAGACTAATTGAAGACTAACGAAGACGCAGTTTTGGGGAAAAAACATATTGTGCAAGTCCCTGGTATTCCTGATCTTTCAAAACATTTGTTTACTGCTTCATCAATCAAGCGCTTCTTAAAATTATATTAAACTGCATAAAAATCGGGTATATTACAATAACAACTTACCTTTGAAATTTAGAAAAATCATTATAAGGGACATTTAATGATGCTCTTGACAGCAAACTAGATGGCATCTGTCAGCTTAAGTTTGGTTATATCGTCCATGATTTCCAGTCTTTAATGCTCAGAGGAACCTTTGAGGTCACAAGATGCAATATAAAAGGTGGGTTTCCATTAGTGGGGGGTCTAAGGTAAAACAGAAATGTAACAGGACCCACCTTGATATATGAAATTCATGGAAATGTACCTCTGCGATGGACTGGCGACCTGTCCAGGGTGTACTCCTGCCTTTCGCCCGAAGTGTGCTGGGATAGACTCCAGCAGACCCCCGTGACCCTGCACGGGACAGAGCGGGTTTAGATGATGGATGGATGGATGGAAATGTAGCCTGGAATTTCTTCCTCATTTTGTCCTTACCTTTAAAATTTTAAAACAGTGGAGTTTGCTAGTGCTTCCAGATGTGTATGCACCTGCAAATCCCAAATGGAGCGTGCTGCCTCCTAGTGGATATGGTTTTCGTGGCACTCGTAAATCCTGTATTAAAGTTTAAGCACTCAATAACTTCTTTGAACAGTTGTGAAATGTTGGCAGGGCTCTAGTCTAACTTTTTGCACTGGTTGCACTGGTGCGCCTAACATTTTTCTCTTAGGTGCACCAGCACAAAAGTTAGGTGCATCCACATTTTCTACCGCATCACATTTAACGCCGCAGTTTTCCAGGTTCACTTTTTTTTTTTTCCAAATCATGTGCGACCAAAATTGGTCGATTTAATCCTGATAGGATGCAGTTCGAGGTTGCAGAGGAGCTGAATCAGAGATGAAGTCTTCAGTTTTAAGTTTCCTTGCTTGTTCTGGTGGGAGACGGCGAAGCAGGATGCAGAGACTGATGGTTCGTTTCCCTCATCTCTTCTCCTGTCTCCCTTGAGCATCACACTCATCCTCTAAGTGCCGACAACGTGTGTGTCGAACATTTGAAAAGCAGCTGGGACGTTCGCCAGCTGGACTCTCATTCAGTCTGACTGCAGAGCAGATGGATAAATCCATCCGTCCATCCATCTTCTGTACTCACTTCATCCTGTTCAGGGTATGGGGGTTTACTTTTTTGGGGGCGATATCAGCTGGAAACCCTTCGTGTCAGGGTCTAGTGTTCTGGTTGTCCTAAAACACTATAAAAGCAAGCATGATGGGTTAATCTGTGTTTCTAAATATGCAGAAGTATCTTTTTTTTTTTTTTTTGAATTGTTCCTGCGTTGAGCCTTTGATAGACTGACGTCCTGCCTGGGGTCTTCTCTACTGCCCGATGACAGTTGGGATGGAGGAGTTAAAGAGGTTTTGCTTTTTGTATAAAATCAATATGAAAATCAGTTGATCGTGGTAGATTGTACTACACACACACACACACATACATATATATATGTATGTTGTAATTTTATGTCAAAATGTTGTAAAAAGCTGTTATATATCATATTCTTTTCCAACAAAGACATTGTAATTAAGTTAAAGTTTCAGTTTTTAAAGTTAAAAATTCTAAATTTGGTTATATTTGTTTGATTGTATGATAAAAAGGAAAACATCCTTTGATACTGAAACAAAAGGCTCGATGTTGGAAAAATTGCGATTTTACGAAAATATTTGTTATTTTTGCAAAAAAAAAAAGTCAAAAGTTTGACAGAAAAAAGTGGTTTTAGGACAAAATTCTCAAAATCTGACAACATAGTTGGTTGAGAAAGTAATAACGGTAACCATGGTGATGATGCAACAAAGGATGAAATCAAATTTGACACCTCTGATCTACCTGCACGGCTCAATGCTCGAGTTTATGGTCGATTCTGTGGCTGAAAAGCACTCCAAATCATCACTCCTCCACCACCGTGCTTCAAAGTGGCTTTGAGAAGTTCTGCTGACATGCTGTTTGGTTTTTAGCAAACAGAGGAGGCTCTTTTTCCAAGAAAACTCTTGAACTCCACATCTGCATGATACTTCTCAGACTGATGCGCAGCAACAGTTGTTTCTCTAAGACCATTTCTTCTATCTTTTATATCAGGATCGAGAGGAGCGCTGATAACGTTTACACCTCATCTTTCCAGTATTCTCACACTTATATGTTCAAACATTTCACCTCATGCTTCTGACAGAGAGACAGGACCATTTACAAGGTAACAGGTAACTGAGCCACTTCACGCCGTTGGAAAGCAGCATGTTTTCCCACGACTCGCTGAGCCTGACTCCGTTATAGCCACGCCGCTGAAACAGCAGACAATAAAGAAACACGAGGATAAGCGCTAACACTACAGTATTGAACCACTTTCCAGCTGGTTATTATCTCCCTCTCATGATTTATGTACATGAATAAATCAATCCCGGCTACTCGGCTGCACGAGACCATAACCAGTGAGCCGTAGAGTCGGTCTCACTTCAGTCGTGCAGGAGCGTACCGGTGTACAGTGTGTTCACGCTGCGTTAGAGCATTTGACAGATGCAGCTTTCTGTTCTGTGAGTTTTGCCGCGGATTTATAGCCTCAGCTGTGAATCCTCAATGAATCAATTTCTCTGTCTCAGTGGAGCTCAGGGAGCCCTTTCTGGCCTCAGAACAATTCAGGAGGGCGATTATTTCCATCGCATATCAGCCTTTCTTCTTTTTCCACTGATCGCCTGTAAATCCCACGCCCCGAACGTCTGCCGGGGCTCTGCTCGGACTTGACCTGCTCTGACCTTTTCTCATTAAGGATTTTCAAGTTTGTCAGAGTTACAAAGAAATATTTGCCTGATGTTGAGTTCTGCTGGTGAAACCAAAACGGCAGAAAATGCAGTTTCTTAGTCTGACACAAAACTGGTAGGGAATGATGGCCGCTGGGGACGAGCTCCAAACTGAAGTTGATGTCCATTGACACCCATTTAATGTTGGTTCACGCTAAGATTTTGGCCGTCTCAGCTCAAAGATGGCAGTCGTGGCAAAAATGTTCCATCGTACCTCAGAGATGGTGATGGTAGATCGTCCTAGGATAGACTGCTCGTAACCTAGAATGCCCTAGGCAGAGCATCCTAGGCGAAAATGCGATACTCTAAATAAAACCTGCGGGCGACATCACAGGCGAGGGGTTTATGCTGTTCTTTTATACAATCTATGGATGAAACCAGGGCTGAATAGGAATTGAGTTGATGATGGAGAGAAGGAGAGGTTCATGTCTGTTAGCCAGAAGTAGCTGCTGCTTGATGAGTAGAAGGAACAGTTCCTACATGATGGAGAGGAGTAGAAAAAAAAAGAGAGAGAAGAAGGACAGTGGGGTTATGTATGTGCTCGCTGGAGAGGAACAGATAGATGAACGAAGGCGGGGAGCTGGTAGAAGCGACGGCTGTAAGTGATCGCTGTCCTGCGTCTGCAGCAGCGAAGGTGATCTTGCAACTCCAGGCTGCTGAAAAATGAAACGGCACACTACTGTCATTACAGACCACACCTGCCTGCAAAAAGACAAAAGGCCGTGCATTTCCTCTTGAAGTTATGCCTTGTTTAAAAAAAAAAAAAAAAGACAGTATACTCCATCTCTGAGGAATCCACCCAGGCCTGTTCTGCAGGTTGAACCGCAGCGAGGCATCATGGGTATGTTGCCTTGATGTTTGTTTATATTGAACTCCTGCTTTGCCAGCTCTCTGCTGATCTGTCACTGTTTACACAGCAGGAGGATGGATGTGGGGAGGGCATCGGGGCTAATGGTGTGAGGTGAAGTAAAGGTTGAAAGATAAACCTCTAAAACAGACATCTGGGTGTGGATGGAGGGATGTTGCAGGAGTGAAAACCTGCCTCTGATGGCCGCTGAGAGGTCACGCCCTTCCCAGCATGGAGACTGCACGGCTACAAGTCTGTCTTTCGTCATTCTGTTATCTTTCACTGAAGCTTTTGTCTTCTTTGTTTGTGGAAAAGCTCTGACACTCTTTACATTTGCCTGGCTTTAGAAGAGTAACTGAACAGACCATCCAGCTGACTGGGCGTTGTCTCCTGGGTGCACAAATCAGCCTAGACCAGAGGGTGTCAAACTACTTCATCCCGGGCCACATCATCACCATGGTTACCATTAAAGTGCCGGTTATTCTTTATTTTCTCATTCAGCCATGTTGTCAGATTTCCCGCTAGTTCCTGCACTCAGTCATTTAAAAAAAAGGAGAAGTGAACTTTGTTTATAAAATCTCAAATTTTACAAACATTGCTAGGCTTATCACAAACTTGAGGCTTTTGTACTAAAATCACAATCACATTAAAAAAAAAAAGATTAAAAAAACACACTATATTGTTAAATGGTGAATTTCGCAATCACATTTTTTTCATAATAGAGGTGAATTTTTTTTGTCAGACCTCATATTTTACAAAAAATCATGACCTTTACAAATTGCGACTTTTCTACTAAAATCCCGTTTTTTCCTCTTACAGAAACCACAAGTACAAAAAAGTTGAGTTTTTTTGTAAAAAGAAAAACATAATGTTGTGCTGTTTCCAACATCCGAGACTTTTTATTGTACAAGCACAAAATGACACAAAATTGTAACATTTTAACTTAAAATTATACGTTTCTGCTGGTAAATGTCAAAGTTTTGCAACATTTTGACATGAAATTACAACAGTTGTGAAAAATGCAAATTTTGTATGATTTCAAACCTTCCCAGTAAAATCACAATTTTTTGTTAATTTTACAAAAATCCTGAGTTTTGAAAAAAAACAAAACATTGCAACTTTTTGTTATAAATTATTTCTCAAAGCTTTGCTAAATCATGACTTTTTAGCACAAACCAGGTTCTCTGCATCTCAGTTATTCCACTTTCTGATGTGAGTATTGAATCAAACAGGACAGTCATGTTGAAGTTTCCTCAGAGATTTTCTAGTTAGAAACATGGTTGTCTTTGCACGCTCTCACTGGCCACATAAAATGAGGAGGTGGGCCGGATTTGGCACGCGGGCCTCGAGTTTGACACCTTGTGATAATAACTGGTTCATCTTGTGATAATCGGCCGGCAGTTACTTAATGGTGCCAGTTTGCAGAAGCAAGAATGTAGACATGTTTGAGTACCACTGAAATATTACCATTGAACAGTTCTTGTCATCTACATGTTCGGCAGCTACAAGGATCTGATGTCACTCATCATATACTCTTGTGTTTTGATGAGAACACAAAAAGTTTTTTCTTTAGGCGCTTTTGACATTCTGTTGCATATACGTAAAGGTGCACCTCTGATTTTCAGTTCAGTTCAGTTGACTTTATTTGTACTCGTAGGTAGATTTGTTTTGCAGTTAAAAAGGAGGAGAAGGCGTCTCACACACATTATTAACAAACATTAATTGGCATGAGACAAATACAGAGGACAGGTCAAGACATCGCAGAGACAGACATACGTGGTCCGTACTCCCAGTGCTCAATGAAAGTCAGTGTTGCCAACCAGGCAAGGAGCAATAAAAAGGTTAAAACCAAGTTAAACCAGGATCAGGGTTTCTAATAAATAGACTTGAATAAATAAATAAATAACAAAATGGACCTCAACTATAAAAAACAGTAAAGTGCCTCATGTTTTATTTAAGAGAGAGACAGCAGCAGGGACGAAACTGTTCCTGTAGCGTCTGGTCCTGGTTCTCGGGACTCTGAATCTACATCCTGATGGCAGCAGCTGGAACTCATTGGCTAAGGAATGGGAGGCATCATTGGAGATGGAGCTGGCGAGCCGCTGCAACTGCTTCGTATACAGCGACTCCAAGCCAAGCTGTGTTTCCCCAGTCAGCTGACCTGACCATTTAATATCTGATTTTATCCCTGTGGCTTTTCTATACATACTGGCTCAAGCAACATGCAGAAAAATTCCGCGAACATACGTCCTTGCGTACACAAAACTGGTATTTTGGAAACAAAGGTGCGACTGTGAAATGTCACGTAACGCATGACGCACATAGTTCACCGGTAAATCAAAACAACAACAGCGGACAAAATGCAGAGCTGGCCCTTTAATGGTAACCATGGTGATGATGTGGCCCGGGATGAAATAAGAGTTTAATACCTCTGGTCTACAGCAAGAAGATGTAAAAAAAATAGCTGCATTTCTCAGTGGGAACAGGGTTTGTCTATTTTTCAGGCCCTATAAATATGTAATACCCCTTAAAAATATTATATTAGACTTTTGCTGGGTGAAAAATACTGCAGGGAAAGAAAAAAAATCAGTGGCTCATGATATATTTCTGAAAACTAAAAGGAAAGAAAATACTTGATATTCAAAATGTTATTTGGGATGAAAACAGTGATAGATGTGCACTGATTTAATGAGGTATTTCATTAACTGAAACAAAGCTTGCTTCAAAGAGGCTTCATCCAGTGTGGGCTGAATCAGATTCCTGGTCTAGACTGATCAATAGTTCTTAAGAGTAATCTCCGCTCTCCCCCAAACTGAGCCTCCCACCTGCCTTCATCCTCTCCTTGACTACTTCTGAAGTGTTTACTCACCAAACGTTTAGATCCTAACAGAGCTGTGCGCAGGTCAGATTTGAGGGCTGAAAGTGTTTACTCAGGAGCTTGACATTTCAGCCAACCTGCTACTCTTTTTATCCAACTTCCAGCTCGCTTCAGTCACTGGTCACTCTCTTTGGAGTTAAAAAAAAAGAAGAAAAGAAATGACAAATGAAATATTGTCTGTATGATTTTGAAAAAAAAAAAGTTGATTTTTTTATGGTATGAATCAATATTTTTTTTTGTGTGTGTGCAAATGCAGGCAGACAGATGCTTTGTTGTTTCCATTTGTGAAAATGAATCTGAACTTATTCCCATATGTGGAGTACCTCAAGGCTCAATTCTCAGACCACTGTTGATCAGCCTCTACATGCTTCACCAAGGCCAGATCATAAGTAACAGGTCTGCTGCTAATCACAGCTATGCAGATGACACTTAGATCTACTGATGCTTTCATTAAAGACTCCATTACACTCCCTCTGTCAATGCTTGTAACAGGTAAAAAACTGGATGCAATCAAGCTACTTTCAGTTAAACCAAGACAAAACATGAAATAAAATAATAATAATAATAATGATAATAATTTTGAGAATAATAAATAGTTTTGACTCAGAACTGAGCTTTGGAAGGGCTGCAACTTTGTAGTTCCAAACAATTTCTTGTTGCTCCCACACAACTTCTACTTTTCGTAGTGTTGTAAGTATCAGTTGCCCCAGAAGCTCAAATATTTTACTGTGAAAATAGAAAATAAGTCTATTTTTAGAAAAATTAAAACAAGATAAAAAAAAACAACAACACACATGTTAAACCCAAATTGTTGAAGATTTAATTTCACAGCCAACTCGTTCTCTTTCATATCAGGCTCACACTGTATGATTTTGGCCGTCTCAGACAAAAGATGGTCAATCGAGGGAAAAATCGTAGCTCAAAAACGGTAGTGGTAGATCTCACAATAAGACAAGAGCGAAGATGATAGAACTGTCTTATGACCAAAGACGGGTTGTGACAGACATCAAGCAGTGTCAGAAACTTGGACAAATTGAGTGTGACAGCCTGTCCAACCAATAGAAATGCACCATGAAATAATGCAAACATCAGCATGTCGACACAGCACAGTCGCCTAGTAACAACAGCACCGAAACACAATGGAGAAAGACACTTTCTTCCTGCTAAATAAGAAGAATGTGCTTCTATTTCTTTATTTTAATTTCAAAGCATACAAACACCACTATGATGTTAACTTTAGTGTCACTGGTGCATTACCACATTAGCAACAACATGCTAATGGTGGTATGGTGATGGAAGCCTGAAATACACAGGTTTATTTCTGTTGTAGACATTACTCAAAGTATTTTCAATCACACACACACACACACACACACACACACACACAATGCTGTAAATTAATTACCAACCAATTTTACATCATGCAATGTAACATGAAGTAATCTTTTTAGACTGTAAAAATCGTACAGTGTGAACCCGACATAAGTCACATCTGTTTCTCTGTTTTTCCTCATTGTCTGTCAGGTTATTCTTCAGCTGGATAGTTCAAAGTCCTACACCCAACATTTTTCTTTTAACTTCAGTGCAGGGCGTATAAAAGGCACAAAATATAGCACTAAATATAAACCCATGGATGCCAGAGGGAAATGCAGCCCCCCCCCGGGTCAGTCAATCCTGCCTGGTCCAACACTGTCATGAATACACACCAGCTGAAACAACCATGGAGGATGATGGTTACAGTTTTATTCTCCTAGATTTTTACCTCGACCAGAGCAGCCTGAATAGCATCATTTGAGCTTTAGTAGAAGATTACAACAAATCTGTCTGTTGCCATCCAGGGGATCTTTCATTTTTTTAGGCCAATGTAATCTCAATGTCAGGACATCCTTTGGTTGTGCTTGTGCTGTAAAAAGTAATATACAAATAAAATTGAAGTCAATTAGACAGGACAAATCAGAATCGTTCTTCCTTCCATCGATATTGCACGGTAAAGAAGTTGATGTACTCTGGGTGACCTTGAATGTTATGTGATTGTTTTGCAGTCATGCATTGCGGTGTCAGAACTTAAATGATTTATCATTTAAGCAGGACTCATCTCACGCACATATATATACACACGCGCACACTCACACACACACAAACAAACAACCCACATCTCTCCTAAAATATTTCTAAGACGTCTCTATCACCTACACAGGATGGTGTTCCGTTTTGATTGCACTTGAGTGTCATTACATTAAATGTTGATACAGCCTGTTGTTTCCCAGTGATGGTTTTTGGACGGTTAAAGAGCGGCAGGCCTTTTATATGCGGTGGATGGAAGCTTTCTACGGGTGAATCAGTCACTTCTGCTCACGCCTCCAGACGATGACCATGCCCGTGGAATCGGCAGAAGCCAGCAAACTCTCGTCACAGTTGAAGCTCACATCCAAAACCGGTCCCCCGTGGCCCTGTAACTTGTTCACAATGGCCTTGGTGTTCCGTTCAACATCGAAGAAGTAAACGCAACCATCCTCACTGCCGGTCACTGAGGCAGAGGAAGAAGCCAAAGGAGAAATAGGAGTCAAACGGGGAAGAAGTATTACAAGCACAAACAGAAGCAATAATGATGAATGAGTTTTTATGGAATAATTTTGGAATGAAAATCAGGAATGTTATAAGACTGCCTCCAAACAGTCTCAACCCTAAAATGCAAATGATAAAAAGTGACAAAATTCAAGTGAGAAGAAGCTTTAAGGTGCAGCTGTGCAGAACTGTTTACTAGACTCATGTTAGAAACTACAGTAAAAGGCAGACTTCCTTGGTGCTCAAAGACTGATGCTTTTTTTTTTTTTCCAAATGCAGCCGCATGCTATTTTTGCCTATATATTTTTTCCGCACTGAATAGCCTGCAGCAAGTAATACACTGTGGTCTAATTTTCTATTCAGATATAACAGCAGACATGCTACATGGCCACAGAAAGAGCACAACAAGACCACAGGAGGAACTCGAAGACTCCTTACCCACACAAGCCCCTTGTCTGAAAGACATGAGGGGGCAAAAGATGCTATGAACATACTGGGAACCGTGCTGGATGGGGAAGCTTCTCTTCAGCTGTAGTGTGCCTTCATTGTCTACCACCCTGCCAAAGTGAAGGTGGCATAACTGATCAAAATTAACAATTTAAGTAAAGATTTCATTGGCTTGAAGGCCGTCTATAACAAACTGACCTGTACAGCAGCAGCTTATTGACACAAGCATTGACCAGCAGGGAGGGGTCTCTGGCCTCCCGGCTGATCCAGGACCGAGCAGATATGCTGCAGATGGAGCTGCCTTCATTCACCACCAGGCGCTTGGCTTTGGTTAGCTTCCCTGTGGGTATGGAGGTGGGAGTGAGGGGAAGCAGATCCACCAGGGCACCGCAGGGACACATTAACAGCTTTCTCTCTCATTTTTCAGCAAAATAGCTGATGACGGTTTGCAACAGAGCCAGTGGACACACCGACTTTGTCTAAATGAAAACAGCACAACCGTACCTGTTGCCATGTCAAAGAGGAATGAGAAGATGCTTCCCTTGTCATCTCCAGCCCAAAGGATCCTCCCTGGAGCATCAAAGGAGAGAGACAGCACGCGGCCTGTCAGCTTACTGGAACCCCCCTTCACTTTCTTCCCAGTGGATATGTTAACCACCTGCAGGTGATTCTTGCTGTTTCCCACCTGGAAGACAGAGTTAGGAGTGAAGACCTTTACTATTTTCACAAGATGGCACTGAAAAGCTGAATGTGAAATGCACAAGTTGTTGTGTTTTTACTGCTGAAATTAAACTTGTGAAAAGCAAATGCATTTCTTTCACGCCTGATTGAATGAGGTGTGAGCAAACACGGATATACACAACTCTGCTTCGACTCTTCAGGTAAAGTATTCATCGACAAAAGGTGAAGGTTATATATAAATCATCCAAGATGTTTACTAATGTAGTTTGGGTAATGAAAGCTGACATTTCATTCTGAAATTCTGATCAATGCCTACACAATGTATATACTGTATTCAAGCATTATTTAACGTGCTGACATCAGGAGGTTATCTCCTCTGTGTGCAGTTCTTGGTCGATACAATTTTACTCCCAAAAAGAAGGAACATTTGGAAAAAATATACATTTCTAATGATCGACTTTGCTTTATGAACTTTGAAGAGGAAACAGAATCTCATTGGCAGTATCTGATTAAAGCAAGACAACATCCTTGAACATAGTCGTCTGAGTGTGTAGAACTGGCTTTGGTTTTGCCTTTTAAGCAGCAAAAAATATTTTCTTTCATGTTAAAATATCAGTTTCAATTTCATTTGAAGGAATATTTGATTATTTCCAGGAGGTTTTCCATCCCTATAATCTGCATAAACCAAAAATGTAACTTGGAAGTCTCATCCTGTTGGCCTCTTCCCAAAAGTACATATTCCTTTGTGGTATTAAGTCACTCGCCAGTAAAGATTAAACTAGTAACAGAGCTTAAGCTGATATAATGGCTGAGGCACATAAGAGAAAATGAGAGAGGGCCCAAACAAGACCAAGAAATCTTAACCTCCATGCCTATAGGGGGACTTGCTGAGCTGAAAATTGCAAAAGTTCCTTTGTGCTGCTTTCAGTGTGACTGAAATCCATAGATGTCTAACACTACATGCCGCATGGCACCAGTCTGCCTACGTCAATGCCACTGCAATCCTGGAAAGGTACTGTCACCAGCGTCTGACAACTAATCTAGATCACATATTTAACTGGAGATCAACTAAATTATATATGTCAGAAATAACAGAGAATTTGTGTGCATTGTGATCAGGAATGCATCACTGATCACAGTCATACATGGAGCGAGACAACGTGTTTCAAGAAAGCTGCATATTATTAAAAACAACTTATTTTTCAAGGAATTTTTTTTATAAAAAAAAACAAACATTAATTGACAGTTGTATCACAGTTTTAATAATAGTTTCACAGTTGACGTTCACCTCATAGTCGAACTTCTGTAGACAGCGCGAGGGCAGACTAAATCTGGCAGGCTCACTCATGAATCACACAGTTAAGAAAATAAAAAAGATGCTCAAGGGAGTTATTTAATCAAATGAATTATTTTAAAAAGAGTATTTTAGTAACTGTAAATGTTAAAATACTAACATTAAGGTGTTTGTCAGTGTTGCCTGTGATTGAGTATACCTCCCTTGCTTTTTGTGATACTACAGAAGGAGTGCTACAAATTTGCAAGCATGTGTGAAAGGCACTCACCACTGTGAGGTTATTATTCATGGGCTGGAAGGTGCAGCAGAGCAGCTCACTGGATTCTGGGTCTCTGACCTCTCGGATGCATCGACCGTCCTCTGTGTTCCAAATGCGCAGAGTGCCGTCTAATGATGTTGACACAATGATGTCATTGCTTAGAGACCAGGCAAAATCTGTGACTGGACCTCCGTGTCCTTTCAGGGTCACCTTCACACTGGGAGGAGGTGGAGACAACGTCATAATTGACAGGGTGCCATCCAATGAGCAGCAGGCAAGGAGGTGCTTGTCATCATTGGCAAACTGTAATCTTGGAACTTAAAGGAAGACAGAGAGACAGTTATGATCACTTTCAAGGTTCCCCAAGCGACTACCTTAGATACAAGTTAATTTACATACCAGCAGAGTCAACATGTTGGTCAAATATGTGATGCATGCCAGCAAAAGCATAATTTTCACTCAGTGTTGTGTCCCCTGCCATGGCACGACTGGCTTCTGCCACTGAAGTGGGCACCAGACTGCCTGGAGGCCTGTAGTCAGAAATGTCCACCACACAAATACATATTTAATATCTCACAACCCTCTTCTACAATTCAATATAAGAATGTTATTATTATTATTATTATTATTATTATTATTATTGTTGTTGTTATTGTGAAGTGCACTCGTACCAGAATTACAAACTAAAAAAAGTTATAAAGCACTGAGCTCATTGAGGAATTTATCAAGAAGCACTATGACAAGATGCTGAATGAAAAGGAGCTAGGACATCTGTTTAGCACTATTCCATGCACCTCTCATCATAGACGGCTCTGTTCATCTGGGCCTGGAGCTGGTAGGAGCCTCTGCTGACAGATCGGCGATGACCGCGAGCACCTTGGGCACGGGGGTCTTCCTCAAAGTCCTGCCAGAGATGGACAAGAGCCACACGAAAGAAAGAACCTCAAACAAATGAGTACAAGTGAAGACTTGAATGGACTCACCAACAACAGTTAAACAGTCATTTGTAAATATTCAAAACTTTGTAATATTAGCATGCATTTATAAGTTACTGATACTGCCCATATTTGAGGGCAATGCCAGCCATTTCAACCGAGCTGCTCAGCTACATATGAACGGCAACCAAAGTGTTGCTTGGCTCCTACTTTTTATAACCTATGTTTTCTTTCCAACATTTTTTGAAATCCCCCATCTCCAAATCAGTGCAGGGACCCGTGCCTATTCTCGCTCTTCTATGTTTCCCTGTTTCTTAGAGTCTGACCTCCATGCGGTCCAATGTGGTGCGGGAGCTGCGCACACTGCTGGCCCTGAAGCTGCTCTGCTCAGACAGGGGCCCGTAGCGCAGGGCCAACAGCTGGCTGCGCAGCCTCAGGTACTGCCTGCGCAGCCCTGGCTCAAAGCCACATTTGGCGTTCTCTCTGAGCAGCTGGCTGCGTCGGCGGATGTACTGAGTTCGGAACTGTGGGAAGGTAGGCGTGCGGTAAGCATTGTACCTGCAGAGAAAAAGGAGTGACACACCATGCACAATTACTCACAAACGATCCATACGCAATTACATGCCTGAATAGCTCTTTCATATTTTATTTTGTTTTATGTTATTTTATTTTAGTCTTACCTTGCATCCACTGCCAAAACCTGCTGCCAAACTGCTGCCATCCCACAAGCTCTCTGGATGAAGAGGAAGCCACTGCCAGGGCAGGGTCCTGTCAAAACACACCACCTCATAATAAGACACATCATCTACACTTTTGAACAATATATTGGGGTTACAGCTAAGCCGACACGCATGCCACGTTAATATAAATAAAATACCACCTCACCCTTCCGGTGTTGAGTCAGGTGATAATGCACAAATTAATGCACCACAGTGAAAGGATGTTGCGATTGCTTGTGCTCTGTGGTGCATATTTGACAACAGAAAAGTATCCTGGACCTGAACCGAAACATGTACATGGAACTAAGGAATTAATTACTTGGGTGATCTTCTTTTTCCCCGGAAACACTTATAAAAGACGAGCCTTCCTGACAGTGGCAAAGCTAAGTAGCATCTGCTAAAATGAACTAGTTAGCGTCGACATTTTCTAGCGATTCTCCTCGATTAAAACCTGTTTTCTACTCATTCGTCAATACGAGTCGAATCGTTTAACGGTTTCATACGCCGTACAGAATGTGCACTGAGGTGAACCATCGGTAAAAACGCTTAGAAACGCGTTTGAAAAGGCCGTACCTTCCTTAGCTGTTCTCCATCGCTGCTTTTCCTGTCGAGTCACGTGACCCGCGTCACTGACAGATGTGTCCTCGTGACAAAGCGCAGCAGCGTTTGTTGTCTCAGTGATTTAGCCTGATTCCTCGCTGATTAACCGACCACACTTTGAACCGATTAAAGTATACAACACACGACACCCATATAAAGGTTTAGGGTATAGAAGCAAAAAAGGTATTTTTGTTTCTCGTTTACCGCGCTTACTTTTCCCATGATTAGACCAGTAACTGCCAGGATGTCAGGATGCAGACAGTTACTGGATACAAATAACATTGTAATGTTTGCCTTTATTCCATTCATAACTGATCAAATTAATGCACCCTTATTTTTATTTTTTTTGTCAGCATCAACATCTAGAAGTGTAGCCTGATTATGAATCATTTCATTCATTGACCTTGTGGGCCTTATCTGTTACACATCTTTTATCATCTGACTTTTAACTCCGCATTATATACGTCCAACACTGTAAACCCACGATAATAATAAAAGTCATTATACTTGTATATTAAGATAGATTATGTCTTTAAGAACCACAGGGGTCTGTTGACTGTAGATCTGACAGTGCAGACACAGGAACTTAGCAATAAGAGGATGGTTGAGGCAAAGGGCCAGGGGCTTGCATCTGGGCCATCTGTGGTCAGGCTTTCCAACCTTCTTGTGGTAGGCCACCCCACCACAGCATTTGAAGAGAATCATAATCATCTGGTTATTATCAGAAACATCTTTTGATAGGTGAGACAACACAAGAAAGGATGGCAACTAAATACTCTCTTCATTGTAAGTGTGAGCACATTTATGGGTGGACAGAAAATTTGAGCACCCCTTAAAGATGACTGTCAAAACCCTCTACTCATTGAGTGCAGACAACCCTGAGTATTCATTTAATGTATTCCATGTTACAACTTATCATTCAGATTTCCAAGGACAGCATTTTCTCCCACCCAGATCAGTGTGGGTAAGTGTGATTCATGAGTGAGTGGAAATTAAAGAAAGAATAAAATACACAACCACCTCGACTGTACCGTGATGAAATTGCTCTCTTGTCACGCACAATTGGTGAGCACACAGTTCCAGTGAGTTCACAATGGCAGTATTACAAGGTCAGCTCGGAGGTTTCGCCTGGCTCAGCAAAGACCTGCAGAGCTGTGGGGCATGTTACTCAGCTGACAGAGCTCTTTACTTGTTCATGGTGCTCTTTCTCGAAGGGGCCCCAGTGCCAGAACCATTCACAAGCACGGGCCATAAATGACCGAGCTGAACAGCACATTAAGCACTGCATTCTCAAAAAAAAGAGCATCAACTCTGGAGCACAGCCAAAATGCCAGGAACGAAAGGTGAGTAATGTGCAGCGAAAAATAATTCCTAAGAAATAAAATTGCTCAATTGACCTGGATATCTAAGCTGCATATTAATCTAATAAAATATAACACAAATGATTAAAAGACAGTGGTGAGCAGGCTTCCAAATGTTTGACCTACACCTGATTATTCCATCATTTTTAGGTAATAAATCGGACAAGAAGTCAAGCACCAAGGTAGGGAAATCATTTCTGTACGAACTAGAATTTCTATTTATAAGTAAGTTGTATTTTCTTTACAGTTTTGCCTTATTTAATTTTGATTAACTTCACAGCAACCTCAGAGTCCTAAAGAGCAGCCGAAGAAAGCTGATCAGAAAGGAGATGATAACAAGAAGCAAGGAGGTAAGCATTTACAGTAACCAAAATTTTTTAGTGAATTAAGTGAGTGAATTAATTAAGAAAACATATATATATATATTTAATAAAAAAAAAAAGCTTGGGACACCACAAGGAGTTCCCTGCATGAAAATGAAGCTGGCTAGTCCCCAATGAAGGTATCTGTCAGTATGTTATTCCCTCGCAGGACAGCCGAAGGGAGAGAAGCAATAACTTCCAGGCATTTGTAAAGATGGCTTTGGAGACACTCCTGGGGTCCTGTCGTCGCAAACATGGGGGTCCTCGGGGAAGACAGGGCTGAATGTCCCTCCCCTCCGCACTTTCCCCTTGAACCTGCAGACCGTGCTGCCTTGTGGCTCTGCAATGCAACATCTGCTCACCTCCACAGAGGCAGAAAGTGAAGCTCCATCTCCATCCATCGCCATCTGTTGTTACATTCGGTTCCTCACCAACTTTTTCTGTCTAACCCACATTTTTCCACTCCGACTCACTGGATGCTCAGTTTTAACCTGCAGGTTAGATTAGTCTGCTCGACCGCTGAGATTAAACCCCTGATCTAACGTCATACCATCACTGACTGTCAAACGGCACATACATTCTTTTTGTAAATACTAATTCAAATAAATATTTATTTCAGCATTCTCAGAGTACGTGACCTTGTTTTTTTTGTTTTTTTTTACCAGATGTCCTAATATCTCACACCATCTCATCTCACAATTAATCACAATGAACTTCCAGGTTTCATGTAAAATTTTATAAAAAATATCACAGGGGTATCAGTGCTTTCACATTTACCAGGACAAAAACACTGGCCTAAACCAAACACCAAAGAACTGTAAGTACAAAACTTGTTGGATTGAGCGGTATTAATGCATGTGTGAGTTAAAATAATCTAGCTCTCATCTCATACCACATCCTTGTGAAGAAGCAAATTGTGTATATATATATATATATATATACACACACACACACACACACACATATATATATATGTATATGTCTGTATATACACACATTTACGTATATGTTTTATCAGGTCATCAATAATATAATTTAACTATTAAAAGCATCTGTGTAATAAAAATCTGTACTTGTGAGAAATAGCTGACATAGTATACTGTGTCACTTTGATTTGGACCTGCATCCAACATCTAAAGAGCAGTTTTAACATCTTTGCTAGACAGTAATACATGTCAAATACCCTGATTCCAACATTTTATTTTCAGGACTGGAGAGTAAAAGTGTATCAAAGACAAGAAAAGAAAGAAAGAAAAAAAAAAGCATCTTTAAGCAAACCCTTCCATTTAAAGGAAATTATCAACAAACCACAAAACAAAATTCAAACACCATCAGGATACTTCACTACAAAGAAATGGTCCATAGATGTAGCCTACTGATTCATTTCATAAGTCTAAAAATATTGCTAAAGGGAAATTAATACTGATGACAATGAAAAAGGCTGCCACACAGCCACAATCTGTGCTCTTTTCTTTTAAAAACTAAATACTTTGTTGTCTTCTACGTGCTTAAAGGACGAGTTGAAGGATAAGTCTTATGATTTGTTTTTTATACAGATCTAATCGCCAGCAGATCTTATGAAAAAAACAAAGCTAACTATTCTAAGGTCCAACAAATACTCTTTTATAAAGTATATTGTACTGAAAATAGTTCTAAACAAATGGTATGAATACTATGAATGAAATACTCTTAAGACTCTAGTTGTTTAAATGTTTGTCGTTGGGTTTTTTGGTTGGTTTTTTTTGGGCTTTTTCAAAATTTAAAGGATACTGAACAAGAAGAGCAAAGTTTACCAAGGCCAATATCATATTTTATAGTTGTCAAGAAAGCTACTTTCTTTTACTGTGCTCCAACTGTACATCGGGGTTAATGAAATTTCACTTTGTATTTTTTGCATAAGCTTTCTGTCGAGACTGACAAACGATCTCGTACAGTAACTCAGATGAAGGTCCACCGTCAACAAACAGGCCAGGGAAATCAGACAGCAGTGAGAAAGACAATTGCATTATTGATTTTGGTCGTTTAATTGGATTTTCTGGCTCTAAGAAGGTTACAGAATGTCACTAGCCTCATCCTTCAAACCTTAAAGTATGGCCGTAAAACAGCTGAAGGGGAGAATATAAGATTTGGAGGACATCTGTCTCACGGGCTCTATCATGTGTCTGCAGACAGGAGCAGCCGATCTCCACCGCGCTGATAGCTATTGATTGTGACTCACAGTGTGATATCTGGAACTACTGTGACAACAGGACAGCTTGACAACTGTGGCTCAGGTAAAAAAAAAAAAAAAAGAAAAAGAAAAAAAGAGGATGCATTATAGAGAAATGAAAAAAGTGGCACAGCCCATCTTTTTTATGGATATCAAAACCGGTCTCCAGCAGGGCAGAATAGAAGATTACCCAACCAACATGCAGTCCTCTGCATGACGGGTTGTTGTCTACAGGTTGAATCTCTACGCTTCAGTCTGATGCAGGATAAAGTCACAGTGCAGAAGTGGGAAACCTGCTTCACATCTCTCATTATTGCTCCCTTCGTCTTTTATTATTAGAGAATGAGGCGGTAAAATATCCAGCATCCAAATGTGACCCAGTGGCTCGTCCAGCTTAGCTCTGACCACTTCTGAATAGTGTGATGGGTGATATCGTCCTGTAAGGGACAGAACGGTATATAAGTCTAGTGCACAGAACCACTCGTACTTTTCATAATTTAACACTTTGTATATTGTCAGTGTTAGCTAGCATTTTAAAATAAACACACACTATTCTGCCCAAAAGAAGGTTATTCTGAACATTTTGTTGGACAACCTGCAGCTTTGATTAGATTTATATTTGCTGTGGCATCATTTCCAATAGTCTAAGTTTGACTGCTACGAAAATTCTTCTCCGGCACATCCTAAAGGTTCCCTATGGGGGTAAGGTTTATATTCTATCTCCATATCCCATCTGGAGCCCAATGAATCCCAGCATTGTTATCTTGCAATATACCTTTAACATCAGGGGGGAAAAAGTAATCTTAATGGAAAAACCTGAACGCTACGTATACTCAAGTTAGGTAATCGAGTCAGTCTCCCTCAGGGTTAAACAGTAGGTACTCGGTAATATGCCTTACTTCGTCCACCTGTCTTCTTACCCTGATGTGTCCATCACTCTGGAACAGATAGAAAACCTGGACTCATCAGATCAAATAACCTTTTTTTTTTTACACTTCTCCACAGTTCAATCTTTATGCTTCTTAGCGAAGTGAAGCCTCTTGTTTTTCATTGAGCATCACTGACCAGTGAAGCCAGTAGTTTCTCAAGGCTACACTGCTGTTTCGTCCCAAAATCGTAATTTCTTTTTACATTGCATGAGTGAAAATGCTCTTAATTTCACCATTGATATCCATGAACTCTAGTGCTGATTTAGATTTTTCTCAAATCAAATTTCTTCCTGAAAGACAAGTGTTTCACCACAATCCTCCTAGATCGTGTTGGACAGTTCTTAAACCAACTTTGGTAGTTTAGGCAGTCTCTTCAGCGGTTTTGTTTGCTCGATGCAGACCAATAATTTGACCCTCCTGAAACAGATGAACATCACAATCGCGGGATGTGTTTTCCGACATGTTTGTTTAAGAAATACGACGCTCCTCACTTCATCAGTTAGAGTTAAATAACTTGTTGCCAGCTCAGAACCATAATCACTCATGCAGTAATTATCCTTTGGGAGGCTCTTACCAACACTAGTTGCTCAGTAAAATCTAGGTAGGGATTCTTTTTTTCTTTTTTTTTTCTTTTTTTTTTCTTTTTTGGGCCAGGCAGGGTATTTTATGTCTTACTCTGAACAGATTTAAATTTAAAATCTGTCATCACTCATCTATAAGGACTGTAGCAAAGGCAGCACTGGTAGAAGCTTTGGAGAGCTGAATATTCCGTCGTAAAAATAGCCACTAGTAATCTTCTAAATATGTTGGAAGCTCAGAAATCCATATGACACTGTGAAGCACAATTTTACTCCACAAAGCACCAATAAAATCATTATTACACACAAATACCTGTGCAGCCTCTTTAAGAATTCTCAAATCTTGTGTATGCCTTATTGTTGTAAATAAATAAATGATACTTTAAGCCTTTGAGGGCCATTTGTGACTTCTGATTTTGCTTCATTCGTGACTTCCAAATCTTTTAATCCGCTTTCTACCTATTGGGCTTTGTTTTACCAATGCAACACGTAAATGTCCTCAGAGCAGCAGAGAAATATCGTTATCTTACTTCATCCTCCTCCATGTAGTCCACACTGGAGTTAAAAACAGAGCCCAGGTATGTCAAGTGAAGTACTGCCAAAGCACTAAATGCTATGTTTATCATATACACCCACAGCTCCTGCAGACAGAGAAAGCATGAGGTTAAATGATTCAGATTCTTGTACAGTCTTGATGAAACACTTTACCTTAAAGTATTTTGCTTTTAGGAAATAATAACGTCGTCCAACAAACCGTACTTATTAGAGAAGACACAAGATATGAAGTCACTATTTCTGCGCTGCCAGTTTATCGTTGCCAAAGCTGTGATAAGAATAATCATGCATTATGCTTCATGCAGGCTGCTTTTTCTTGGAATGAATCATTATTTCTCCTCCCGGTTGCTCTGATGTGTTGAACTGCTTTACAGAAAAAAAAAAAAAAGTTTTCATCTACTTCTTTAAGTGATCTGGGGCCTCGTGTACAAAAGCAAGAGCGCACAAAAATGTTGCGTAAGCAATTCTGGGATGTACTAAAAGCGAAATGGATGTGAGAATTCCTGGTCTTCTGAAGCTGGCGTACGCACTTTTCTGAGGTTTCGTCCGTTGGCGACACTTTGAGGACATGCAGTGGTGTTCCAAACATTAGGAATCGTTTCTCCAAGTACTTGAATCGTCCATGTGTGACATTCAATTCAACAACAGATATATGTGTGAATTAAAAATCTAAAATCTGAGAACCAACACCCTGAATCCTACGGAAGCCCTAAACGGCCATACATGCATACATTTTATTTCTCCCGTTTTCTCGTGATAACGAGTCTCAAGGGCATTGCAATGCCCTGATGAAGGTCGATAGACCAAAAGCTTGGTGAAAAATACACTTGTTTGCATGGATCTAAGTGTGCAGAGACTTTTTTTCTTAGTTTTCTTGAGATCTCAAATTAATTATCTCGTTATCACGGGAAAACGGAGGAAAAAATAACTCGTTATCGCGAGAAAACGACGGAGTTATGTCATTATTACGGGAAAATTATCTCGTTATCACAGGAAAACGGAGGAAATATAACTTGTTATCACGAGAAAATGGTGGAAATAAAATGTATGCATGTATGGCCGTTTAGGGCTTCCGTATAAATCAGAGAAGGAAAACTTTAACCAAGAGTTCAATCATTTTCGCCAGTAGATTTATTGCTTACAGATTCAAGGACTTTGATCCTTAATATATCTGATGTTAAACTGATGCAACAGCCTAGAGATGGCATCGCTAATTCTTCAGTCATCAAATAACTGACTTAATGTGGACACATGAACTTTAGAGTAACAATTTCTCTATATAAAAAAATGAGTGACAACATATAAAATTACGCCTAAATAACGCAGCAGAGCCAATGACAGTGACAGGTTGGTGAAACCAGAGGGGAGCGGGTTTTTATGGTTGATTGACGATGATTTCTTTTTGTCCGTGGTGATAACAGTTGTTTTAGATCTCCACAGCTAACCTCTATGAACTGTTGGACAACATGGTTTCCTGACCGATCGACTGCACACTCACCGATATAAAGAGGCCATCTGAACACAAATTTGCATTTGTTAAGGAATTTTTAATTCTATAAATGTGTTGGTAACATGTGACGCTCAAATGCTCCTGACTAATGTTAGCAAGGCGTCCTGGATCAACCACGACTCACATAATCCACAAACAGCTGCTGATGAGGCTCCAGCTGGTAGGGTGATGTACTATAACGTGCGTGGATTCGTTTAGTACGTCTGAATTTTATTTTATGTTGGCAAATTTCCACAAATAGATTTAGAATGAAATCCAGGCAAATCTTTGTACACGAGGCCTCCGTTTTATTAACAGCTGCAGCAAAATGAAACATGATATAGGAATGAGTTTCTCATGTTTTTGCTCACGTGCAGGTGAATAATGTTTATTACATGCTGTATGGGACAAGAGCAGACTCAGTTTAAGAACCTCCTCATCTGAGAGGTAAAACAAGCAACCATTTGGACTCGTATAATGGGTGCCGAGTTAACCCGAACCTATGCGAAACATGAAGAAAGTACTGGCCAATGGTCTCAAAACAAAAAAAAAAACAGAAGAAGAAAGACTCTGCAGGGAAATTGAAATTGGAATTAAACAATCTCTGAAAAAAACAAAACAATGCAGAGGCATTCCTGAGACTGCCTTGCCTCGTGTGTACAAAAAGAAGAGCAACATGAAGAGCTGTTTCGTGCCAAATGTGCACCAACTGTGAGTCCCACGTGGCAGCTGAGGTTGCCATGGTGAGGTCAACTGCAGCATTCTGTCTGACTCAGGCTGCAAAACTAAAGCTGTGTCCAAAATCACTCCCAACTCACCAGATGATGCACTGCTCCTTAGTCACAATATAAGGCTGTTCTACGCAGGCGTGAGCTCACCATCAGAACTGAACTTTTAGACTCTACTGGTTTATTTTATTTATTTCTTTATGTGTGCTCATCACTGCCGTCACAAGATTAAAATGTAACGGATTGCTGCTGGCTAATGCACTTCTTTTCATGATGCATTGTGGATATACAGAGTTGTGTTACGCTGTACAGGGTATAATAATTCTCACTCCAAAGTTAGACAATACTACAAAACGGTACACAATGTACTGAGCTATACAGCTAGTAGGGGGTGATTTCAGACGGCCCAAGAGGTTTTGTTGCTCCGAATAAAAGCTGTAATTTCCATTAACATAGACTGGCATAATTTAAAAAAAAGAAATGCTGGTAGAGTGAAAATTGTCTGTGCAGAATTTTATGGTGGTGCAAGGAATTAATCTTTTGTGAATGAACCCTCTGTCAATAACAAAAAGAAATAAATACATAGAATAAACAGAAAATTAAAATAGATATCATAGCTAATGCAAAAAATATGATGATTTCAATGAAATAGTCTTTTATTTTTCTTTGCTAAAACTTGAAGTGATGCCAGGTCTACACTGAGCTGTGCTCAATGATCAGAGGCAAGCAGAAATAAACCCCACTATCTATAACCCCTCTACCAAGAAGGAAAGGCTCCTGGGAGCCACTACTGAGAAATATTGCGGCAAATAACTTTGCATTAAAACCAAAACGCAATGTTTCTACACTTCCATTTCTGAAACTGGTTTAACTTTTGTTGAATAAGCAAACAAAATACACTGCACTTATTTAAATAGCTACAACTAAGATTTTAGACTTTCTGCAGTTTCATGACAGCATCCCTGCATAGCGCTCTGACATTAGAATGCATTACCTTTTTGTTCTGGTGGCTGCAGTTTGGCTGACATCTCTTTGACAGTATACATGCATTAAAAATGACTGCCAGCCGCTTTCGCAACACTGCAACACGAAAACAAGAGCAAAGCGTTAGAATGAAAGCAGCGCAAGAGCGCCTTACTAACCATATGAAGAAAATTACAAGCACTGCAGTGAAGAGAAACAGTGTGTCATAGACTGTGCAATTAACAATTACTGCAGAGCTAAGCACTTTCTCGAAATGGAAAGGTTTCTAATGTGAAAAAGAGGAAAACATCAGGGAGACTCACCATGCTCAATGTATGTAATGAATCCTAGAGATATCAGCACTGCGCCCAGATGAAAACTTAAACCCTGTAATTGACAAGAATCCGAACAATCCACTTGTTAGAATGAAGACATTCAAAGAAAGGATAAAAAACGTGTCAAAACTTCTACATGGTGCTCACATGCAGGAGGGCGCTGGCTGTGTACGTCACCATGATGGCGGAGAACGTCCCAAATTTGAGTGCACTCTTAAAAACATCTGTGGGACAAAACCATCAGCTTGCATAAGAATTTAATGTCTACTTAAATGACTCGTCATGAATTAGCTCCTGTCCCTGAGGAACGTCTTTTCAACACGAGGACTCACAGGTGTGTAAGAAGCGCGACATGGGCAGATTCCACGACGTCACAACCTCCACCATGGACCAGGGAAACTCCACATTGAGCGGCTTGGATACACTCAGATCCCTACAAAACGAAAAGTAAAGGGACAGAGGGGTTTAAGAAAAAAATTGTGAATAAAGTGAAAGACACTGTAAGTTATGAGCGTGCACGCTGTTCTTACCATTTTAGGTTTTCTTTCTCCTCGGTGAAGCCTGCCCCAGCGAGAGTCGTAGTAGTCTCACTCAAATATCCAACAAAATAATTACTGAAGTGGAAAGACATTGTGTTCTCATATGCCAATAACCACCTGATACAAGGGCATGAGAACAGGGACCAACAGATGGTTGTTAGAATCTCATTTCATCTAAAATCGAATTTATTAAGCAATTATGACACAACATCAAAGGACATACTTTGCCAGCGTTCCTCTGAGAAGCAACACGGGTTAAGAGAACAGTGTTAGAGATGCATTACATTTGGGACAATGTTTCACTGACTTGCCTTGTGATGATTTACGTCTCACCAAGTTTCTCGTGATGGTGAGATGGTAAATGAGAGGGTGAGAGTGGTGGTCCTGGTACACATGTAGCTGCACAGAGAGGGGGAACGGTGTGGGCATGTGCATGCAGGTAAAGCTTTTGCACACATGGGTTGTATCTACAAATCACCTCTTACTACACAGTGCAACGCACGGTGTGTGTAGTGTGTTCCAAATATGTAGCGAGAATTAATATACCTTAAATAGTACGTGTCTCCACAATGCTCTCTACATTAGCTGGCGGCAATCTGTAACGTTTTAACTTTGCAAGGATGCAATAACCAGAACTGAGAACATTATGTTTGTACTGTCCAGAAGTTCATTCTGCTGATGAGCTCACATCATTGTCCCCTAGATGAAACTGATTTATTTATGTAGTGACTGAGGAGTAGTGAACTATATAGCGGGTAGAGGATGATTCTGGACACAACCATGGCAAACAGAAAATAAGCATGCAGCATGGGTGGAGGCAAGTTGACAGCATTGGCTATGTCACAAAGATGGATCATTACTGACCTGATCTTCCTTCTCTTTTTGCTGTCAACAAAGCAAATAACAAAAGGGTGACCTCAATGAGGACTTAAAGAGGATTTTTATCATTGTGGGTATCTGTTTTCTGCTCACCTTCGTAATAGCTTGTCTCCATAGATTGGTATGAAATAAGGGAAGAGGTAAGGCGCCACGCAGTTGGAAATAACAAGGCAGATCTGACTCTTCACCCAGCTAACAGAGACTTTTAATAGCCACGCTAAGCTCTGAGAAGAAGAAGATAAAACAAAGGACTGCACAGTCAAGAGCATGTCTCTGGATAAATAGCTTGCATGCAACCCCCCCCCCCAGAACCGTCCAGATCCCCAGACCCCACCCCCAGTCCAACACC
>JBAMYA010000022.1:14641953-14664914 GCA_037176975.1 Arrhamphus sclerolepis
TCTGACTCTTCACCCAGCTAACAGAGACTTTTAATAGCCACGCTAAGCTCTGAGAAGAAGAAGAGAAAACAAAGGACTGCACAGTCAAGAGCATGTCTCTGGATAAATAGCTTGCATGCAACCCCCCCCCCCGAAAACCTGCTTTTATACTTATGAGCTTCTGTGTCACATTTACCAGTTTACGTCCTTCTAAAGCTTCTTTGTAACTATTGAAGCTAATCCAGGGGCCAAAGATGACCGTCCCCACAAAGTAAATATAGCCCATGAACTCAATGGGTGAGGGGACGCTGGTTACGACACCTCTGTCCAAATCGAAGGCCAGAGAGATGGCTTTCATGGCGACCACCATCTGAGACCCTGGATGACAGAGATTCCAGATTAAGATCAACAAAATAACTCCATCAAATATAGAAGAAGCGTAATCAGAAGTGAATTTCTGGCCCACCTCTCATCTTGTGCCAGTTGTTTGTATCCATCATATGCAGCTCTCTGATCAAAGCAGACAGAAACAGTTACATTTTCAACGTAGATCCAAACGCAAAGTGTAACGTCTGTAACACAACATTTGAGGGGTTCTCTTTCAAAACACACCTAGTTTGTGTGTGTGTGTGTGTGTGTGTGTGTAGTGGTGATCTGCCAGCTATCAGAGTAGGAATATTTTACCCCAGGAGAAGGTAGATGAGCACAGTGATGGAGAGGAAAGTGCCTCGAATAGTTGAGTGGCGGCACAGGAAGAGGAAGAGGTAACAGAGAAGGCTGAGAAGGACCACCCAGATCATGTGGAGCTCAAAGAACAGGTAGAGGGTGTAGAAACCTCCAGCCACCGTGCCCAGGTGTTTCACATAAGAGGGGAGACCTAGCATTAAAAAAACAAAAAACATCTCTATTGTTATGAGTTCACAAGAGCCATAAGAGCTGATTAACACCAGAATACAGAAAACGAAATCTCACCCAGCATCCAGAGCAGCCGACACAGCAGGCAGATAACCAGGAGCTGCCAGACCTGCTCCAGGCCCTGCTGAGCTGTAGGCAGCAGGCAGCCATGAGCGAGCTCCTGGAAGAACTTCTGTCGGCTGAACACTCCCATCACTAAACTCAGAAAGCAGAGAGAAGGAGGGCAATCAATATTTAGAGCAACCAGAAATGGTACATCTGTTACCACGATTAGCATGCACTTTTAAGCCAACACTCTGTAAACAAGGCAATGAAGAATATTTGTACAACTCTTCAGACTTCTAGCATGCAGGGAAGCTCACTGCAAATGTGTGAAGATGTATGCAGCACATTCAACACTGTCTGCATCAATGATTTAGTATCTAAGTGCAATTTCTTTTGCATACAAGCACATAATAATTCTTATTTCTGCTCTGGTATCCATAGATACGTTGATGAATCTGTGTGTCAGAATGAAATTTCAGAATGTAAGAACTGTTCAGTTTACAGCTGAATAATGTGGTGGGTTATATCTTGAGTGTCCTGCAATAAGGGCTTTGAAATAAGAGTAACTGATGCTATTCTTTCAGGAATGCGTCCCTCCGCAATGCAGTCTACCAGGAGGATGAGTTGACTCACAGCTGCTTCTCTCGCAGCTCCAACAATCGTTTATTGAGCCGCGTGACCTCCCAGGAAAGAAAATACATCTTAAATGTTGACGACAGCTGACAAGCTCTGCTGAGATCGCTTCATCGAGCTAGGGGGAGTAAAAAGGGTCTCTCTCCCCCCAACCCCCACCCACCCACATGACAAACCGATAACTGGACGCCCCGGGCTCGTCAGCCTGTTTTCCTGGACAGACCTACCGACTCTGCGGGCAGAAGCTGAAGCTTTCTTCCTTCTACTCTTTTGTCCTTTGCGCTTCTCCGTTCGTCTACAGTCACTTAAGTCCGCGCGGTGCCACTTAAGAAGTCTCGGTCCAGATGATGCGTCTGTGGAGGACTCCCATTGTCACAGCATCAGCACCACGAGCTTCTCATCCACGGAGACACGCGAGGAATACGTCGACCAATCCGACGCCGAAGCAGGGGGAACGTCAGCCAGTCACAGCTTTCTTTATCAGCGACGTCACGGATTGAACGTCCAATCGGGGTCGTCGTTCGCCGTTGCCGGAGCATCTGGACCAATGGGAAGCGTCCAGCAGAACGAGAATCAGAGAAGGGCTCGTGATGCCAGAGGATGCAGAGGAATCCCCTCCAGAAGTGAATTATAAAATTATATCTTTTATCACTCTTTTTTTTCCTTTGTAAAATGTTTATAAAAAAATTGGAACATGAATTAAGTATTAAATAAAGGCGCACACAAAACATTACTGTACATAGTTTACTTAACGGTTGTTTTTTTTGTCCTGATGTCCATCTCATGTAATCCCACAATTAAGAGTTTAAAAGTAAAACTCCATAACTTCTTCATATATAAATATTATTGCCCAATAATTATATTTTACCTGGAAAACAACATTATTCTATCTTACAGGAAAGTCAGTCTTCAGCAGAGAACCTGCATGGTGACTCAGTAGCCACAATAGTCTATTAAGATACCAATAAAACTTGTTTTTATCAAAGACCAACAGCATAACTGCCATTTTAACTGATAAATTAATTGGCACTGACCAGTCCAAAAAAAAGGAAAGAAAAATCAAGTATAAATTGGCTTAAAGCCTGTTGTAATATTCAACAGCTAATTTTATTTTACTGATGTTGGTGTAGTAAGCAGTAAAATTTGTAAATCGGCTCCTCTTGGTAGCACAATGGCTCATAGAGCATAAATGTGTACCGTTGTTCATGCATCAGTCTTTTTCAGGTTGTATGGCAGATCACACAAGCTTTTAAGTCTCGATGTATTGTGATAAACTGGTATATTACAGTCTCTTTGGGTAGCTTTCAGCCTAAACAAAAACCAATGAATCCAGTTGCTTAATAGAACAGTCACTTTATTTCAGTAATAGTTAAGTACAAAGCACATCTCATTTATAACACGAGTGTCCAGCAGATCTCTAGTCAGTTGATTAAGCAAATGAGGCACAGTAAACATGCCTTTACAAATTCATCTATTTTAGATCAACTCTGGTGATATCCTGCATGACCTAGAATACAGCAGATATGAGGCAAAGATGACTCAGGAAATACTTAGTATAACAAGTGTCACGTTGCAAAATGGACATTTTGTTTTTTTTTTCAAAGGTGCTGAGTTAAGCATTTCTGAAGCTAAATTTAATGTTTCAATATAAGCCAAGAAAGACATCTGACTTGACCGAACATACAGTCTCAGTGTTAACGACAAACTGCAACTTTGTTGTTGCGGGTACAGAACTAGTGTCTTGGTTACTATTTGGAAGGAAAGAAAAAAGAAAAAACATCTCCAAATGGCAGCTGAATCTTCCAGTCAGTCATCCTGCTTTCTGACATTTATATATTTATAGTACAAAAAAACAAACTCACACATATCCTAAATGATGGAGTGGATGCAGGTGTGGATACAGGACAGGACAACACGACCACACAAACAAACTCCTGCAGTATAAAAACTGAACAGTGGCATCATTTCCAGTTAAACGAGGTAGTCAACAAAATCAAATTCAGCTGTATCCTATTAGAAATTCTTTATGTTGTACAGTGCAAAGACTAAACTGATTATGAATACCAGATGGTGCAGATCTACAATCCATGTCAATGACATTAAACGTACATAACTAAGAGATACGCAAACGACAAAACCAGGCCCATGTCGTCACCAAATAAGGGGTGAAAGATAAAAGGCACTTAGATCAGAATTACATCAGTGCGCTGAACCAAGCTAGTCGGCTGTCAGAAAACAACCTTGAGAGAATTGTGAATTGATCATTTGTGGTGTGCTCATGTCAGAGAGGCAACAGAAGCACTTAAGTGAAACAAAATTAACTTGTTTAAGCTGAAAGGTTAATTCAACACACCAATGTGCTTGACAAAGATAAAAATCAGCAACCCTGGTATGAATAACGGAAAAAGATTTCAATTAAGTAGTTTTAAATTGCAGTGACAGTACAGGGGTGACTCAGTGTTTGCTCAAGGCGATGCATCATGACCATCATTGCTAAAAATCAGAGGATGACCTCCAGGTCGTAAGCTATCTTCTTACTTTTGACTTGCTTGATGGTTTGCTCAGCCGGAGAAATCAGAGCTGGCCCCTCTGGCTCCTCTTTCACGACATTTTCCACTTTTTTTTTTCTCGGTTTGCTCAAAATATATTCATAATTTCTTTTAACATCAAGCAATGCAGACGTGAGGTACCGAGGTGAAAAGATCTCCAGTGAGGGTGGGAGTTCTGGATGTTGGGGTACAAAAGTGGGAGCGTAGTGAGAACCTGGAGACTTCTGCTGAAACGAGACACCTTTGTTCTTTGAAAGTTTCAGTATTGGGGAGGCTGGACAGGGCATAGGAGGGAGCATCATAGACTTCTTCAGAGATACTCTGGTATGTGAGGGTAGAGGGGGGGCCTTTGGTAATAATTCAGGGACTGCAAAATTGACAACAGTAATCTGTTGGGGTGTTTGTGTAGTCTGAGCGTTATTAGCTTTTTCTGTTGTCTGGGTTGGTTTCAGGTTATCTGACACATTCTTTTTTGGACTTGCAGTCTCGTCTAGCTTTTCTTCCTCGGCAGGGAAGGAATCTTCCTCGTACTCAGTCGTGCTCTCAGGCTGCGGATGAAATAAAATGTGGTTGTGACGTCGACAGAACAGCACGCCGCACTTGAGGCACTTCCTGCCGTCTTTGACGTGCAGGAGTTTGTGACGCTTGAGGTTCTGAACTGTAGTGAAAGATCGGTCGCACATGTTACACGAGAAGGAAGGCTGGTCCGCGGGGACAGTAAGGGGCTCGGCTAAATCGGCCTGACCCGGGACTTCGGGTGCTTGCGTTTCATGGACCCGTTTGTGTTTTACAAGCTCGGATCCGTTGATGAAGGTGTGGGTGCACAGTTCACACTGAAATCCACCTGTTGGTGCAGTTACAGGCTTCAGGAGCACGACAGGACTCATTTTTGAGATGCTTGCTGGCACTTTCAGCGATTGTAATGTTACATTTTGGATGGATGAGGTTTTTAATTGAACATTTTCGCTTTCCGTTTCAGTCGCAGCTTCTTTACACGTTTCTTCTTCCTAAAAGAAACAGAAAGACGCAGAATACAAAATTAATGTGTTGGTTTCAGCAAATTGAGACATTAAATAAACTGTAAAATCTAGATATTGAGTATTTTCTCATGCACAGAGAAGAACTAAAAACTGGTGGCTGTTACCTTCAGTGTGGACGGTGTTGGTGCTTTCTCTGTTTCTTTTGGAGGATCTGTTTCCATCAACGTAGAAGGTTGAAGATCTGCAGGAGAAGCTGCAGGTGGAGTCTTTTTCTTCAAAGTCTCTGCGTTGGCTCTGTGGCGCCGCCTTTTTCTAGAGCCGTAAGACCTTTAAGGGAAAAAATAACAAAATAAAATTAAATAAATAAATAAATAAAGTGAAAAATAATGTATCTGTTAACATTGTAGACAGTCAAGTCACCACAGCAGAATAAAAAACAATAAAAAAAAATCATTCAAATACTTATTTTAGACACAAATGCCAATTTGCAAGACACCAGGAGAGAAAAAAAAGAGCTTCTTCTTGAGCTTGATCTTTATCAACGGCAGAAATGACTGTGATGCAGCAAACCTCACTTTGGAGTTCTTTTAAGTTTAGAAAATCTAAAAGTTCTGACAGTTTGAAGCTGTATAGAAAGCCAAAAAGCCTTTGACACTATGACTGTGTGTTATACTGATGGCAACAATTGTTTCCATTTTTACATTTACTCTTCTTGTGGTTAAAACACGCATTTAATTCTAATTATATGGTAGTTCTATATTCTAATTATATAGCAGTAGCTGAACCTTAAAAAAACAAAAAAACAAAACATATGTACAAAATATTTCAGTTATATTAATTAAGGTATTTTACTTATTTCCTTTTGTATAGGTTTGAGGCAGATGTTTCCTTCCAGACGTGCAGCTAGGAAGTAAATGAGCTCATGCAACTATGGGAATGGTCACATATTAATACAATTTAGAGGACACAAACTATTCTTTTATTTTAAAAACTGTATTAAAGGCCCAAAGCCAAAAAAACAAACAAACAAAAAACTTTAGAACTTAAAAAAAGAAAAATCAAAAGGGGCTAAGATTAGATTTGACTCCATTTTTTGAGTTTGTTTTTAAACAACGTTATCCTCCTCCTTTTGCTAAATGTGTAGACGTTGCTAATACCAGACTAGAAAATTTGCTTCCAGGAGAAATTTTAACAGGATGCAAACTTGGATTTGCATTTGCAATAGGAAAGCTTTTTTTTCTCCATAAAAAGAGCTGACTGTTCGAAGTTCCTCACTGTGGGCTATTTTTAAAGCCTGAAAACAGGAGGTGCAGAAATCTGGGCTCTGCATAAGCAACTTAAATCACATTCAATATGTTGAAATACTGCTGTGATTTATAAAACAAACTAATCAAATTGACTACTTCTCAATAGTGGTGCCAGGAGGAAAAAATGGACACAAAAAGTTTTGAACTGTTATTAGTTTCTGTCATGAGCTCAAAAAGATGTCAATCTTATTAATATGTTCTTAAGAGGATATTTTTTTCTCTCAAAATGAGTAATTTATGCGAAATAAAAAAAAAAAGCTTCACAGTCCTGTTTTTTCAATTACTTCCAAAATTTCCTCATTTGATATGACTAAAATGTGCATGAAGGCATTAATGACATTTATAAAGAGCAAATAAAAGCTGATGATGTCACATTTCTTACCATTTCCCCTTTTTCTTGGAACACTGGTTTTGTTTCGCGCATGTAAACACAGAGGGCACATAGTCAGGTTTGTCAGTGTCCAAAGTTGCCTCTCCTATAAAATAACAATAATAAATGATAATAAGAAGAGGGAGAAAAGACACAAAAGGATTTCACAAAACAGTTAATTTAAATGTTGTTATGAGCGCACCAGAGAGGAAATGAGCGCCACAAACTCGGACGTTTCCCGGCAGGTCGCCGCTGCAGCCGTTCGCTCTCTGGATCGCTTCTATCCACAAGCGCCTGCGGTTGACTTGAAACGGCCGAGATCCGGATGGTATCCTGTAAAACTTAACGCTGCTGCTGGGGGAGTAGCGGTTACTACAGCCAGACACGCAACAAGTCAACATCGTGCTGAAAAACTGTTTGGTTTCGGCGTGTAGCGTCTGCTAAGTTACAGGCGAACTGTACTTCCGTTCGCAAGAGGCGCGCGCATCCACGATGCTGACGTCACTAGTAGACACGCCAAATAAATAAATAAATAAATAAGTGTGTGTGTGTGTGTGTAGGTATGTATGTATGTATGTAATTGTTATCACCTCTGACTGTGTGGCAACTTAAGAAGTGAAAATATGAGTTAATTACGTAGAAATGTATAGATGGAGGAGCCATGAATTACGTCACCCACTGGTCTCTACAGAGAGCTTTGGAAGCCCAGTTTCCTTCAAACTGTGTGGCATCATGTTGCAGAGAGGCAGGACAAAGCTGAGAAAGCCAACGTCAGAGCCAATGGCTAGCTCTCTTTTAAGCAAACTGCTTAATATAAATTTATCTGACGTACAAAACAATTCCCCCCTCCCTTACAGTTGTCATGGATATAACATCTAACTATAGACACTAAAACTGACTTTTGCACCAGGCTGTAAATACATTTACTTCTGCTGCAAAGTTGGCCATTTTAACATGGGAGACTTGCTCTATGTTGGAGCCAGCACCTAGTGGTCAAGGGAGGAACTGCAACAAAACGTACTTCCTTAAAACGGCTTCAATCCAGCAGTGGGATGGTTGCCGCTTGGCTAATTACCTACTTTCAAAGGCCTTAAAAGTAAATTACCCATGTCGATACTTATCTCCAAGTACTAGAAACAAAACAAAAGGCCCGATATTTGATATTCATAACACCATGATAATCCATCCATTCAGCCCCCCTCCCCGTCACCTCCTCCAGCTCTTCTGGTGAAATACAGACGTGTTCCCAAGCCAGCCGAAAGACATAATCTCTCCAGCATGTCCTCGCTCTGTCCAGGCTTCTGCTTGGTTGGACATGCCCGCAGCACCTCCCTAGGGAGGGGTTCAGGAGGCGTCCGAGAGGCATCCTAACAGAACTCCCCAAACCACCTCACATGGCTCCTCTCAATGTGTTTGAAAAGCAACTTTACTGTGAGTCCCTCCAAAAAGGCAGAAAGTTCTGCTCCAGTCTCCATGGGGGAGTCTAACCACCCCAGGGAGGAAACTCCTTACATCCTTCCTTGTGTCTGAGATCTCCTCTTTCAGCCACTATCCACAGTTCAAGACCACAGGCGAGGGTTGGAATGTAAATCAACCTTTTGGGTCAACTCTCTGTTCACCACAACAGTAGATCGGTACGGCGTCTGCTGAGGTCGACAGGCTGATCTGATAATCCTTTAATAATTTATCAAGCAAAGTAGCTCAATATTTCCTGCCTCCATCCTTCTCCTCCTTTTGTTTTATATTATTGCACAATCAGGATGTGGAGCTCAGCACAACCAGACTGAGCACAGCAGCTCTGGTCCTCAGCGCTCGAGCAGATCCCTCTTTGATGCCGTCTCCTGTCAAAGCAAAACAACCAGCTCATTTATATCCATGTGCTATAAAATATCTAATCCTTTTGTTTGCTGCCAGACAAAAGGATCAGGTTACTTTTATCCATGTGCTGTGAAAGGACTCGTCCTTTATGACTCCAGCTGAACTTCAGGTTTTGGACGGCTGGACATCAGCCCACAAAACATGAAAGATGAAGCAGTTCTGCTGTGTGCAAGGGTGTAAACTTGAAATGTTCACATCAGCTGTGCTGATACGCTGCAGCCATCTTATTCCCACCACACGGGAAACTGCCAGAAAGCTTTAAAAGAATACATTCCCAAATGGTCTCTGAAGCTGCCCCACATGTACATGTACATGACATCAGCTGGAGTTGTGTCATTTCTGCCGGTGCCGTTAGTAATCATGCAAACATACGATGTTTGTTCTGTTAACAAAGCCGGGCAGACGAAGCGTGTCACTGTTTTTCCACTACTGATCTAATGTCACCAGGAGTGCACACAAAAACACATGACTTCTGCTGTTTGTCCCATGAAAACCCCGCTTGAGCGGAGACATGACTAAGCTGTTCCTAATCTTACGACACTGTCCCGAGGACACACTGCTCCATGTCAGCGCCTTTCAGCTCCACCTGTGGAAGGATGACTGAATCATTAGAAACAGCCCGAACAAACATTTACAAAACAAAAACTGACACAGAAAACGCCCACATTTCTCAACTTCCACCCTTTCAGCTGTTTCCTGTTATGAAAAGCGCTAAATCAGTGACATCCAAAAACAGCGGAGTTCGCTGGAGTTCAGTTAGAGAAGACATCTCTGGCCCCCTGAAGGAGGAGGTCCAATGGCTCGTTTTCAGACCCTACATCTGTCTACATGTGGGTCTGATCTATCAGGTTACATGTTCTTGTCAATAGGGGCCTAATTACAGACAGTGAAGCCACACTGGGGCCTGTGCAGAAGGCAGACGGGCCCTGCAGCACATGTGGGCCGTCCCCACATAGCAAGTGGCTCTTTGATGTCAAAGTTACAATACTCTCATTTTAAATGAAAATGCCCTGAATGCAAGTTTTGAAATCACACATCATTTACACAATTTTGCTAACAATTGGCCGTTTCTTTTCTGAAACCCTTTGCGTGCACATCCACCTTTGCCGTGGTGTCAGCAGTTTTATGGAAGGAACCACTTTGAGGAAACAACTAAAAATAATCCACAGGATGAACAGTCTTGTTTTATTTGGTAAATGAGGTCCAGGCTACATGATGCAGTGATGATTGCTAGCTAAACTGTTCATGTCATCACCCGGTCTTAACTCTTTATTTGGTCGTGGGTCTTTATCCGATCATGTGAATTGGCTTAAACATAATTTCTTTTTTAAATCTGGTGAAACATGAGCTGAGCAGCTCAAAAACACGTAGTCACGACATTCAAACATGAAAGTGTTTACAAGCAGAAGAAAAGACTTTTCAACAATAGCTTCCTTTGGATTTTTTTAAACCGGTACTCTCTGTCACAGGTGATGACTTAAATAGGTGACTATACATACTTTTGTGGATGATTTTACGTATCTCGTAGGTTGCTGTGTCCCCGTTTAAACGGCTTGTTGTCACTCAGTGGCTGTTTTTACTGGTGCGTCTGCTTGTGGGCGTGATGCTGAAGCTGGCCAGGTTTCAGGACATGGTGTTGATGTGTTTGCTTTTTGTTTCTTTTCTGTCTTTTCTCTTGCCTGTTTGAGAGGACTGCAGTTGTGGCAAACCTAGCTAAATATCACATGTGTAATTTCAGCACCACAGTGCTGAAACGCTGAGAACGTCTGAGAACCTTGACTTCTGAGTTGTTACAAATGCAGAAGACAACATATGGGACTGTAAAATCCACAAAGACCACTATGGTTGAGCACATGCAGCAAGTTTGTTGAAGGGCGATGCATGGAAGGAGAATTTAATAAAAGATTCATGAGATAATGATTTCAGTTGGTCTAAATTAAGTAGATTAGGCACACAAATTCACTTATATATGGTTCCCCTCCAGACATGAGCATCATTATGTAATTCATAAGTGTGCAGACGAGGTAAAAGCCTGGTAACGTCCTGCACAGGCGCCCATCCTTACTAAGTTATGCCACTGCTGAGAGGAGTGCAGTAAGATGCCAGCTGAACCAGAAAACATTAGCAGTAAATACATAAATTCAAAAAAGGCTAGCAATTTTGACTCCATAGTAACTGAGGCTGTATCTGTGAAACTGAACCCTTCTTTGCACTGAAGTGAATTGATTAATATTCCATACTGGAGTAGGACCAGAGATTCTCTAACTACGCTTGCTGTATTTGCAGAGAACGGCATTTGCGAGTACAACACCCGCAGCTTTCCCTTCCACTTACGGTACAAACTCAGGAGCTTCTAGCTGTGGAACAGCACTAACTGTCAGATTTAGTCTTTCTGGTGTCCTCGGACCACGGTTAAGTGTTCTGAAAAAGCAAACACAATCGTTCCGTTGCTGGCCCGGGAAAAAAAACAAAAACTAACCGTATCCACCTTTCTCTCACAACCAAAAACTTTGGGGACATCTTGGAAACGAAACGGAAATGATTAATACGTGGTGGTTAATTCACTGGGATGGGGTGCACAGTTGTGAATTTCCACTTTTTAGAAGACTTTTCTTGAATGAAATCCCCATACAAGGATATTCTGCCCTCTGTGACATCATAGAAGCTGTTGCTGCTGCTTTGAAAACAGGAAACTTTGCGCTAGGCCATAGGTTAAAAAGAAAAAAGAAAAAAATCCTGTTACTTTGAGTCTCTGGTGATTTCTTGGAAGGAAAACTTCCGTCAGATAAGTCGTAATATGAGCACTCAAGTTTTGACAGATGTCCGAGTCTCTACAGCAGCTTATTGCATGCAGATCCACGCAAACTGGAGTAGAAAACCACTGTCAGAAAGTAAAAACCCTTCAAAACATGAATGCACAAATGGCAGCGTGACAGACGGCTTCCAGCATGGTGCACCTGTGTTTTTCAAGTCCACCCCCCCCCAAAACCAGCACCAACACGTCACGTATCAATAATCCAAGACTATTCTTGTTCTCATTAGTGCTTTCAGTGCACATTGCTTCTTGCGTGTCTGCATCGAAACAGTCAGTGGAGCGAGCAGAATAAGAGCAGAGATTAAGCACAGGTCTGGATCAAACTGACTGGAGGCGCCATCGGACCACATCAAGCGGACGAAATCGACTGCAGCCTTCATGTGGATGTGACCGGGCTGCTCTGCACACAGAGAGGCCCGTGTGTGGTGAAGAATAATAATCATATCTCCATGGATGCACTTCAAACTCAGCCAGACGTGAGGTCTCCAGACCACGGAGAAGAGTGTGTAAAGTACACATGTGTGCCTGTGTGTGCACATGATGATGGGGGTGGGGGGTGGGGGGGTGTGAGTGGTGTGTAACGTTTTATCTGTCAGAGTTTCTGGTAAAAGAATACAAAAACCCCACACAAAACAGACTATTCTCACAGCTGGGGAAAACAGTGGACAGGTGTGTGTGTTTGATTCACATGTGTCCTTCCTCTGAGTTGTTCAGCGCTCTCTCTGGACCAACACGCCGTCCAAAGAGCCGGGAGCACATGACGCCCTGGCTGGAGTCCACATCGAGTCCACGCAAGCTGATAGGCACCTCGTGTGTTATCTCCATTGTGTACCTCCATGTGATTGAGGTTTTATCTCAAAGCCGGACCACACCTTGTCATCATGTTGTCAACATATTTGCTGACCGCGGTTCGTGGACGAGAGGAAGGGGCGGAGGTAACAGCATGGGAGCACATGCCCAGTAAAACCTTAATGTGATATCCTTCATTGATTATGGCAGGAAATGTCATTATCACGCTGAACGCCGCACAGGGAGGTCAGAGAGCAACAGTTCAGCTCATATGGGGTCAGTTTGCATGTAGGAAAAAGAACATTTTTGATTGTGTAATTGAACTAAACATGTATCCAAGTGTGTTTACAACAGCTGGATATAATTCTTTAAAGCCTTCAGTCATATTACTGTCAAACGTGTTTAATCTGTTGTGACACAACTCTTCTCTATCAGTCGTTCTTATTCACCAGCTATCTGCTGTTTATAACAGATACGGATCAGGGATTCGCTGTATGATCAGTTAATGTGCAGCTTTAACATTAAAACAGGATGTGCCATATTGTACAGCTTAGAGAAAAAAACATATATAGAGTGCTGCGCCTCTCAGTTCTCTGTTTTTACAGCTTCCAGCTTCTGGTTTTTGAGAGTGAATAGCACCAAGCCACCCCACCACCCCTTCTGTGGGGCGTGCCTCTTTTGAAACTAGTTTTACAGCTTTGTGTACTCACTTTTGAGGTGTAGCAAATAGTTCATGATGAGAAGTTGGGTGGAGATGTAGAGGAACAAACTGGATAATTCTACCGTGATCTCGGCCTATTGTGTCGCAGAGACCTGTCTGTCTGAACAGCTCACTGAATGACACAGATAAAATAAAGTGACATTACTTGATTTTATCGATACTGGCATTATTTGAGTGGTTGTCATTCCAGATGCCAAACATATTCTCACCAGCCCACATTTCTATATATTTCTTTTCAGATGTACCATTTAAATTTGAATTTCTATCTATCTTCTATCTATTTAAAATTACTGAATCCATTGTCTGCATAGATACCTGCTGAAGATGCCATAACCTTGTATGGAAGACAACTTTATTTTCTGGTGTGCATTTAAATTAAAGTTGCTCATTAGGGAAAGCTGATGGACGTAGCAAAATTTGACCAAGGGAGGGAGAAAAAACACATTTAAGGTTTTTACACTCACTTGAGGTCTCAGGTTAGGAGCATGTTAGTCACATCATATTACTTCTGCATTTTCTAGTTCTGGAGAAAAAACACAGATGCATGGACAGTAATCATACTGTATATACTAAAATTGTTTACATAAAAGCCTAATCAAACAAAGAAAAAAAAAGAAAAAGACAAACCAGGCAATAAATCTGTTTCTTTCTCCTGGAAAGTTTCAACATGGAGGTCAATGGAGACTCATTTTAGGAGCTGGCCTCCAGTGGTAAGTCTAGGAACTGCAACTCTACTTTCGTCCATCTTGGACTCAATCCAGAAGTCCGGATGTTGGCACCTGTTTACGACACAGTGAATCCATCTTCTCGTTTTGTTTTTAAAACAGGAAAACTTTTTCTTTTGCTGCATTTTCTTTAACTTATTTTCAATTTTTAGAGCAAACAAAAAACAAAACTCAAGCTACCTATAACTCAGTCTTAGTTTTTCTGATCTTGCCATCTCATCTGTCATCTCTTTATCTGTCTTTTTAAATGCACTTACATAAAACACACATACAGATTTGTTTGTGGAGTTTCCACGTGACTGTGCTCAGTGAGAGTGAAGGACATCTGGCTGACGGACAGTCATCCCACTCACTGCAGCACTGCACAGACACACGTGCACTGTGCACGCTCGGCAGGAAATCACACGTAAATAGAGGCTCCACGCTGCAGGATCACATCTACGCTCGCTCACACAACCGTTTTCTGCAAAAACACTGGCGACAGTGTGAGCAGAGATGCCTTCACTGTTTGTCAAAACTCATAATTCTCCCTCTTTTGCATTTATCTCTCCATCATTGTCAGTGGTGACTAAGGCAAGTGGTGAGTCACTGCATCTTCTAAGTTGCACAAACACACACACACGCGTACAAACTTGCAGTAATGTCACTTCTATTTTTTTAAATTTTGAATTTTTCCTGGAAGCGGGTTCCCATTTTCAGTCAGAGATATATTTTTGTTTGTCCTTCCCCTCGCTCCCCTGGACTCTCTGGGATGTGCGCACTTGTGTGGGTCTGTGTGCGAATCAGCCACACGTTTGTATGTTTGTGTGAGCGTACGCGTGTGCTGTTAATTAAAGTTGGGAGGAGAGCTTTGGAGGAGAGCGAAGCTGCCAACGGCTGTTGCATAAAGTAAACAGGGAGACGCACAGTCACATGCTGACAGTGCATGTACACACACACACACACACACACACCCACTCCAACTTTCCTGTACACTTTAACCCCTGTAAGTACAGTCAGAGTTTAATTAGCAGCAGTACGTTCTAAATCAGTCATATAAATATAATTATAAATCTTCTTATTCAACGTGGACATGACATGCTTAAATATCTAAAGTGATCAGCTTCCTGTTACAAGCTGTTTTGGTTCGTTTCCATCGTGTGTTTGGTTGTGAGGATGTAAAAAAAGTAAAAAATAAACCACTTTCCAGCTTTAGCTGGATTGCTAGACACAGACACGCCCATCCCTCGTGGAAAAGCTTACAAGAATCCAACCAATCAGAGGACATGTGAGAATGTCCGCGCTGCCCACCAAACCACCGCGTTGCAGTGTTTTACCCATCGTATGTAACATTTCCACTTCCTTTGATGGATTACTTAACATTTCTCACCACGGAAACGCGATCCCGACTCTATGTGCATCAGTGAACTTTGTGTTTCTGGAAAAAAAAAAAAAACAAAGACAAACATCTTATTAAAACAGCCTGTTTGCAAAAAGTTAAATCATTTCAACCATGAACATCAGACAATCATTTAACTCTCCCTCAAGGGGCCGTTGGTTTGACCACAAACCTCAAAAATGTTGGGTCAATTATCATTTTTAAACAATTTTAATCAAATGCACCGCACCAAACACTCATATATCACAGACACGCAAAACGGTCTTGACCTCAGAATAAATCCTACGGAAAAAACAGTTAAAGTGCTGTGATTACAATTTTGAAGCAAAAATAAAAATACTGCAGGGGGTCGTGTTTCTGAAGTAAAGACCGCTTCAAGGTCTTGGTAGAACCTTCAGTCATAACAACCACACCATTTTAGGCTAATCAAATCTACTTTTCATTTTAAAAAAAAAAAAAAAAAGCTTCTTAAAATATACAAGTACTTCTCCCATTTTCTCCTTTTCCTGCAGGCTTTCAGTCTGGTGCGTCATGTACTTGGCAACAGAGCCGAAGGAGGACCATCATCCATTTAAATCCCATAAAAACCAAGACACGACACGTGTTAGTGTGTGCACACAGTGAAGCACTCAGGTTTGAGTGAGTAAAAGACAGTATGAGAGGGAAAGATGGGGCCTTCTTTGTGATGGTAATCTCTCTACTGTTTCATCTTCCTGTCTCTAGCAACATTCGTAGCATCGCGGATTTGGGTTGTAATAAGGAGGACACACAGGTTAACAGCACTGAGCTGCCTTAAACGGCACAGTTGACATGTCCTTCATGTGTGCACATAAAAAGCAGCATCTTATCAGAGGGAATAAAGGAGGTGTATGCTTTAGCCTAACACCATAAACAGATGGTGTGATAACAGTGTTGGACTGTTGGCAGCCAGAGACTTTACACACACACACACACACACACACGGACACAAACACACAACCTTCCTCCTTTTACGTTGCCACTACTGGGTTGATTTCGATTTATGGGCGTATTAGTGCCATTACCCAAACACGTGTCAGGGCCTTGCTTGACTGAGGAGGCGGAGAGTCACATCCGACTGCGCTTACGTGTACGCGGATCAACACACCAGCATACGCACACAAATACAAACACACGTGGGACAGGCAAAATGGTGTTTTTATTTAGACTGATTATGGGCCAGTTTTAAAAAAAAAAGGCCAACAGCGTGCTAAATGACAGATTAAATGCTAATGAGCAGCTGCAGTCAGTCTTTGACAAATTGAAAGTGAACGTAAAGACGGCGGGATCTACTGCAACAGAGAAGAGCTTTTGTACGAGCAGATCGTGTGGACGCTGACGGTTTTGCGGCTTTTATCACCGTATAAGCTGCAAAGTTGCAGTTGTGCAGTTAACATACGTACACATGAATAGGACCATTTTTTTGATGAGGTGCATTGTTGAAGCATTTCCAGCAGCAAAATGACTGCACTCATTTACACTAATGATGGGTTAGGGTTAGATAAATAGATAAAATAAAAAGATAGATAAATAGATGAATAGATAAAACCATGGGAAAAAAAATCAATAATATACGTTGTAGATAAAACACTGTCAGAAAAAAAAAAGTAGGAAGTTGTGGAAGATGCAAACTAAATTAAATTGAATTCAGTTAAGTAAATGCAGTGATTCTTACATTCACTTTTATTTATTTGCTGATGGTATGAATCCCAGATATTTTATGTTTTTTCCCCCAGCTTCCTTTCACTTAATATACATCCATTATTGTCTTTAAGGCCTTCAACAGAGTCAACAACAAGAACATTGGAACAGTAAATTGTTACTGTCACAAAACTTAAATGATATTCTGCCATAAAAGTACCTCACGTTTCAGCTATTATGTTGTCCCATTTTTCTTGCAAAAATGTATGTGTCACACAATAAAATAATAATAAAAATAACTTCAATGATTGAAGAATAAGTCCATTAAGGATACTGAGTGAGAGATCTCAGACAAAGTAGAGTTTGTTTTAATCAATCCAAGGTGCTTGGATGTGGAATAACTAATGCACACAGCAATTATCATTTATCAGCAATTATTTCAGGCACCTAGCATCCGTGTACTAAATTGCTGGTGTATGTCCTGCACGGAAACAAACTCTTTTACCTTGACCCTGCACAAAACCAATCAACAAAACTGCCTTCAATGACTTCTCTAAATGTGTTTTAAATATCCACCTGCCATGTCATGAAGCCCCAATTTTAAAATTCCACTAAAATCCTGAACAGAAAACCACAAAAAGGAGCTTACTGGTCAAATTCATCCATGCCTTTCAGATGTGTGCAGAATGTGGTTTTGCATTGTCTTGTTGACTGATGTGGTCTTGAAGGCAACACATGTTGCTCTGAAATCCCAGTTTACTTTTCTTTATTAATGCTGTCGTCACTGAAGTGAGCCGATGAAACCTCGAGCCGTCACAGAGCCTGGCTTTTGAACTTGCTTGCTTTTGGATTAATTGCGACAAGTGTTAATCACCATTTATTTTATTTGAATAAATATACTTGTGTTTTCAAAACATTTTGCAAAATTTTGCAAAATGTTTTCCAATTCCAACATTCTTCCTCTGCTTACCACACACTCTCTGGAGTCAGTATCTGGCATGTCTGTTGTCTAAAAGTTAAATATAAAGGATTAATATATAATGTACATGTTTAAAAAACACAAGGAAATATAAATAGAAGATATAGTGTTTATGGCACATAATACAAAAACGTATACCACAAAGAAGAGGATCCATACCACTCCTTGGTTCTAATCTAAGAAAAATACATTTATTTTTATTTTCTTGCAGTTCTATAGTAAAACTCTGCATTCTGTGTAATTTGCTTCAGCATATGCTTTTTTTTTTCTTTCTTTCTTTTTGTACCATTTGAGTCCAAGTCAAATGTCCTCAAGGACATAAAAGTGTATCACACCACAAAATAATGTCTAAACCTAACTTATCACCTCATAAGCCATATATTGCTCGGATATGTGTATATGTACATTTTAAAGTCTCATTTCCCCTTTAATGTTTGGGTTTAATTTCACTTCCATATAAACAACATCAAAGCATGATGGAAAAAAAAGATTAAATTAGAAATGGAAAAATACAACTACAGAAAAACTAAATGTTCAAAAGGTACTAAAAATACCCTCACAAACAATAATTTAATTTTAAACTCAGTGCACACATATACATCATTTATGCAAATTTTGACAAACAATCTTGGCAATGATCCTCAAGAGACCATCTTTTCAGATTTTTAATAGAAATAGTCGAAACGGACGTCTCTAAACTCAGGGAGGTATTTCTGTTAGTGAATACTAAAGGTGCTTTCTCTTTGGTAGAAAGTCTGTCTTTTTTATAGTGTTCTTCAACAAGAAAGTGCTGAATATGTGTCATCTATATGGTCTCCATTCATATGGTCGATGAGCTTTTACATTTCTATTAAATTAATCTGTACAAATCTATATGACTTGAAACAGTTTCGTGATTCGTCAAAGCAGATGTCTGACACCTGAATGAAAATCTTATGTGCATGGAGGGAATTTGTACAGATCAGGGCATAAACAAATATATCAAAACGTCAAGCATCCACTGACAGACAGACACAGGAACCCTCTCAGACAAACGCGTATTAAAACAACAGCGTGGCATCCAGCTAGATCAGCACGCCAGTAATAACGAGGGTGCAGTGTGCCGCCTCGGGCCTTTCCTCCAGCCTTGAGTGGAAGGTGGGGGTGGGTTAGGGGGGTGGGGGGTGGGGGGGTGGATGGGGGGTCTTTGGCTGGTTGTTCGTGGCTCTGCATCGCTAGAACCATTGAATTCATACCATAAACGTGACAGGGTTAATGAGTGCCAAAGAGAGCCTGGGGACCGGGGGCTGGGCGGGATCGCTGGGTAGAATATTTGTGCATGTGTTTGTTGTCATAATGGCATGAACATGATAGGCTGAGGCCTGGGTGCTCTAACCCTGCGGTCACGACTAATGCTGTTTAAATCTGAATTCGGATGTCACGGCTTGCAGAGACACTTGCAAAAAGGCCGTGTGGCAGCATTAGCGGGATGCTAAGAGCGTGTGTGATGCTGTGTGTGCAGAGACGAAGGACAGAGACATAGATGTGGCTCAGGAGTATCAGGTTTAGTAGGAGACAGATGGTAAAGCCTGGGTGCAGTTTGTTTTTCTTTTTTCCAGCGTTCTCCTATTACCGGCTCGAAATTGGGAAACACATGCACGCTTAGTTTTATTATGCATTCAAAAAAACACCCAGCAACAGACTGCATGCATGCAGGAGAGAAGAGCTCCCCCACACACAGAGCTGTCATTCATCCTCTCTGTGACAATAGACCACAGAAATTTTGTGACCAGACTCCAGCTGAGGGGAAAGCGAGCAGGTGAGGGAGAGGAGGGAAGGAGAGGTTGGGATGGAGGACAAAAGCACGTCGCTCTGCGGAGGACGGAGAAATCGGTGAGGACTAAATTGGCTGGCTGGAGTGATGGAGGACGGAGGGGAGAGGGATGTGAGCAGCGATGGTGATGGATGAGCAAATGGTGGGTATGGGATGGGGTGGTGGGGGTGGGGGGGTCAGAGGAAGGGAGGAGGTGATGCAGGCTGAAAGCACCAGAAACCCCTCAGCCCCTCTACCCCTCCCTCCACCCTCACTTCTCCATTAACACACTGCGCAGTCTGATAACACTGGCACTTATTGTCTGTGAGGCGTACAGTTTACACTCGCCTCTGCCCCAGACAATTAAATCTGGCGTCAACACACTGGACTGCTTTCACCACATAGGTGCACACGATGCTTTGTTTTGTTTTGTTTTTTATGTTTTGTTTTTTTTTTCATTCTCCTGAAGACGGCATGCGTCTGTGTCACAATAGCTTTGTTAACCGCTGCTGTCTGCAGCCCCCACATGGGTGAAATCCTCGCACGGAAGAACAAAAGACACGAGCCGCAGAGTCGCAAAGATCCGCTGCAGCACAGAAACTAAACGCGTGCCAGTCTGTAATTACCTTTTACCCCCTGAGCATCAGAAGCCAGCGCTGTCACCAGTGCATGTTTTCCTGAAAACTGGTCTGTTTCATCAAAGCTCAGACTCTTGGTGACATGAAGGCCTCCGCTAGAAAAACAAAAAACAAAAAACTCCTCCCAGCTCTCCCCCCTTCCACCCTCACCCCAGGTCCCCCCGCAACCCCCTCCACCACACTCTCCCTGGGGATGCCATCAGTACATGGAAAGGTCAGGGGTCTGCTAGCAGTAACCACACACACACACCAACTGAATGTCACACAAACCTACCTGCTCACACAAAGCACCTGCAGACTCAAACAATAATCACCGATTGTGTTGCAAGCTGAGTGATCAATTAAAAAGCCCGTTTAGCTCAGGGAGAGTGGTAATTGACATGGTTCATCAATAAGTCAGCCCAACCTTTTCAGAGTTCTTCCTCCTTATAGTTCATTAGCAACGACTTGCATCTTTTTTGCTGTTATTTTCCAAACAGTTTTACTTCACGCTGACATTTTCGGAAAATCACTATAATCTAATGTGACTTTTTTAATTTTGTATGTAAGAATATTATGTTTTTTTAATTCCCTGTCAGAATAAAGTGTTTTCAGGTCCTCTGTGTCTGTGTGTGTTGCCCTCATGTATTACAACTATTTCTGTAAATAACAACAACCCTAAAATCATTTTGCTTCTCTAGCAACATACAAAAGAGCTGAAATGAGAAGTCCAGCCAGACTCCACCAGAGCTACCGCTGTTATCCGTTGCTAGTCTAGCGTCTCTGAGGTAGGTGGATTCCACTGCCATCAGAGGCTTTCTCCCGAGACTGCTGCAAGGTCTGTCGGTATAATTTATGACACACAAGACATATTATCTTTAAACATGAGAATATCTTAGCTCTTAATTCACAGCTCAGCTGTGAAATTCACCAAAACTGCTGAGCGCTAAAGGGCTAAATGGTGAACATCACAGACTGTGATGCAGCTGTCGCTCACAAATTTGTACATAAATATGTGGTTTTATGTAATTTTACTAATCAAAATGGATGGACACGGAGCACAATGATACTTTAAAGCAAATATGTTTTGTTGTGCTTGTGTTAATTGCAGTTACGGATCACAATGTCTGTCTGTGGGTTGGTTGAGGACACGACTTGATGTAATTGATATAAAATACAGCACTTTAAAGCCTTTTTCTAATCTTTTCATATTTATTTTTCGTGCATTTTGGGGAAAATATGACGTAACACTGATGACTCACGACAGAATCAACCCAGAGAGATCAGCCGTCAGGAAGTTCAGCTTCTCAGTAAAAAGTGAAAATGTTCTCAACACTACAAATCTGTCTTGCACATCCTTGCCCCCAGAAGAAGAAGTAGAAGAAGAAGAAGAAGGGCGGAAAAAAAAGCAGATTTATGATTAAAACTGGACATTGACATCCTCTCTGTGTAAATGTTGGCTCTGAAACTCAACAGCTGCATTCCCTGACTGCTTTCCAAAACTAATGCCAGACTTATAACATTCAGCAGCGTGAAGAAGCGCTTGGAAAGAGAAGGTCGGTGGACTTTTACTGTTCGCGATTTATGACTGTGATACAATAAATTCTGTCAAAATGAGAAATTTAATATACTATACCACTGACAACACATTTTTCTTATACATATATATATTTTTATAAATAGTATTTCTAGATTATTGCTACTTGGGGGGAAAAGAAAGAAAGAAGAGTTTTATGTTTTAGTGGTGTCTAGTCTTGTTGCTTCAGCATTTGTATTACACTTAATCTGTGTTTGAGCTTAATTCAGTAAAAAAAAAAAAGTCAATGTGGTTTTCTGTGTCAGAGTAATGATTAAATAAAATAAATAAATAAATACACAGTTCTGTGTTAACTCCAGTGGAACAAGCCCCCGACCTGACGCAGTATCCACTTAAATAACACATCTCATTATGCCTGTTGACTAATGAGGTGATTAGCCATCACCACCAATAACTATGCTAGCCTAGCATAGATTTAGCAGCACTCCACGAGCGTTTCAGATCCGCACGGTACTTCTAATACGGTTGGCGGTTCAGGCTTTTAATTGCCTGAAAGCTATTAGAACTAATGCGCGGATATGTGAAGAACAAATGACTTTAATTATCCCGTGTTAATGTGTTTGCTCGCAGAAATGTGAGGAAATAACAATCAACAAGCAGCAGAACAGCAAAAGAAAGGATGGGCACCCTGCTTTGGATTTGGGTTTTGGATTGGAGAGCCTGCGTGTGCGTGTATGTAAGTGTGTGTGCATGTGTGTGCGTGTAAGTGTGTGTGCGTGCGTGTGTGTGTGAGCAGCTCTTTGAGTGGGGAAGGGGGGCTGCAGCAGCACTGAAGTGTGCCACAGCTATTTATAGGCCCAGTCGATTGCAGATTTATTCTCCCGGGAGGATATCTCCGAACTGTGTGTGTGTGTGTGTGTGTGTGTGTGTGGGTCTGGTGGGGGGGTTGTCATTGGTGGGTGCAGGTTATGAAGAAGACCCACTGTGGGAGGAACAGCTGTCTGTCAGGGGGAAACTGACAGTTAATTTCCTTTGGGGAAGAAACAGAATTGAGAATTGAAGACTGAGATGAAACGTGTGACTGCAGATGCTGGCTGCTCTTTGAATAAAAAAAATAACAAAATCCTTTAGGTCTTAAAACGTTAAGACAAATCTTAATTTTTATGTTGATGCAGTTTTCAGAAACATTACAGTTAATAAAACCCATCATTAAAATGAAGTATTTTGAAGTCTGTTAACACCTTGGAATTTATTGATTTTTAAGTCACAAAAATAGATTTAAATATATATATA
>JBAMYA010000022.1:14665014-14718591 GCA_037176975.1 Arrhamphus sclerolepis
AGCCCGGTTACTCCTGTCTGGTGGATCCCAGTCCCTGCCTGCTCTCATAGACTCTGGTGCTGATGCCTGTATTATGGCCGAAGGGTTGGTTCGACAATTGGGACTCGAGCAGGTTCCTTTGCCCTGTCCAATTCCTGCTCGGGCTCTCAATGGACATATTTTGGGAACAGTCACCCATCAGACCACCCAAATCCCCATGCTTTGTGGTAACCACCACAAGAGGATCCAGTTTCACGTCCTGAGAACTCCCCAGCAGCCTCTCATCCTGGGTTACCCTTGGCTCCGTCAGCACAACCCCAACATTAACTGGGACCATCCGTGAGTGGGGTTCCTCCTGTTATCTCTGCTGTTTGAGGCAAGCTGCCTCCCCATTCCACTCACATACCTCCAGTCCTCCACCTGATCTCTCCGGGGTACCCTCCGAATATCAAGATCTCAGTGCTGTTTTCAGTAAAGCCAGGGCCTTATTTCTGTCCCCTCATCAGCTCTATGATTGCGCCATCGAACTCCTGCCGGGCACATTTCCACCCAAGGGCCACCCGTACTCCCTGTCTGCCCCTGAACGAAAGGCCATGGACGCATACATCAAGGACTCCCTGACAGCAGGCATCATCCGGCCCTCTTCCTCTCCGGCTGGAGCTGGCTTCTTCTTTGTTGAGGAGAAGGATAAAACTCTGAGACCTTGCATAGACTACCGCAGTCTTAATGACATTACCATTAAGAACCGGTACCCTTTGCCTCTCCTCTCTTCCGCATTTGAACTGCTTCAGGGGGCCATGGTCTTCACCGTCACTTTACCGTCGCTTCTTCCATAACTACAGTTCTGTGGCTGCTCCGTTTACCACCCTAACCAGTTCCAAGGTGCCTTTCCAACGGACCTCTGTTGCTGATTCTGCCTTCAAGGACCTCAAGTCTAGATTCACCTCTGTACCCATCCTCCAAGTACCGGATACCAATCGGCAATTTGTTGTTGAGGTGGACGCCTTGGATGTGGGGGTTTGAGCTGTACTGTCCCAAAGATCAGCAACCGACCAGAAGCTCTACCCTGTGCCTTTTTCTCTCGGCATCTATCTTCGGCTGGGAGAAATTGATATCAGCAACAGAGAACTGCTGGCGGTGAAGGAGGCTCTTGAGGAGTGGCGGCATTGGTTGGAAGGCACCATAGAGCCGTTTCTTATTTGGACTGACCATAAGAACTTCAAATGCCTCTGATCTGCCCAAAGACTCAATTCTCGACAGGTCCTTTGGTCTCTGTTTTTCACGAGGTTCATCTTTGTCCTCTCCTACCACCCAGGTTCTCGCAACATTAAAGCAGATGTCTTGTCCTGTCGGTTCCAGAAACAAGGGGGTGGCTCTGCTCGTTAAGTCAGTGCCAGATTGTTGTTGCATTATGTACCACTTTCCAGCATTATTCCTCGGATTGTCTCTGACCTCGTCTCCTCGTTCTTGCCCCGACCTCCTGAGAAATTGTCCTGGCCGGCTACGACAAGTCTCTCGTCTGCCCTTCCTGGATTTGATGCTTCCTGTTGACCGACCCTCTGCCCGTCCATGACCATTCTCCAGCCTGCTCCTTCTGGACTCTGTTTTCCCCGTGGATTGTCTGCCAGGCTTCAACCCTTCTTCTGTCTCAACCACGATTCCAGCTAGATCCTCCACGGAGTTGCCATCCTCCTCGAAGGCTCTTGGGATTGGTTCTTCTCTTCCTGAGGACTTGTTATCCTGCCGGACAGCGCCGCCTACCACTGCCTTCTGGAGATTCCCAAAGACTGCTTCCCAGTGCCTGCTGGATTATTTGTCTGCTAAGAACTTTATTAATAAAGCTCATTCAAATCACTTCCAGGTGTTGTACTGCATTTGGGTCCAAATCCCAGTCCATCACACCAATCTGTTAGAAAAGAAGAATGGAACTCCTCTAATAAATGATTATTAGGCTAATTGTTGTGATCTTTCATTCAATAGATATTTAATGACCCGGGCGAGGAGGAGGACTTTACCAGGTGAGTAATCATTGGCCGCTGCTACTTAAGTCCACAGACTGTTTATGCTCCAGTATCATGCACGTCCTTTCTTGAGAGCCTTGAAAGGCGACACAAGCAGCTTCCCTGGCTAGCATCATTTTGTATGCATACATGACACTTTCTGTCATACAATGTTGTGATTTCTTTTTTCTTTTTTTTTTTGTTTTACACAAACCTGAGCATTGGGCCGCTGATCACTGGACATCCCTCCTGTAGAATGTTAGCTTTGCTACAGATATAGGTACATATTCGTGCATGCTCGTTGCAATGAAGAATCTGTTTGCTACGGACTAACTGACACATTTAGCTGATAGCTACCAATGTAGTGGTGCCTGTCAGCGGCTGCTAAATAAAAAAAAATAAAATAAAAAAAATCAGCTCGTGCCAGCTTGTCAGAACAGTAGACTCCGTGGAGTGATAGTCAGTAAAAATTAACCAACTAACTGTAATGTTGTTTGGGGAGTTTCTTTCTGTGTTTAACAGAAGCTTGGACAAGATAACCAAGATCCCATTTACACAGACACACATAGACAAAAGAATAAATAAATAAAATCACCAAAACTAATAGTTTGAAAAAAAAACAACCTCCCTCTTGACCAGGATGAAGGGCAGAGAGAGGAGAGGCACAAAAATGGAAATGTGGTGGTGGCAGGTTTGGACTGCAGGTCAGTCATGTTTGTTGGTGTTCTTCAGAGACATCTAGTAGATAATGTAGGTAAACAAGATAGATTTGTAGGTTGAGGAGAAAAAGAACAGATTATGATCCGCCTTGCTGAGAGCAGGTCGTGCAGAGGAGCTAAATGCATCCCTGACTTTTGCATAAAACAAATCCAGTGTTTTGTTTTCTCTGGAGGACAGTGGATTAATTACTGAAATCTTAAAACTTCCGAGTCAACATCCGGTTATTAGGGATCCAATGACAAGATCCAGGATTACAGAACCTATCATGGGAAAAAAACTCCTTTAAAGAAATAGGGTCCAGTAAACATGTAGATGGCTTTGAATGTGAAAAGGATGATGTTAATTCACAAATATCTGTTGGAGAAAATTATTTAAGTAATAACCAGTTGATACAGCTCAGTCCAAGGTCTGTGTGCTCTTTATGAACAGGATTAAGGTTTTTTTTTTGTTTGTTTGTTTTATTTTTATAGAATACTCACAAACTAGAGAGCTAAAAGATGGTGAAGAGATGTTCACTAGGTATTCTGGGATGCAATAGAGTAATACCATATGACGTAATGAATCCATCTTAAGATTTTAAATATTTCCCTGCATCTTCATTGGATAGTGCCAAACATATTGGGGCTGTGACTATGAACTCTCAAGTCACTGAGAGTGTTAAAGCTTTTTTTTTTTTTTAAACAACGGTTTACATATAGATGAGGGGTTACTGCTAAGATTGTCATACAAAAAAACAAACAAACAAAAAACTAAAACAGCCGCTCTCCCAACCCGCTTTTTATTTATATGATGCAATTTTCTCATGCAGCTGATGTGGGCTTTGCTGTGCATATGTATAAGTGAGAGTGAATGTGTCCTCAAGCAGCCCTTTTGACAGCTTGATCTAGTATATTCTATTGGGACACGAGACTGACTGTGTCAGAGAGGACCAAAAACACCAACAGGAAAGCAAAGAGAGACATAAGACATGTGATGAAGCGTGTGGCATTTGTGTAGCGTGTAAATGAGTGTATGGTGGTTTGTGTGGATTGTAGTGTGTTGTTGGATGTTGACCTCAAACACATGCTCAGCAACAACGTGTGACTGCAACCAGTATTTCAGGCTTAATTAGAAATGGTGGTGGTGTGTTGGGCCAGTGTCGTGCAGCAGAGCTCCACCAGAGAAATGGATGTCAGATCACGTCGAACAACCCAGGGTCATAAAGTACAGTGAAGGTGACAGGACCACCACACCCCAGACCCAAAGGAAGGTGGACCTTCCCAGAATCCAGGAAGGGCACCACCAAGCAGGACCAGAGCACATCTGCAGTACAAGGGGGTCGGCACTCGGACAAGGGAGCCCTTCCAGCCCCCACACCTGCACCACAATGTGCAAGATGCATGCCCCTGGCCCCAGCGTGCACCGAGCAGGAAGGAGGCACCAGACCTACAGGGAGATACTTGGACCCGGACCCCCCCCTCCCATAGGTGTGTGGGGGTCACCACATCTCATGGATCCAACCATTCTGGATTTCATCTAATTTTCATTCATCAACGACATGACTCACATCTGAGTTGAGTACCAGTCATATAAGTGCACAGTCTGCATTCTTTCATCTTCAAAAACATCTCTGAAACTGACCAAAACTGTTTTTATGTACTCAATAACACAAATGTCGATGTGCTTTTTCCTAGAACTAGTTTTTTTTTCCTGAAGATTTGGTGCCTCTGAGTATTTAGATCAGAAATATGGTGTTCGCAGCAGCCGTGTTCATATTAATGAGGGAACATGGCTCATGCATCTTTAATTGTGTTTGGACAATAATGGAGGTCTAAGGCACAAATGAGAAACCCCCGTGTGGCTTTCTTTTCACAAGCAGTAGTTATTAGTAGATTGCATGAGTCTGTGGTTGTGATTCTTATAGAATTTGTTATAAGTATGGAAAATATAGAAAAATAATCTCATTTAACCTGTAAGTCAGTACAGTACAGTACTCCACCAAGAGATGTCACTATGGTTACTTTGTCTTTTTCATTTTTTAGGGTTTAAAAGCATCAGTGAAACAGCAGTAAGCCCTCACACCTTCCTGTTTAAAAAAGAGAGAGAAAGAAGAATCAAACTGTTTAATGTTGACTTTAAGGGAAGCTATGATTAACCTTTAGCACTTACACTATCTTTTGAGCTCCTGAAAAAATCTGACTCAGGATATCAAACCTCAGTCTGTTGCTGTGATAAACGACACATCAGGGGAGCTTCAAGGTTGTTTGGACCTTACATTGAGTACACTCGCAGTCTGGCACGAGCATCAATCTATTATGCTGCCACTGAGAGTTAGATCAATATTATTTCATTTCCACCTGCACCTCCAGTGAGAGACAGGGAGACCGAAGTGCGTTTGGCTTCAGTGTTTTATCACCTATCAACTCACTTGTGGCATTTTTGTACCACAAACAGACATAAACAAATGCAGTAGCTGACACCTGTCAAGATTCAGGAAATAGATTTTCTCATTTTGTTAACACTACAGATAAAAATGTCATGGTCCACTCAGGAATAGACATGAATTGCTCTTTCGATAGGTTTTGTTTTTATCTACAAGCTTATGACCTGAAAAAAAATTGGCATTACCACCATGTCCCTTCCCTCCTCCTTCTCCTCTGCCTCAAGGTGACTCCTCCATCTGCACCCTCCCTGGTCTTGCCAATCCCTCTCTCTGCAGTTTCCATGATACAGTAACTGGAATATCTGATTCTCTGCCTGTTTGTTTTGAGCCGTCGCTGTCTCACCTGTTTCATTAGATGTCCTGGAGCTATATAAGCACACCAGTCAGATCTCTGCTGGTTTGTTCCTGACATATGTGTATATGTCTGTGTGCGTTTGACATCGAACTACATGGATTATCAGAGGCGGCTGGTTCTATCCTCCATGTTAGAAGCGTTTGACATCAAAAATATTGTTTACATGTTTGTGTAGCCTAATGACACATTCCTCCTCTTTTTCTCGCTTTCATGTCCTTTGTTTGCCGTGAGGGTTTAGGTGCATCTTTTTGAACTGGCTTCATTTCACCACACAGCGTCCATATTTTGGTTGCCTTCTTTTCTTTCTTTGTTTTTTTTTTTTTTTTTTAAATCTCTCTTTATGTTACCACAGGTGAAGAAAAAGAGAAAGGGGTTAGGAAAAAGGAAAATAAGTAAGACTGAGAAGAAACATATCAGGGTGGGGCAGGCTGTGATTGAATGGGATTTGTGTTTTCTTCAAGGGATAACAGGGAGTATTACAGATGCTCGCCTCTAGTTTCCTTGATTCATCCTGTTTCATTGTTTGACACTTTGCAGTGAGGAAAGGCGTGTTGGTACCTGCTGGTGTTGACAACTGTACACAGACACTGACAGCCTCTTCTGTTTACCCAACAGCACAGCAGTCCTCAGGCTCAGCCACCTCCACCAGGAGGTGTCGGGGCTGTCTCCTCCGCCATCACTCACTCGTTCAGGGGTTGAGCAACTACAACGCAATTACACATTCATTTCACCCCCGCAGCCAGCCTCGCCTCCCCCTCAATGCTCCCCGTCTCTTCCCTGCTTGCTTTTTTTTTTTTTTCTTTCTCCACCCCGCTTCATTTTTCTGCTCTCACGCACCCTCTGAGTTTCTACCCGATGGCTCAACCCCATCCTTTTACACCTTTTAACCCCTACCTGCATTTATACTCTTCTTTCACACTCTCCCCCCCCCCCCCCCCGGGGTCCACAGTGGGTCCAGAAGCAGAGCCAGAAAATGAGGGGGTAGGTAGAGGCCAAAGGAGAGAAGATTAGAGGCAAAGTGAAGGGAGAAATAAACAGCACAAAATGGTGTGAAATGTTAAGGTAGAGCAGAGTAAGAGTAGAGTGGGATGAAGACTGCGGGTGAGTGGAGAGTCCGCTAATGATATATTGATTTGTCTGGGCCTGGGGCAAATAAGTAGGAGTGTGTGGGAGGAGACGAGTCACAGCTTGCAGATGCCTGAAAACACCTGGGTGGGATAGGTTTTGTTTATTATACGCTTATACTGAAAGGAAGAGAAGCGCAATTTGAGCAAGGCTCATGTGTGTCGACACAAAAGCACCATTCAGACATTTAACAGCTCTTGCATCGGAAGCAGCATTTTTGAAGGAAGTTCTAATGATTTTAATCTTTGGAAAAACGAAATCTCAGCTGTCAGTTAAAGCTCTTAGCCAGACTGGAATAATAATAAAGCTTCTGGCTATAAAAGCAAGCATTTAGACGGTGAATGGGCATTGGGGATCACATTAGGTGAGCTCCTCTGGGGAAAGAGGCTCACTAAGGGGAGAGATGGAAGGATGAAGTGGAATTAAATGGATTTTGTGTGTTTTCTATTCATAATGCAACATGGCCTGCATGTGTCTGTTCACCCGTATCCCTCCTGGCAAACAGGTGAAGGATGTTGATCATTAAATACATTTCTGGGTGAATCACACTTCTTCATTGATTGGGAGTGTTGATGGGCATAAACAACATGGTGGGGGTTCTGCTTCAGGAAGATTCGTAAATATCAGAGTTGGAATGGTTACACAGCCAGCAGGTTTAATAGTTTTACATCTGAGATAAATCTATTAATTACGATAATTGATTGAGCACGTACTAATCCAGGGTTAATTTAATATCTTGCTTGGCTGCAGTGGCAGTGCCATCCTTCCTGTTGTGCTAATGTCATACCGCATTCCTGCCCATGTTAGAATCTGGGAAATAATGTGTGATATTCTGCCACAGGCTGAGGCAGGGACCGAAACAGGGAGTCGTCCAGCCGTAGACGAGGAAGCTCTGAAGTCAAATTAATTAAGCTACTCTCAGTACGCCGCCCTCCTCCCATGGTTCTTTGGTAAACACCTTTCCATTTGGAAATTTTCAAGTCAACGCCTACTGCATTTCTTTCTATTAAAATTCTGTTTGTCTGCAATTTGAACATACTAGACTTTCTCATGCTACCATCAACAGCAGTTCACTCTATTATCAAATAATTTACCCCCCCCCGGCCACCTTTCTTTTCTTCTCTCTTTTAATGCCCCACAATGCTCTCTGCTGGCTCCATAGTCAGAAGAAGATGATGCAAAAGCAGATTATATGCCCTCAAATCTCAGTAAGCTTTCCATTCATTCATGCATGATGAAAAAGTGTTTTCAGAGCCAAGCCCTCTCTTTTCTTTGTCATTTCCCCCGCAACCCTCTCTGTCTGGAATAGCTACATGTGAGAATTGGGAATAGAGGGTATGGAGTTGGGATGAGTGAGGATTTGATGGGTTGACTTCAGGGGATAAGCTCACATCTCTCTGATTATCCAGAAAACCATTAATTTGTTTAAGAGGACTTACATGCCCCACAAGATTGTCGCCGCTCGTGACTGACAAAGTCATTTCTCAGCAATGCTCAGCGGCGCATCTGCTTGTCACTTCTTTGCCCTTTCATAAAAATACAAGATTCCCATTATTGTTCTGCGACAACTACGTTGTTTACTGTGAGAAATTTGTTGTTTGTCAGCAAGTCCCATTCAGATCCTCTTCACAAAGTTACATTTATACAAGAACACAACAAGCATTGCTGCCATGAGAAGCACACACATACACTAACTCTGTGGAAATTCTTCTAAGCTGAAAAATGTTCAACATTGCCCTTGATTAGATGTGGTTTATATACATTGTCTACTTTATTTCATCCCGTCATTTCAATCTATTGTGTAGTAGGTCTTGATTCTATTTGATTTTCTGTTGCCATGCTTAATAATTTAACAGTTTTTTGTCAAGTGCTATAAAAAGTATGGTTGAGAATTAAAATCTATACATTAAAGTCATATAAATATAAACATACCTAAAATATTACATAAGTCTATTAAGGTTTAACTTTTGAATAATGTTAGGAAAACGTCGTCTCATAATCATAAAATTACAGTGAACAAATACAAGTGTATATCTTCCTTTATACATTACTGATGTCCATTGTCCAGTCGTCCCCGTACATGTCCAGAGTATTTCCAAGCATTTCATTCAAATGATTGAATAATCTTGGGACACCAAGTAACGTCTGAAAAAGAATATATAATTTCATTTTACTGGGACGCTGGTTCTATTCTATTCTATTCTATTCTATTCTATTCTATTCTATTCTATTCTATTCTTTATATATTTGCAGTGTTTACAGTTCTCTCGTCCTGATCTAAATGGACTCAGCATCCAGTCACATGACCCAGAGATTAGTACAGAGAGCCTTGTAAGCCCATTTTTCCTTTGACAAGGCTGTCAAAGCCATCAGCTATCTCACATTCAAGCTTGTTAAATGAATCCAGGGATCTGATTGGTTAGCATTATTGCCTAGCATAAATTAATCTTATGTGGTACAAAAAAAAATCCCAGTGTGTAAATAATTTAATTCTGCTGCAAACTTGGCACTTTTAACATGGTGGTCAGTGGGGATTTTCTCTTTTTGGAGGCATCACCTACTGGTGAGTGGAGGAACTGCAACAAAACGTACTTTGTGGGTGAACTTCAACCCGGAAGTGGAATTGTTGGTTATGTCCTGCATATTTTGCCTTACACTGGTCAATAACTGCTACACTGACATGTAGCTGCCCACTCCATTTCCCTGGGTTAACTAGGAAAATCACAGAGGAAGCAAAATGTGCCCAAAGAACAAGTGACCTCGATAGGATCATTTAAGTGAACGAGTTTTAAGTGTCTCTGGTGAGTCTTAGAAGCTCCTTTAAGTGAACGAAAACTGGATTTTTAATGGATTATTCCTGTGATAAAAGGCCTCTGCTACATGGAGCTGGTGCATCAGGGTTTAAGGATAAACCTTCCTGTAATCACTTGGTTATTCAGTTTCAAGCTCATTTAAATAACTGTTAAACATATTAGCAATTCAGCAGCAATGCGCAAGTCATCTGCAGCTTCATTCATCTTCTTTATTTTATCTTCTTGTGTCTTATTTACAGTGAAGAATACAGCGGCTGCATGATCTGAACAATCATCATTACTATTTTCTCTTTCGAAGAGCCTCCTCTTGTGTAAGGACTTTTTGATCTTCTTTCTGTCATGCTCTCACATCTATTTCGTCACAGTCTAAGTTCTCATCTCATGTCATCTGAGTCCTGCTCTTTGGCACCTGGCCTTCATCATTTCCTGCATGAGATAGCTTTCACGGATGCTGCGACTTCACCAGAATGTGAATGAAGCTGCAGCAAAAGGTCATTTTAAACGATCCGTCAATCATAATTCTTAGTTTAGCAGTGAGGAAACATTAAAAACAAGCTCAGAAACACACACACAAGTGTGCATGCAAATGCATGCATGTATGCATGGAAAAAAAAAGACTAAAATATAGTTCTTTTTGCAGCATATTATCTAGTAGCAGTCTTCTATTCACAGCAGTAAATAAATAATGAGGATGCTGTTAAAATTCTGCCAGTATTCCATTGCATTGCTGCTCTGCTTCCCACTGAAGAAAAGGAAGGCCTCAGTAGGAAAAAAAGTCAGTCCCCCCCACCCCCCATCCCTTTACTTCCCTGAAAACTTCTCTGACGAGTCCCAGAAGCTCCTTTAGCTACCTTTCTTTTTACTCATGTATGCATAATAATTTCCATTAACATTTATAAGAGACAAAAGCTCACTTCTTTCCCTATTTTGCATCTTGGCAATGCGTGTCATGTAGTTCACAGATATGGAGTGTCTTCTGCTTTTGTTCTGCACATGTGCTTTTTCATAATGAGTTGAGAAGTCGTGAGGTGCAGCAATGGCAGGATAAAGGTGGAGCTTGATGGAGAAATTAAAGGGCGCTGACCTCCAGGTTGTGAGTCTTTCATTCAGGTGGAGATAAAGAGAGCTGTGGTGAAGAATGTGTAATGACAAGCATTGGTATTTAAGCTGGAAACAGATCCTAATGTACAAGTCAGATCTTCCTGTTCAAATGTGATAGACCCTGTATTGTGGCCGGAGTTTAATAAGATGACACCCTGACCTTTTGTGGCAAGCTAAAACTCAGAAGCTGACAGATTGGAATGCAAAAGTGCAAGAAGACAATGAGATGTCAGCGTGAAAGTGTTTGTGTGACTTATTGTCAAGTGTGTGGTGCACAGCCAGTATTAGTGGCTGTGCAGCATTGTGAGACAGGCTGATATCTGTGTAAGCCTGTTGAACCACACATAGCCACCATGAAATCCCCTTTTCAGCCCAGCTCACAGAAAATAACACAATAGGGGAGGCTGGATGTGTGCTTGTGCGTGAAACAGAGAGAGAGAGAGAGAGAGAGAGAGAAAGATAAACACACAAGACAAACAGCATGAGAGACACAACACAAGGCTGCATTTTATTTTAAGCGAGGTGATAAATGACTCTGCCTGATGTGGCAGAGACAGTATCTGACTAAATTCTCCTCTGTATCCTCTCTTCTCCCTTTTCTCCCAAAAACACTTTCAATGCAGTGCTTTTGCCAAAAAGAAAAAAAGCAGAAGACGTGCTGTTTTTTTTTTTTTTTTTTTTAATTGGAAGTAAGTGAGTGTTGTTCTCAGCAAGACTGTGAAGCTGAAGAGAGAGACCAAGAACCAGGAATTTGACTTACAAATATCTCCAAAGCTGAGCAGATATTTGAAATGTTTTCTTCCATATGCCTCGATTTCACACCACCCACCCCTCCACCCCCTACCCCACCCCCCTCAGCAGGTCATTTTGATTACTGCAGAATCCCACCATTCCTCCCCATCCCTGCTTCGCCACTGCTCTCCCACACAGTCATTTGCATTTTCTCTCTTGGCGATCTTCTACATCTTTTCAATTTATCCTGTCACACCTGTTATTCACTCGTCCCCCCTGCTTGTTTTCCTGTGTTCTTTGTGGCAGCGCAGAACCTCATCTGAATGCATAGCCAGTCACAAGCTCTCTTCCTGCTTTGGGCATTTCTTTTTTTTTTATGAAAAAGTGTAATGATCTTTTTTCCCCCTTTCTAAAAAGCTCATAAAAAAACACAAGCTGACTACTGAATTAAATGCCATGAGATGGATAACACCCAGCATGTCTGTGTTGGTGCAGTGCATGAAACATTGATATTTCATTCACTTTTATGTAGCTTTGCTTGTTATCTCGTCCTGTCCTGCTCAGGCTGACTGCATAGACTTTCCAGTGCTTGCTCTCTTGTCTGCAGACAGGCACAGAGAGGCTGGAGAGAGTAAGGAACGGAGGAGGAGGGGGGCACTGGCAAATGAGGTGTGGGTAAAAATTATGGGGGGCTAGAAAAGATTGCAGTAGCCCAGCCCTGAATGTGCAGAGACAGAGGGTGGGGAGAGACGGAGAAAGAGAGAAATCCTCCAATGTGAAATCAAGAAGATTCAGATTTAGTGGTAGTGCAGCGTGCAGAACTGTAAGCTCCTTCACCGGTGGGGAACAGCCGCCTTTTGTGCACTCCCCCCACTGCAGAGGGGGAGTGCGTTTACCACCGTGTCCAAGGGGAGAAGGCAAGAAGTATCCACCAATCAGCCATTAGTGATTTCACTGATGTTGTGAGGCTGCTGATGGGGATTTATCACTGACCTGAGACAGGCACGGCTCAACACTCCAACCACCTGGAATACTCGCGATGGTTTTTATTGCTTTTCTTACATAAACAAATACTTTAATGTGGATATTTTTGTCAGCAGAGGACAAAGGGAGGATTAAACTGGACATGCTGACTGCCATTCTTTCATTTCTTCTTTTCTCCTGTGGCAGACTGAAGATGGACTAACTTTTAAACGTGCATTTGCGTCATGTACTGTCAGAATTGGTGCATAAAGGTGCTATTTGTCCTTTCAGACCATATTTTATTCTAAAAGCATGGGAGGCAAGGAATCATTCAAAAAACTCCACTGCAGCAGCCATATAGGGCTAAATCGGGAAGATAGAGGTGAACGGGAGATGGAGAGGATGACAGTTGGAGCACACCTGCCTGCTGAGCATGTCTGGCACCTGACTCTAGCTTGATTGGCTGCCTTCTCTGGACAGTTTGACTATCAGGTTTTGGGTTGTTTTTTTTCCCCCCCCAAGTTATCATGCTTCTCATTAAGATGAGATAGCTTTTCTTGCATCTGCATGTGTGTGAATGATAGTGTGTGTAAGGGATTACACAGCTGTTAGGAAGAATACAGGTGTAGGGAAGCCTTGAGAGAGGATTAGCTCTAACACCTTGTCGATGGCAGCACAGAAGGCAATGGACATTTCACACAGGACTCTCAAGCTGCGACCGCTTGCTGGAGGATTAAAGATAAAGGTCTGACCAACGTGATTAGACTCAGAGTTCAATGAAGGGGACAGGAGTGAAATTTACCTCTAGATTCTGCTTAGTTACAGTTCATCTTCCATCCATGAAGGTTGCAAACAGTAACTGATCATAGAGGAAGTTGCGTTCCAAATAAATAGACTGACAACATTTTAAGATTGCTTGAAAACGACTATTTTAACAGTAATAAACCCCAGATATTTGTAATAAATTCACCGCTTTTGTACTTTGAGCTTAATAATAAGTCAGCGCACACAAAAATCCAACTGTCCACATCCAAGAATTTTGTCTGATTAGTGCTCAGGAGATCGCCAATTTGATTGTAATCAACCAATTTGATTATAATCCAATATGTTTCACTCCAGAGCAGTTTGAAATATGAAATAGCTGAGGATCAGTGATCAAATATTCCTCATGCTGTCCGTCAACAGAAAGATAAATTCTGCAACTCATTGTAACAATTTGTAGTTGCAGTTCATATTTTCCAATTATTTGCTGATTTTTATTTGTTTTATGTTGAACTTTGAAATAGTTTTTCCACTAATAGCAGTTCTGGTTAGAAATACATGAAATCAGTGTCGTAAAGAGTCCTGAGACATCTGCAGGTGTTTTTTTTTTCTTTTTTACATTATCTCAGCTGTGCAGCCTGAGCTTATGGCTTTCAGTTAATGGTGTCACAGGCACAACCTTAGACCACTCATTCAACTCCATTTCTACTTTCAGAGAGTTTCAATGCACTTTCATTAAGAAATAGCTTCAACCACAGTGATCCTTAAGCTTTCAGGTGGGCCCTTTATCTCCAGCCACACTCGCCAGGCCTTCAGCAAACCTGGAACGCAGGAGGGAATCACAGTGTGGGCGTGAGGAGAAAAGAGGATTGGGGGCAAGTTCTTTGATGGCTGCATTGTTTGGAAGTGTAGGGGAGTTCAGCTGCAGTGGAGTTGTTCTGGAAGAAATGCATCACTGTAATACTGTTTTCTTTACTGGATGAACACTGAGTTTTCTGAAACAGCTGCCGCATCTGTTAATGAAGCACAAAAACAGCAGGACATTTACAATCCTTTCTCCAGCTCCAGTCTACAGCTGATCCCTTTGCAAACTGCACAAAAAAAAAAAATTCACCTGATGCTGAAAAATCTGCCAAAAGCACACAAACATAAGCCAATTTCTTTCTTTTTTTATTACTTGTCTGAGATGAAAAGTAAATGCCCATTTGAACTGACTCTGGAGCTCAACATTTAAACCGTAAGCACAACACGAGACGGGAGGGCGGTGACGCAGCCAGTTAAACTGCTGGGGATGTGCTGTGTGTTACTTTGAAGGGGACCAGTGTTGTATATCACAAACTCTGCGAATGAGGGTGGGGCTCTGCTACTGCCACAGACAAAGAATCCTGCCGTGAGAGCTGGTCATCAGTTGTTGGACCTGTGAAGTCCAGCGCCCTGTCAAAAGTCACAATGGGGTGCAACATGTGCGTGGTTCATAAACCTGAGGAACAATACAGGGTGATGTTCCAGGTGAGCACTCTGTCTCCCTCTTCTCTCTGTAACCTTTTTCTTTTGTGTGCTTTTCTTTCCTCTTAAATTGTCTTTGAGTGATATTTCTGGAGGAGGGGTGACATTTACATCAAAAGAATCTCCTCATGATGACACTCCTTTAACCAAACCATTAACGAATTAAAGCCATTTAAAGGAACAACACTCCGGGTTTTACATAAATAAACCAGTCACTGGCATTCATGGAAATAAAATAAACTAACAGGATCACTGCTCAATTCATGAATAGGTCAAAGTAAATCATTAGCAGTGTATCATGTAATTAGTGATTATGTTAATATATTACAGCAATCTCATGGATGAAAATAACACAATCTGTTCATTCGTGAAAAGCAGATGTCATTAAAAACATGGTGATAATAATAAAGCATGGAAAATAATTAAATTAATCAAGCGCATGGATGCATTAAACATCCTCAATCTGATATCAAGCTCCCATTTACATGTGACACATTCAGCTCTCTCTTTGCTGGAGGTATGATCTCTCTATACATCTTTATATGTGCATTAATCAGTTCACTGCCTCTTGTGCGCAGCTCTTAACTGCCACATTGGAATAGTCTTACAGATAGTGATAATTATAATAATGGTGCGTCACAGTGACTATGATGGCATGATCGGAGCGATCACAGCACAAGTATTCTTGCTGCAGAATCTCAGAGGCAGAAGGATGGATAGGTTGTCAAACTGGGCTAAAGTGGAAGGAGGGGTTGCCACGGTTACAGCCTCAGTACCACCTGCCAACTGAGACCACAGGCTGTGTGTGCGTAAGCTCATCTGGCTGTGCAGTGCTTACGGAAGTCCCTGTTTGGCAACTCAGTGATGCATGCAGTGGCCGAAATATGTCCCTTGCTTACTAAGCATGAAAAGTGCTCAGCAACCCATGGGCATGAAATGCAACACTTTTACTATCTGTGGCACCAAAAGCTTCAGCTGGGTCCCTGTTGTGTGCTTGGAGTCTGGGCCAGTTAGCTGGGCTGCATCTGGTGCCAGAGGCAATGCCAAGAGAGAAGGAAACTGGGATATCCCGAGTCTAAGCACAGGCATGATAGTGAGTTAAAGAGCTGAAATGTCCAAATGAAAGAGAAAAGAGAGGAGACTAGAAAGTTTTTCTTTTTAATGCTTTTTGGTTTTTTTTGTTTTTTTTGTTTTGTTTTGCTACTTACCCTAAAAATGCATTGATATGATTGGTGCATGGTGCCAGGGGTTCAGTAAATGTTTGGGAGACTCCATAAAATCATTGTCAAATCAAATTCTCCATCAGTAACTTTCTCTAACAGAAGTTAGAAACAATAATTCAGACCGCATCCACACAAGAGGAGCCTCTTTGACCTGTTGATGTGAGGTCAGCTGTGCCTGAAGGTTCTATGACCAGAAGCTTGTAAAGGCACTTTCAGCTCAGACAGACACATGCATGTGATTGCCAGATGGGTGTGGTGATAAGTAGATTGCCATGGTGACAGGCAGAAAGTATGTTGAATGACTTGGAGAAACATTTTCACGTTTATAATGCATATATATTATAATATATATATATATATGTACATATATATGTTGTGATTATATACAGCTGAAACAGCATTCCTGACTGAGAGACATAAACAAAAGCAGATGGCATAACGAAGCAGAGTAAGAGCCACTGGCTACAAGTGCAATTAGAATACAATAAAACCGGGGGGTCTCATATAAGAAGTGTGAGCAAGTGTTTACCAAAGTGAGAAACAGAGAAAAAAAAAGTCAGCAGAGAAGTGATCACATGGAGCATGCTGATTTTCTAGAAAAATTTAGTCTCACTTATTTCTTGTACTGATAAATACTGCATTTTTTTAGTATGCAGCTGCATTATTAATATCATGCAAAACAAAAAAAAGCATAAATAAATAAGAATATGAAAAAATGTATGCGAGGTCTACATAATTAAATGCCCCCCCCCCCATCCCTTTCATTGTTTTTTCTCAAGAGGTGTGCAGCTTTTAGCTGTTTTTCTTAACCAACATGTTTAATTTCAACTTCAAATTAGCCGTGTCTGTTCTTAGACAATAAATACAGCATTAAATAGCTTAAGGTGACTATGCGCTGTAAAATCAGGCGATTAAATTTAATTATATCTAAACACTTGCTTCTCATGCCAAAGGAATAAATTTCATGCATTATACATTGGACCTTTGCAACACGTACGCTTCGCACCGCTGCTTGGTTCACACCCATTGGCACGTTTAGAATCAATACTGCCCACAGTAAAAAGGGAAATGCCATTAAACTGATAAATTAGACTCAGCTATGGACCTACATACACAACAGAAACCATTTTGAGTGATATGTTGCATTTGACACTCTTTGCAGAATACCTAAACCCCTCCCAAACCACACACACACACACACACACACACACACACACACACACACACACACACACACACACACACACACACACAGTAAATCTGTACCCCCCTGAGCCCTGCAGCCGCTCCCTTCTTTTTCTCTTACCACTCACTGTAAAGCTGGAGACCGTTTCCATGGCAACTAGCGTCATTAAACAAACCCGATGTGCTTTCCTTCACAATGACACGGAGAAACATGCTGACATCTACAAGAGGCAAAAAAAAAAACTCAAAATGAACGCACACAAGTGACCTGCACACAGTGCACAGTGGCAGACACGCTAAGTGTGCTGCGCTTGCACCTTTGCACTTCTTCTATTTTAGAGGGTTTTTTTTATTTATCCATTATTTAAGTGGAAACAACTTAATTCAACATCCATTCTTCCCATTACATAGAGAAAGCAGTTTAGTGATATGTATTATAAATGTGTGATTATTTTCTCCTTATGGCTAATTTGTACCACGTTAGACATCATTTATGAAGTATGATAACAAAGCTCTGTGAATGCCAAGTGTTTAGAAGAGCAAAGACAAACTGATTTATTACAGTGCCTGACAGATTACTCAGTACCTTTTTGAGTGTCAGCTTGCCTTTAAGTCAACATGTGCGTTTGCTTTCTGCAGAGAAGTGAAGGCCTACATGCATGCTGTGTGTGTTTGTGCATAGTTGTAGGAGCTTGCAGTGTCTCCTGTCGAGACACATGGAGTACGCATGGAGAGGATGTCATCCTCACCGTATGTTTAATAGCACAGGAAGAACAGGAAAAGGACAATTTACTGACTTTTACTGCTATGTTTTCATTTATTTTTAAGGATCAGTTATGATTTATCATATCTTTCGCCTGCTTTTTCTCAGCGGTACTCGTTGTTTCTCCATAAGCATCAAAGTTATTCTGCTGCAATTGATCTTTTTCTCCCATTTGTTGACTGATTATAAATATCCCTATACCCCCTCCCACTGAGGCCCGTTAATTGCATCACTATCATCTCAAGGAATGTTTGAATCCTTTTAAATCAATATCTTCTCACTGTTATCAGTAATTGTTAGGCCTGTCCTCCCCTGCTAGTCTATTTAAACCAGTGATGTCAAACAATTGAGCTTACAGCAGGAGTAGGTCAACTTTGTCTCCAGATTAATTGATTTTCTGAAGGGGGAGACTGCAGAAGCCTTCAAAGCATGGGAGATGAGAAAAATCAATTACAGAACAAGTGGATTTTGATGTGTTGGGGGCACAGAGTTTGGTCAAGAATGAGCCCCAGCGTGAAAGCCGAGGAAATGCACATGAAACACATCTTTAGACACACATGTGAGGCAGACTGATTGCGTATTTTTACATGCGCTGTGTGACATCAGGGAAGAGCTGTTGTCACATGCCCTCTCTCTCTCTCTCTCTCTCTCTCTCTCTCTCTTTGTTTTTTCTTTTTGGTCTCAGCTTGCTTCACAGCCCATGATATTAATTTTCTCTTTGAAGGAATTTCAGATAATAATAATAAAAAGAAGAAAAAAGCTAATTATGCAGCAACCACTTAGTAATTCCCCAGGATCTCCTTCTGTACTTTTGTTTACATGCAACCACTGAACTCAGAGGCAGACTCCATTAGTGTTTACGTTCCTGCAGCGCTTCCTTGAAAGCAGCTTGTTCTCTGTATCTCTTCAGCATCCTCATCACGACTTCACTTCTGTTTCTCCTCACTCCCCATCCACTCCTTCTGTCTGTCTGCTTTGCATTTTCTCTTTACACTTTGAACTCTTTGCATCTCTTTCATCTCCATCCCCATCATCCCCACCCTAAGCTCCACAGCCGTCGCTGCTACCACAGCCCGCCTAACCCCTGCTGCGCATTCTCAAGTTTTTTTTTTTCTGAATTTTGATTACATTTTTAAACACACTTGAACTGCGTAAGGTTGGCATCGGGAGATCAGTGGGTTATTTATGCATCTTGTAAACATTAGACATCTGTGATGACCTACTAACCCAGAGATAACAGAGAACAGCACATGTTGTTATTGTAATGGATTCTCCATCCCATTCAGGTCCAAAAAGCTGTCGAGCACAGAACAACCATTAGGCTACATGAAGTCATCTTCAAAGCAGTGTCTCAGCACCTCTCATTGATAATGAATGAGAAACCCTCTCAGTCTCTTCTATCAGTATTCATACCTGTCACTCATGACCGCAGAGGTGTCTACTAACAGCCTCGCTCTGGTCCTGCAGAGCTCAGAGCACAAAAACACAACAATCCTCCTGCTTTTAAGAACCACAAAGCTATTTTAAAGGCAATGCAATGCACAGTACAGAAAATGCAAGCAACAGTGTTAATTCCTTCCTCGCCAATCTGCCCCGTATGTAGGAGAGAAGCATCTTATTCTGTTGCAAAGAAGCTCATTAAGGGTGACAGTAAGATTTATGGAGGGACATTACTGCCAGGAAGGACAAACACACAAAGCAACGGAGCGACTGAAATATGTTGTAGATGGAACCAGAGGAGGGCGAGTGGTTTCCTCCAGGGAGGGGATGGAGCAGACAGAACTGCTGAGGCAGCACGGCCATAGAGATCCCGAGCCTGGACAGAACAGAGGAGGGAAGGAGCAGGAGAGGATGCAGGGATAGAAACAGAAAGAGAAAAAAGGATGAAGGTAGACCAGGGGGTTGGTGGTGGTTTCAGATGGAGCCAAATTAAAAAGAACGGTGGGAATGGGAGCTGAATTTGGCAAGGTTTTTCTGTGCTCTCCTGCACAAGGGAACATTGATTTGACATGCAATTACTGGATGGGGACAAGGAAAAGGAAGCAGGAGAATGAATCAGGATGGGAAAGATGTGGCTCAGTGATTCCTCAAAAATCTCACTGGCACATGAACATCATTATCTCTGTCTCACTTGTAATGAAATCAAGGACACTGAAAAAAAAAAGAGAGAGAAAATGAATCGTATAGCATGTCAGTATTAGACAGGAGACGAGAGCCAGACTAACTGCTCTTAGAAGCTGCAATTTAGCTCAGCAGCAAAGCAAAAGAGCGCTGAGGATTGTGGGGACTGAAAGTGGAAGCTGAATGGCTACGACACAAATAACTGCAGAGTAGTTTTCACTTTAATTTCTCCTCTAATAAGATGTAGTGTTGATTAAAGACGTTTTAAAGTACAAAGATAAAAAGCAAATATTTCATTTTTCATATCAGCAATTCATTTGAAAAAAAAAAAAGACCTGAGACAAAAGACTGGAAAAGTTGTGTAACACCAGAATGAATGAATAAATAAATAAATACAGCGACTGAGTCTTCCAGGAGTCAAGACAAAGAGGGTTTAGACTGTAAAGGTGAAAGAGTTGTATTATTTTAGAACTACATTTACACAAACCCTGCAAAGGAAAAAAAAAAGCAGAAAGAAATGGAAAATGTAAGAATCCCGTTTCTCTGTAAATCTGGTCCAGTATTCAGTGGCTGATGATCTTGAGGTCGTTAGGCAGTGCTGCACAGATCTGGTGAACACCGTTCTTTACTGCATGGCCAAGCTTCAGGGTGCACATTTGTGAACAAGATCCATTAGTGCATCTTTCTTTTTTTTTATGTGCAAAAGCTCATTAAAAATGGACTCAAGCAAAAGTGAAAAACTGTTCTTTGGTCTGGGAGGGCAGGAGAGCAGCCACCACAGAGCAAAAACCAGCATCCTTGCTGGTTACTTATGTGAAGGCATCATTAATAATGGAGAATAAATACAAAGGCAACATATGTTCATGTCTAGACAACTTTATTTTCCTTTTGTCTTTAAGACAATGCTAAACTACATTTAACACGGACAACAATGTAGCTCAACAGTGAGCTGCTTATCTCATATTCACATGCATCTAGACCAAAAACCTAATTCATTATGAAATGAAAACCATCAAAGAGCAAATACACAGCTGAAAATTACATAACTGAAACTCTATATCAGTGATGGATATAAAAGTATTTAAGTCTCTAACTAGCAGTTCTCTTCAGTGTTTATGTTGGGTTGTTAAAAGAGGTAAAAGTGTTAAACGAGTCCTTTTGATTCTTGTTGATAGCATCATATTAAAAATTAACACATAACAAATTAGTAATATCAGCTTGTTGTCTTTGAAGCATAATAATGTCTTTGCATTTGTCTCTATTAATGTTTTACACAGCCCTGAAAGGTATTTCAGTATTATCTGGAGAACCACAAAAGTTCCACAAATAAGCCCTGAGGAGGACAAAGCTAACAGTCTATGAGAAACTGACTTTCATATCTGTGAATAAACAAAAACAAACAAATAGTGCTTTAAAAACAAAAAAAAGGTCATATGTTACTTTAAGGTCTCTCCTTCATGAATGAAGTTCTAACCATCCAAATATCTTCTGTTGTAATTATTGCTAATTCTTCTCTTTCCCTGCTTTCTCTCTCTCCATCTCTTCACAGAAGGGTCACATAGGGAACATGCTGTGTTCTTTTGATGCTGACGGTCGATTAAAGGTCTCTGTATTCAGAATTCTGCTCAGATGTTTAATGATGTTCTGCAGCCTTTTATATGAAATACTTTTTTGGCTCACAGATACACTTAGATTTTAGATGTGACCGTCTGTCCTCCCGTCCCTTCACCTTTCTTGTCATCCATGTTTTTAGTACATTGTTGTGAAGCTTTGAAACATAAACGTTTTATAACATCACCGGCTTCATTTCCACTAATTTTAACTCATTTTCCAGAATTGTTCATCATTAAGCTTAAAATCTGTTTGTTTTTTTTTGTTGTTGTTTTTTTTCCAGATGAATGGGAAGGAGCTGTCCCACCTTTCTGGGGATCCTACCCTAGACATGCGAGATCCTGTACGGTCCAATATCCTCAGGCGGGGAACCCGTAGACGGGCAGGCCCAGCTGGAGCTCCTGGAGGTCAAGTGACAGTGACCATGGGCATGGCAGACTGTGTGGACAGCTGCACCCAAACGGACATCAGCTTCCAGCATATGTTGACTCTGGGCAAGAGCAGCCAGCATCCCTGCGGAGCACCCCCACCACCTGACCCCCCTCCCTCCCCCCCACTGCCTCCTCTGCTGGAGCCATATCTGCTCAACGAAATGTGAGTGGGAACGGTGTAATAAGGCTCTGCAGCTCATCTACTGTTCATGCGGGCCATCCTGGTCACGCATTTGAGTCCAGGAGCTTCCCAATTCACTTACATTTTATTTCCTGAATGTTCTCGTTCTCAGCTTCACAGAGCCAGTGTACTACGACCCCACTGACTACTTTGATATCACTCAGCATGAAGTGGACAGGCAGGATGAGCTGGAATATGAGGTGGGAGCCTGTGAGCTATGTCGAATCTCTGGTGCCCCGCTGCTATCCGTCTGACACCCATGAACATTTCTCTAACTGCACTAGGAGGTGGAGTTGTACAAGTCTCGTCAGCAAGATAAACTCGGCCTGACGGTGTGTTACAGAACTGATGAGGAGGAGGACCTCGGGATCTATGTGGGAGAGGTGAAAACTGTGCCATAAACATAAAAGCTATATCGGATTTTTTAATAAATCTGTGTATTTTTTTATATCCTCTGAAACAAATTCTTCTTTTCTAGGTGAACCCTAACAGTATTGCTGCAATGGATGGCCGCATCCGTAAGGGAGACAGAATACTACAGGTATCCTGAGTACTGTAGTGAAACACACTTTGTTTTAATATGATGCTCTGCAACTTGTGTTTGATTACAGCTGCAATTAAGTCATAAAACTGCTTAGATAATACTTGGTCTGCAGTGGAGTTCCACTGGGGATTGGTTTCAATTTTGATGCAAATGGCTAATAGTGCAGCATTTATTAGGACTTTCTGCAGAATATTATTACCCATTACACTGAGCTGAGTAGAAAACCCATTTCCTGAAGTGTGAGGTTTAATTAAATCTTTTCTTTGGAATAAATGGTGTAATACTGCCTGACGTAAGCCGAGAAGTTCATCCTCTTCTTCCTCTCATAGATAAATGGAGTGGACATCCAGAACAGGGAGGAGGCGGTAGCGATCCTCACCAGAGAGGACAGTACTAATGTCTCCCTGCTTCTGGCAAGGCCCGAGATTGAGGTGAGGAATTTAGACGTGTGGTCTTTAAAAGGAGAGCTCTGAGAGGCTCGGTTGGAAAGCTGATATAGAAAGATATTTTTCCACTTTTATGACTGTATTTTTCTAGTAAAACTAGTTCTGTGAGACTGAAGTAGTAAAAAAAAACAATCAAAAGCAGAGAGGAACATAAAACAATGCCAACATGAATGAGGGCGGTCCTCTGCTCTGCCCTACTCTGCAAGGCTGAATCAGCAATGGAGGCTGGAAAGCAAAAAGGTACAAAAAAACACGATGAGAGCACAGATAGCAGTAAGAGAGAGACAAAGACAAATGGTTCTTGTAACCTCAGTGCTAATAAGGAACCACTTGATTTCTCTCAAGGTCACTCTGAGCAGATTTGTGCTGCAGGACTCTCATATCTGCTAAGTTACTTATAAACACACTGCTTTGCATACATTGACCCACTGGAATGGACTTCTCGTTGCATGTTGCTGCAGAATCGCGCTGCACGTGGAGATTTGCACAGTTTATGTGATAGCGGAATAAATTTGTATTCTCTCTGAGCCACTGGGCAGATTTAAAAGGCACTCATTAAAATGGACTAGGTCAAAGACACACACGCACACACAAATAGCCTCTCTTCTTTTTGAGCATGTCCTTGTGTTTGAATATATGAGCACAGGTGCTACCTGCAAAAGGCTGACAAGATTTATACTGCAAAGGCATTGCCCTACATTAAGATTCAAGCCAGAGAGAGAGAGAGAAAGAGAGGAGAGAAACGGCAGGAGTCATCAGGGGAAATGCACAAGCAGAGATTAAAGCTTGATCTGTTGTCCTGGGGGGGAGACAGAGAACCGAAGGGGTTTGTCAGAGAATAAGAATTAAAAGGTAGAAAGTCAATATCTCGTCTCACAGTCTGGATGCAGTTCACATTTAAATCAAATCAGTTGGACAGAACTTGCAAAAAGGTTGGAGGAAGGAGGAGAAGGAAGAGAGAAATGCATGCAGTTCCATTTTATTTTATTATCTTTTGGCTGAAGAATGCAGCCTAAATAGGAAGCAGCACACATTTTGAGAGAGACTGGAATTGTCTGGACATTTCATTCTCCAATACTGAATCATGATAAGAAAATATATTTTTCCATACTATAAAACACTCATTTTGAATCAGTGTTTTGATTGTTTTTTTTTTATTATTATTTTCTTTTTCTCCTTTTCATACACATTACTGAAGGGAAGCCAAATGCAATTTCCTAGCAGTGAAATGACGATGATAAAAATCTCACAGAGCGCTGAGTCCATCTAGTGACGGAGGAGAGCGCTGGTTTCACACCGGTTCAGACATGCAAATATGGCCCTCTAGGCTGCACGCCATTTTCCCATCAGCTCCTCTCTTGTTGCCAAGTTTCAGTGTCTCTTCCATAGTTTTCTTTCTTTTCTGGTCCATAGATCATCGGCTTGGTTCACGTCACAACTCCTCTCATCAGAATCAGTCAGAAACATGTCAGTATCTTAGGTAATAAATGCGTATAGACAAACAAAGCTGGATCTTGAAACATTTCTGTGCTTTACAAACACATGTTGAGACTTTGTAGAGTTTTGTCTGCAGCTGTATCTAGTTGGACTAAACTCAAACTCAACTCAAAGGTAAAATGCCAGTACTTTTTTTTTTTTTTACCTTGTTCTTCCCAACCCCAAATTAGACATGACTGTTTATTTCTTAAAAGCTTTAGGAAGTATTTGCTGCCAATTTCAAGACACAGTGCTAATATATCAGTTTCTCTGTCTTCTCTGTCTCCTCAACGCTGAACTAAATTCACTCCACTTGCGTCGGATGCACCACCATCACCTGTTAGAATGACAACCAGCTGGATCCGGATGAGCTGGACCTGGAACCGCTGGAAAATGCCATTCATCTCACCACCAGCCACAGAGCGAGGATCAATCCCTCTATTCTGGGTGCTGGACTGGCCGGCGCTGCTGCTGGAGGCGTATTACGCAACCACGGCAACCCTGTGAACAGGGACTCACCTGATTTGCTCCAGACAGTCCTGAGCAACAGCCAGGAGTTGGACAGTGGGGTCGGCCGTACAGACGAAAGCACGCGCTACGAGGAGTCTTCAGAGCATGACCTTCTGGGAGACGACCACACCAGTGCCTCCAACACCAACGCTACCAACACACCAGGCAGCATGCGAAGATTTTTCTCCAGCAGAGGGGACACTCCACCCTTGCTGCACTCGCAAGACCTCCAGTTCAGCACAGACTCCCTTCTAGGATTGGACTGTTTTAATGGAGGAGGTCTGGAACAAGTGGAGCGCTTGGAGAGGGCCTACATGGCAGATCCTGTGAGGATGATGATGATGCCTGGGCTCACTGAAGAAGAGTGTGAGAGATACAAGGAGCTTCTGGAAATCAAGTATTTCTATGAAAAGAACAGTAATGGCCAGGGGCAGGCGCAAGAAGAAGGGGGTGTTTCCCTGGATGAAAACAGGAACGAAAGCCTGACGCAGCATGAGATGGCTCTGCTAGAGGAGGAACTGCGTCACTTGGAGTTCAAGTGTCGCAACATCCTGAGAGCACAGAAGATGCAGCAGCTGAGGGAGCGTTGCATGAAGGCCTGGCCTCAGGAAGACAAGAATGGGGCAGCAGCAGGGGTTGGGATAGGAGCTGGGCGCTTGGAAATGGATGACGCTTTGGTGAATGAGGAGTCCTGTCACCACGCGCTATCAGATATTAATGAAGTCCCGGAGAGGGACCGCTCAGATAAGGACAGCACCAGTGCCTACAACACTGGAGGGGAAAGCTGCAGAAGCACCCCTCTGGTCAATGAACAGTACCCTTCCCCCTCCACCCAAAGTCTGGAGGGAGGAGAGTCTCTTCACCCGGCTGGTATACAGCTTCCAACCTCCACGAGGCAGAAAGAGAGAGGAACCAGAGCCAAAAGAGGGGACATAACACAGGCAAACTTAAACCAGCCCTACTCTCCAAACACTCACAGAAGAACAGGCGAAGCCAAGACATCCAGCCCGAGTTCAAAGGTCAGGTCGCTGTCCCGGGATGTGGGTAGTAGGAGGGGCTCAGATGGAGGGGTGAGACGCAATCCCACAGGCAGTGGGACGACTGAAAGGGCTGGTGGGCGCAGCGCAGAAAACAGCCCTTATTTGTCTCGCCGCCACACGGAAGTAAAGCCCCCACAACGCTACCTGAGTTGCATGCAGCTGAGGTCCCCCTCAGCCTCCGAGAGACTGTGTGGACTCAGAAATGCTGCCAGGGAGGGTACCCTGGAGAAAGGAGGCGATGCCAGTCCAATGAGCGTGGGCAGCACATGTAAAGATGCTGCCCACACTTCAAGTGCTGTGACCTTACCGCTGTCCCCACCGCTGCTGCCTGAATCCCCCCGAATGGAGTGGAAGGTGAAGATCCGAAGTGACGGCTCACGCTACGTGGCCAAACGGCCTGTGAGGGATCGCCTCCTGAAGGCGCGCGCCATGAAGATCAGAGAGGAACGCAGTGGCATGACGACGGATGATGATGCTGTAAGCGAAATGAAGATGGGTCGCTACTGGAGCAAAGAGGAGCGCAAGCAGCAGCTGCTGAGGGCCCGAGAGCAGCGGCGGCGCAGGGAGTTCATGATGCAGAGCCGCCTCGACTGCCTGCGCGAGAGGGAGCAGGGCAGCGGCGGGGGAGGACAGCAGGGGTCGACACCGCAACAAGAGCCCACCTCCATCCTGGAGCTGTGTCACCGCAGGAGCGTGAAGAAGCGCAGTCGCAAAATCCTGGACAACTGGATCACGATACAGGAGCTTCTGGCTCATGGGAGCAGGTCTGCGGATGGGAAGAAAGTCTACAATCCACTGTTGTCTGTCACCACCGTCTGAGACAAGATGACAAAGAAAGTAGAGATTTTTTAAAGAGCAGTGTGCTAACGTTGAGATGGGGCCTTTTGGATGAACACAAGCTGCTTTGGTGACAGAAAGGTTTGTAGGGATGCATGGCATAAAATCATAGAATCTCTGATCTGAAAAGAAAAAAAAAAAAATCAGAATATTTGTCTCAGAAGTGCATTCTAAACCAATGTTGAAAAATAAAAAAAAATCTGCTACACTGTAGCACATGACAAGCTTAAAGAAGAAATCAGAGCACAGATGGCATTTATTTAGACATATTCAGAAGGAGTTGAGTTAAAAGGTTGTATAGCAACAAAAATAATCATACCAGCTACTGATAAATCTTCACAAATGAAAGAGGTTTTCTGGCCTTGATTTCATTTTTATATTTGACAGAAACTAGAGTCAAGAGCCACAGAGTTGCAGAAAAGCCGTCATAAAACGGTCTAAATGATCTCCACAGGCAGTTAATGTAGATGCTTTTTTCCTCCCATTCTTAGAGCTCATGTACAAACGCTCCGTTTTCAGTATTATTGTCCAAACAGATGCTTCTTGATTGTGAGAAGCTGAGCGGTGCCTTCCTTTCAGGCAGACTTGACTTGTACAGCACAATTTTCAATGCCATTAAAAGACAAAACAAACAAAAAAAAAGCTCATCAGAACAAGCACAAGAATTCCCAAACATATTAGAAATGATTGTTGAGGTTATTTAACTGCTGCTCTTGTTGTGACCTGAATTACTAAGAATCTACAGATGAAAAAGTACTTTTGCCTTCTAAATGATGTTCAAACCTGCTCTATTTTCTTCATTGAAAACCCCAGAATTTCCGACAATACCACATCATATTTCAAGATGGTGACCAAGACCCTTATTTATTTTTTTTTTGCAAACTTTTAGGTACAAGAAATGCCTTTGTACTGTAAACTTCACAGCTGCATCAGCTGTTCTACGTTTTTGCTCCCTTAATTGTCAGCTTCGTGGAGTATCAGAAATCTCTTTATAAAACACAAAGGATAAAAGCTGCTTTTTTTTATTTGGCTTTCCTGCATGTTTGATATTGACGCTAAGATGTTTTTTCCATGTACTTCATGACTGAAGACTTTTAACATATTGTAATTGTGGATTGTCTGCGACTTTGCTAAAAATGATAGCATAGGGGAAAAAAAGAACTGTGTATTTGTTCAATATTGTGATGTTGTGTCTGTCATTTTACAGTCAGCTTTTCTAAATAAATGCTGTGGTCATGAAAACTATTTCAATGCACTGTTCATGCAAAAAAAAAAATTTAAAGATGTACTGTAACACGAGTCAGCGTGGTAAATAACGAGTCAACAGGTCCTAAACAATTCTAAACCTTTATTTTTCCTAACAAGAGTGAAAAGAAACAAAGGCAACAGTAAAATGAAAAGTTTATACATAAACTCACAACTGTGTCTGCGATATCAACAACAATAATAATAATAATAATAATAATATCATTTTAACCAATAAACAAAGGGAATTGAGACAAGGTGAGTTACAGTGAAGTTACCTTAATATGCAAAGAGAAATTGGGGAGGGGGTGGGGGGGTCAAAATGAGGGTCAAACATGGGGTCAAAAGGATGGGACCTAAAAAAAATGGCCTTGAGTGGAAGGAAGGGAAGAAAAGACAAAGCAAAGAGTTACAGATATACATTTTTGGGAAAGTAGCACCAAAAACATTTATGCCTGTTTTTAACACTTCCCAAAATTTATTTATTTATCGAAAATGTATGTCCCCTCAAAACAGGTTCAAACAAGATTAAATACAACTAAAAAAAAAAGAAAAAAAAAGAAAAAGAAAGCAAGTGTAACTAACCCTGGTAGGTGTCCCAGATCAGCAGTCAAAATCCTACGCTGCACTCCAGCGTCAGGATTCATGCCCAAACGACTAAATAATCCCATAGCTTATGCAAAGTCAACAAGTGAGCTCAAGTGAAGTGAAACTGCAACTACCAGTCCTGAGGCTTCCACTGAACTAGCATTTAACAAAGATGGGAATAGATAGCATACTGACTGACCTCAGAGGCAACTCCTTTACCAGTAAACTCACATTGGCCAATACAGTCTTCTAATGGTCAAAAGAAAAAAAATGGAACCTGTGGAGGTGGGTAATAACGATCAGGTAAGACAGCGAGTCTGAAAGAAAAAAAAAAAAGTGAGATACTGCGGAGTCATTGATGCATCAGTGGAGTGTAGCTGAAGAGTCTTTGCTCTGTTAGTGTCTGACCAAATGATTTAAGGGTGAAAAGGAGAGTATGGAACATGGAAGGGATGTCCTGCATCTTCCTATAACTTGATACTGTCTTCTGGCGCATAGAACTCTGCCCTTGAATTTCTTGGACTGATCCATTTGAACACTGCTCCGCTGCTGACTGCATCACAAAATCTGAAACAAGAGTAACGTGATAAATATTTGGGAAGATTCATAGGACATTTCAGCATCATCATTAGAAAATGTGTGTGGGGGTCTTTACTTCGGTAAAGGTCTGGCCTGACAGGTGAGGAGAGGGGCTGCGCTTGAGGGGACACGTCTTCTTCGACTTTGAGACATCCAGTGACTGTTCTCCGGGCTCCTCCCTCCCCCCACCTCTGTGGCCTTTTCTCTTCCGTTTGGAGTCCTTGGCTCGTCCGCGACTTGCGCGTCTCTGCTCTTCAAGCTCAATCTAACAGAGGACAATGATGTTATTAACTTGGTGCCTCAAACTACAAATACAAATATGTCCATCAGTTTTAAAAACATGCCAAATTGTCAGCTAAACGCTACATGTTTATAGGCAGTATTAAGAAAACCAAAATGTTAAAAACAAAACAAAAACAAAAGCTTCAACATCTTCATGTCTTTTGAACTTCATTTTATCTTTCCAGTCACGAACCGCATCCTCCCTGTTCGGGAAATCTAGAATACCAGTACATCATCATTGTGACCCTGCAGAACTTGTGATTACAAGTAGCGCCATGGACATTTTCTGCACCAAAACGTGTTTATACCATTGGTTTCGCACAATCCCACGATCTAAAAGTAACTAAAATGTGGCAGCAAAGCTTTATGGCCTTTTGGGGTGACATTAGAAATGGGTCACTTGATCATTTATGCTTTTGTAGAAATAGGAGATTTATGGATGGAGTGAAAAAGATCATGAAGTGAGTGATTAGCTGTGGAGGCTCCTGAAGGGAAAAGCTGAAAGAAAAAGACTAAGAAGAAATATGGAAGGAATGTTGTCTGACCTGAATGAGTGTGTGCAGTGTGTCTGTGGGTGGATCAGAGGCAGCTTGCAGGACCCTGTGTATGGTGTTGGTCTGGTCCAGTGACACCTCCAGAAGATCTCCTTCCAGCTGTAGCTCCTCCAGCTGGACCCTGGTGGATGGGGAAAGCTCCACCACTTGGCCTTTCAATAAAGGCAGAAGGGGCAGCAGAGACCCCACACCTGAAAAGAGGATGGTGAGAGTCAATGCTTCAACTGGAACTTTTTTTTTCTTCTTTTTTTAAAATTACAATAAGATCAGCATCCAACCTCACCTGTAACGTTTGACTTCTTGTGGACACCATTTTCACATCCAGCCTACCAAATGGGAACATGTTGCTTCAGTTAAATTTTTGTAGCAGTGATTCAATTGTTTGATCACTTATCACTCAACTTACAGAAGTTGTGAAAAATCTAGGTGTTAATTAAATTATTAGTAGCAATCTACATTTGCTTAAAAAATATGAAATAAAATCAAAGAAAGATAGAAAATGACATTCACCTGAGGGGTGTTGCTGTCCTTTTTCTTTTTAGGTGAATTCTCCTCTGTTAGATCAATGACTCCATCGTCTCCTTCTCCTCCCTCAGAGTCTGATAGAACAATAACAGAATTCCCTTCCGTCTCCTTTTTTGTGTCTTCCTCTTTTTCTGCATCGTAGTGAAGAGTTTCTTTGAGTTCTTGCAGCCTCTGAAGTGCCTCCTGCAGCTCAGGTGTCTCCAGGGCCTCCTTGGCTCGGCCCTGCCATGTGATGGCTCTCTCTGTGAGACACTGCAAAGCTTCCCCTTCAGGCAGGCGCACAGGCAATCTCTGCAGGGCAACAAGTAATGCCAGAATAGTCTCCAGACGTGGCCGCCGTGAACGTTGGCACTGAGGACACAAGAAGCGCGAGTCCCAGTCCCACCAGCAAAGAGGGTTAATTGGTGGTCCAGAAGATGGCAGCAGGGAGGGAAAAGAAACACAACCACCGTGGAACCAGTCCTTGCACAGGTGACAGCGGAGCTGAGGTGCACGAGGCTGCCCGGCACACACGCACACCGACTTAGGAAAGATGGTGCGACTGTGGTCGCTGTTACCGTTCTCCTTTACAGAGTTCTCGGAATGGCTAGACGTGTGCGTCTCCATGGCGTCTTCCCACCGGCCGTTCTCCTTAGAAATTACAGTGTTATGTCCAGATTTACACATGTTCACTTTCTGTAACCTCAGCAGCACCTCCTTCTCCTGGTGCTCGCCTTCTTTGAATGCCATTACCTAGAAATAAGTCACAGGAAAAAAAATAAATAAATAAATAAATACATGTACATATATATACATCACATGTACACAACACCTGTGCTGGGGCATAAAACACAAGAAGCCTCAAACACAAAACACTTATTTGTGATTCCATGTCCAAGAAAGAAATGCTTGGTGTTCTCACAATGGCTGCAGGGTCCCTTAAGGCCTGAGCAGAAAGCCCCAGAGTGTTGGTATCAGAATCTTCTAAGGGCTCATCCGGTGGCTCCGACCCGTTCCGCTTCTCTCTCCTTTTTGCACAGGGACATAGTACCTAAAAGGAAACACAGGTGTTTTATGAGTGCTTTCAGCATACTCACATTACAGTTTGGCTTTTGCAGCAAAATGCTGTTCAGAAATGGTACACAGATGGCCCCTGGCTGTTCTTTGCAGACAAAAAAGAAAAATCAATTAATAAGTTTCAATGTAATTTCAAATCTATTTCAAACTACCTCCAACAGACTGTGCTGACTGCTCTTCTTCAGGAAGGTCTTGCTGGTCTTGTCCCTCCAGGAGTGAGCACTGGTCACCTGCATTTCCAGCTGCCTTAACTCTTCCATGTAGACTGGCAGATCCCGTCCAATAGCTACTAGGCCCTCAAGGTCATCCAGACATGGGTAATGCTCCCCATTCTACAACATTGTATTTCACAATTTCAGGCTTTACAAATCACATCCCTTCAGTTAGCCAATCAAAAAGAAGCACAAATAAAATCTTTTTTTTCCCTCACCTGTATTTCCTCTAAGTCTGTTACCCAGGCCCGAGCGCGTGTTAAGCAGTCCTGCAGAGCCAGAATGTTGGGGAGTGTGACCGGGATGAGCTGAGCCTCGTTCACTATCGCCTCCAGGGTTGAGAGAGGATGCTTCTGCCTAGAAGAGCAAAACAATACAAACTCTTCATTCTTCACATCAGGATGGACTGCTTTGTGAGATGACGGTAACAACTGCAGGTGTACAAAATGCTACATTCGGATTATTATTTTCTTGTCTTACCTTTGCTCTAGGCAGATCTGTGCTTTCTCCTCCCATCGTTCAGCAATTGTGAGCAGTTCCTGAAGCTCAGCCATCGCCGTCTCCACGGACGCACTCTGAGGCACATTGCAGCCTGCTTCCATTAGGTTCCTCAACACGTCCAACGTCACTTCCTGCCTTTCCCCCCCTTCTGTACCAAGGGTGCACCTCACTTTTGCCAGCCAATGACCTTGCTCCTTTAAGCCTTGGAGTAATTCACACTCTGGGACCACAACTGGCAGTTTTCCACCCCGCTCCAACAAAGTCTGCAGCTGCTCAGGTGGGGGAGAGTCCTTCCTCCAGTCCTTGTTATGGACCAGAACTTGAGCCTCTTTCTGGAAAGCCTCCACTGTCTGCAAAACCGCCTTGGAAATTCAGAGGGTAGAAATGTCAGCCTTAAACTCACAAACATTCAATGAGACACAATAATGTCTAAACAAGGTAGAAATCTGACTATGTTGAAAGCCACATAACAAGAAAGCAGCCTTAACTTTGCATATCATATATTTATATTTTCATATTTTTCTTAGGGTTAGGGGCATACGCAACACTTTTCCATGGCTGCCTCTAAGTAACACTCAACTTGCACTCTTCCCTCCAACTCTGCGGAGCGCATGTTGACTTACACAGAGACCCACTGACTTACAATTTAAAATCATTTGAGATTTTAATCTGTAAGGATGTGAAAAAGATGCAAGAACAATATTTGGAATTTTGGGCGTCAAAATAGATGCCCCGGTCAGGTTTTGCATCACTCCGGAGGCATTTATTAGGAGAATTATGGCCATAAAGACTGTCCAATGTAGAAAAGGCTTTGCTATATCAGCTCATGTGGGATCAGCTGAACTAGCAGGTCTTAGTGGTACTTTTACAGGAGAATGTGTGCAAATGATGTAGCGTGTCAGGCATCGATTCGGCTCTGAATTGAAGTTCAAAAATCTTTCATAATGCTTGGTGAGTGCAGTTCTAGTGTTGGCCACTCTTCCATATTGTATGTAAAATAAAGTTTTCAAGAATGTGAGGAAACAGGAAATTAAGTTTTAAAAGTTTCAGAAAACTAATGGGAATTCGAAAGGTGTTAGCAGCTTGTACATTTTGTAATATTATGCGATGGCCCACTGCTGGCTTCCTGCCTGGTAAGGCCTTCTCCTGGCAGGAGCCTAAGTAGTTCATCAAACAATTTCCCACAAGTCCTGCCAGAAGACCTCCTCCATCCAGCCTCCTCTCTACAACACGGACTCCCCAGGTTGTCTGTTTCTGCTCTTTCATACAGCGGCTCCACATGCCCTTTCAAGCATCCATTCATTTCCATACCACATTTTCACTTCTTTATATGTTAAATAACCTTGATCTGAGGAAAAACACTTTGGTGTGGACTTTTTTTTTGCCAGCCAAGTTAGCAACAACCGTAAGATGTTAATTTCAGTGTAATGTAAACATTGAATAGTTTATCTTAATATGCTCTCCTTTAATGGCAGCAACACCTTATAGCTGAGACAGATGAGTGCACTCACAGCTTTGCACACAGCTGACACTATTTACAATAACTAACAGGTGTGCGGACTGGAGGATGTGGCACCCTACTTTATTGATAGTTTGTCAAAATACATCAGTCAGATTTTGCACACACATGCAGCATCTAACTTTTAGTTCTCACCTTCACGTCCTCCAACGGGTTCATCACACAGGGCAGGTTCTGCATTTTCTCAACCATGGACTTCAGCTCCGCTAAAGTCATCCTGCTTTCACTAAAACACAACAATATTTAACTTTATATAAAACAGAACTGTGGTGTGAGTGTAAAGTTAAGCATATTTCTTATTCATACCTGGTTTTCAAATTACTAAGGAGCTCAGCACTTGTTTGGTGGCAGGTTTCTATGTCTTTGAGAACGGAGTTGAGTTTCCTGAGAAGTTCATTGTCAGGAAACTTCTTTTCCGCTGCCTCTGTCTTCAGTTTCTCCAGGTCTTCAATTTCTGACATTCAAGAAATTTTTCATATGAGACACAGAAAGTCAAATCTTTCTCTATAGCTACAGAGGTTTATGGACCATTTGTGTTTATTTCTCACCAATCTTGTTTCCATCTTCCTGTTCAAGTGCCTCTTTCACTCTGTTGGCCCAGAAATCAAAGGATTCGGACCGGACCTTTAATCGATGCAACATGGCTAACAACTCATCCAGGGTGTATCGATACCTGTGAATCAGAAAAAGACTGAGCACTTACCTGGGAAATAATAAGAATTATCTTTTGGTGAACTGCATTATCTACAAAGCAAATCCACACAAAATAAATGAATACCTGAGGTAGAGTTTTTCGGTGGGGCAGATGCACAGATCCTGAGTGTGATAGAGACACACCAGACGTTCGGGACAGTTTGAGCATGCCAGAGCTGAGAGAAAGCATGTAGTCTTGCATTTGTCACACTGTCTCTCATCATCAGGCAGCAGTTCAAAAGCCTCCCGCTCTGCTTCTGTAATGCCCTGCAAGGGTGTTACAAATGTTAAAATGATCCAAATTCTCCCTATACTTGAAATAACACTTCATATTAAAAATAGATTCGCCATGGTATCAAAATAGACTATGGTGTCTTTACAAAATATTTAAGAAGAAAATGTTAGAAGACAAAAAAAGAGCTTCAGAGCAGATATTTGAGTAACCCTGTTTGGGGCTGAAAATATATCATTCATATGTAATGAGCACTTCAGAAGTACAGAGTTCTTTTATATAACAGACCTAGTTGAGAGCAGCATTATCCAGCTTTGCTGCCTTTGTTTATCTAGAGATAAAGTGGTACACAGTAGCAAGTCATACCATCCTCTAAAACTGAAATGAGGTGCAAAGATGTGGAAAAATACATGTCACGGACATTTCATTAATGCCTCTGGTAATTGTATGAACATTTAAGGGGGAAAAAAGAACCATAATGTGCCATTTCTGTCTCACCCTTTCCATCAGATTCTTGCGAAGCTTTCTCTCCTCTTGCACAATAATGAACATTTCCCGATGTGTAGCTGCAGCCAGGTTAAGGTCTAGTTTCTCTGGGCTAGCTGCCATTTTACAGGTGAGCTCCTCGTGAGAGAAGACACAATACCTCCTCAGTCGTCGGTAGTGCTCAATACAGGAACGGCCAGCAGGGAGCTGAAAGGGAGAGGAAAAAAAAAAAAAAGATCCATGAGAGGCAATCCTGAAAATGAAATGAAACTAAAATTCGAGCCAGTCTAAGCAAGCATACCCAGTCTGCAGTGCAGAAGTTGACTGCTTCAGCAAAGTTATAACCCTGATTGAAGCCACTGTGGTAAGCTCTTGGGAAAGTGATGACAAACTCACCAGCACACTGGTTGGTGCGAACGACCTACCAGGAGAAAACAACAATTCAAGAAGACTTACCACCACTTTACATTTCCATTATGCACACATGTCATGAGAGACTTACTGGAACACCATGAGCCATGAGGATATTGGGGTTCATGATTGTGACAAGTTGATGCAGAAGGTCAGGCTGGAACTCAAACAGCTCTGGTGTCAGCTTCTTCATAACCTCTTCAAGTCTCTCAGCTGCAACAGAGGGAACTCCATACCAGGTCTTGGGTTCACCCCTGCGGGTGATGGATACGTGACAAGAGACCAAAAAAAAAAAGTCAAACTCAAATTACGCTTTTAATATCTCTAAAGTCCTCCAGATTACAATTTGTATCACAACACCAACAAGTATAACGTACCAGTGCAGGTAGTTAATGGAATAGCTCCAGTGATCCTCAATGTGCCAGCAGAAGGCTGAGAATACCATGCCAACATAAAGCCATGGCACCTTCATCCCAGAGATGTCCCCATTAATATGGCACAGCAGCGACTGCTCCAACACAGGCATCACGTTCAAATTCCAGCCACAGCGGGCGTATTCCTGTCCAACACAGAAAAAAAACCCATGCACTAATAGTGATGACTCGATCATGATAAAGAGTAGATTTGGAAATACACTTCATACACTTGGACTTTTCAATCAATGAGACATTAGTTATCAAGTATAGTAACTACTGGGGGAATTTTCAGATTGACAACTGTTGAAGCTTTGACTTTGGTTTATTATAAAGCCTTTTCTGGACAGCTGCCTTGTATCAACTTTCAAATTTGTGGTCCAATTGTGCCCATTTGCCCAAAAATCCCAGAGAACAACTTAATAAAATCACATTTCTCCATTTTTTCCCGGCACAATGGCAGTAAATTACATCTATGTACTTTCTATTGATATCTGCTGTAACATTGTGAAAAGTAATAATAGCATTATATGAAAATAACCATTTCCATTCTGCCAACTGTCAGCCAGTCTCCAATCTCAAGAAGTCTTTTCTTGGGAATTGTGCTCTGTCTCTGAAAAGCAGAGACTTTTTTTGTAGTAATAGATGCTATAAAGTAGAATTGAATTTAACAGGCACTAAAGCGGTGCTAAACTGTTTCAATTAAGTTTATGCAAATAAAAGGATTTACACCAAGTGGCACAGAGGTTAGTTGGTCCTGTTTCAAGCTGAAAAGAATAACTGTTATCTAACAGGATAGTTCTGGGTGACTTCAGCTTTACAGGAGCATTTGGAACATTTTCATTATGCAGTTCAAAGGAAATTGTAATCATTACACTAAGAAAGATTTTTTTTTTCTTAGTGTAAAACAAACCATAATGTACACACCTCTTCTTCCTTTGTTAGGACCCTTTTGCCATTGTTCATTGGGAAACCACTGCCAAACTCTTTGGAGTGTATGTCTGCTCCATACTCAACAGTCACATCTTCTTCAATACTACTGACTAATCTCCAGAACTCTCTCTCCACAAGCTCAGTGGGAACCATCTGCACGGATAAAATGAAAGGTTGAAATTATTCCCTCGTTGTCTCTCTATCAGCCTTTAGTTCAGGCAGAGTTGAGCATTGGAACAAACAAGGCATCTCTTCTGGAGGTGGACTTACATGGACAGGCATGTTAAAGTAATCTGCTTTGAAAGCATCTGCCATTTCCCCAAAACTCTGCAGAGTGTACTCTCTTGTTGCTTGTTCAAAGCCGAATGCTTCTGCAGGTCTCTTGCACTCCTAAAAGAAATGTAAAAATTCAAATCAAAGACATCGGAGATGCTGATTAATGAAAAATAAATAAATAAATAAAAATACCAAGATCAGTTGTGTTTGCCATGAATTGCCAACTGGTGCTTGTAAACATTTTCACTTACTTCTGCCACACACTTAGGGCATCGCCAGTTGCCTTTGGGGGGATCAGCAAGTGGGGGCAGTAGACAGAAAGTGTGGTAGTTGTCATCGCAGCCATCACAAAGCAGGAGTTTCTCATCGTCATCTCCCCGACCACACATCCTACAGACATAAGAATCCACCTTTGAAAATAAAGGGGGAGGGGGGACAAAACATTACATTTAGCAGACGCTTTCATCTGAAGTGACTTAGAACAGAGGGATGCAATCAAGCCCACAGTAAATTACAAAGTAAACGCAGTTAAATCAGCATTCATGTAAGTGCAGCATACAAGTCAGCTAGGACACGATTCAAGTGGAGGTTAAGAAGTTAGAGAGAATGTAGCTTATTGGTTCTCTTTGGCCCACCTTGGAACAAAATGAATTCTTCTAACTTAACTGATACTGACAACCACTTTTTGTTATTTATAGATGTCCAGGTTTACTATCTGCCACGACTTAGTATCACATGTTGTACTTACACACTGTGGGTTGTTGAGGTTGCGTCGTAACCTCATGGTCATTTTGGTGCAAGGTCCGTTTGCATCATCTTTTTTCCTGTCATGTCCTTTGCCATTCTCCTCCTCTACTTCTTTCTTCACTTCTGTCTTAACTGTAACACTATGAGGAGGCAGCTGGATGGATGCCCTTCCATCACCTTGCCTGTCTTCAGGCTCCAGAGGCTCAGACTTGACTGCAGTATCAATGGGAGCAGGAGACACACTGTCCTTGATGGTAACTGTTTGAGGAAGCTCATCTGAAAGAAAATCAAAATGTGTTTAGGGTTGGGTTTGGTCCGTTTTTCCAGACAATAAACGTCACACTAGAGAAGGCTTCAAGAAGGAAGGATAAATTTAAAACGGAAAAAAGCTCTCAAATATATTTGGCTGAGCCAATACATTGGCTAGAATTTAGTTCACAATTCAATTCAATAGTCCTTTATTGATCCCCAAAGGGAAACTCAAATATTGCAATAGTCTCATGATTTGTCTCTTCAAAGATTCATTGAGCCTTTCTGCACCACATTTTCAAGGTTTCAGAATACTGCAATTTCCAGACATTTTAAGTTTAATATTATGATGCCTGAAAAGGAGGTTAAATTAGGTTGGAACAAAAATACCTTTCTTCCTTATTCCTTTGTCCCTTGCAACTAGTCCAAGTCCCATCATCTTAGGTCCTGCACCATAGATCTGTAATTTCTTCAACTCTGGGTTCTTCTCTATATCTTCCTCTGTAGGTTCGGGCTGTGGACGAAAGAAAAGTTTTTAACATGCAGGCCCACGTGGACAGTAGCTACTCTCCAAAGCACACAGAGCAAAGCAAGGGCTGAGGCCAAGTGCAGAGCCAACAGTTAAAACATGAAAGCATAGCAATCCATCACAAGAAGGGATTAGACTAGGCTTGAGAGTAAGGAAAAGTGAACTGATGTCACAGAGCTAAAAAGTTAAAACCAACTAAGGGAAAAACAATCACCAGCAGATGCAACCACAGTTAGAGAAGGATATGGGTGAAATCTGACTTTGTATCAGTCCATTTATTTCTTAAAGTGTGTCGATTTTGGTAGATATGCTCAGCGTACAATTTAAATAACACAAAAATAAATCAATGGTAAAGCATCAGAATTTTCAAAAGATTCATACTCTCATATCTTCAAAGTTTCAGGCAAAGGCATTTTGGCATGGATTCATTTGAAATGTCAAAACTCAGAAAAGCAACATCTTCAAAAGCCTGTAATAAACATAGTCCACATGGTGTCATCATCATCAAACCAACCAACATGTTTGTTTTCAGACATTTAATGTGTATGGAAAAATTATTCTCTCACTAAGCTTGGATCCTTAAATTGTAATAAAATTTTGTGATTATAGTAGAATTCTTTAAAGCGGGTATTTTCTGTTTTATCTAATCTTTCTAACTACAAAGCAAAGCACCGTCTTGGCAAAGATAAACTATAGTTAACTCCTCCTTTAAACAACTGAAAGAAACAACAGTATGTAGAATAATGACCAGTAGAACCACATTCTGGACTCTTCTCATTCAACTCAGCCTTTGTTTACACTAAACAGCACAGATCCTTGTTTTCTTGCAACTGGGGGATTGAGAGTTGTTTCAAGAAAGCTACGTAAAAACCTCTTTATTTAAAAAAAAAAAAAGTAGGGGGCTACACTGAAAAATGTTGTGTGTATAAATATTTGTGAAGCTTCAGTCTGCAAACAGGATACAAAAGTAGACTGAGTCAAGTACAGTAGATCTTAATGTCGCTTTTGATACTTTCTAGAATGGAAAGCTCCAAAAAAGTACCCTGACAGCTTCACTGGTCATATTTAAAACAACTCCAAAATCTGAACTTAATCTACAGACATCTGAATAAGGAACGTTACCCATTGGATGCAGTTATTTTATCTTTTTTTTTTTAGACTCGTTGACTACGTGCAGTCAAACAGCAACCTGTACTTCTGTAGGAAAGTCTTGTGTACAAATGATGACAACAACATCAACAGTTCCACTCACACAAAAAACTACACACATATACAAAGCCACAAAAGATGCTCTTTGAGATTTTTTTTTTCCCCAAAAAGAGCTACGGAGTAGAGATGCACTGATTGCTACTCATTTATTTTTATATTTCTAAGAACTATGATTAACCAGCATAACAAAATGTTAAACAGAACTTCTGATTGTGAAAGAATAACCGGGTTTGGCCACCTAAAACTGCAGCAGGTTAAAGAACCTTCTCTCTCCACCATTGGAAATTTAAATTATTATTTAGTCCAGGTTACTGAATAGTGGTCTGTTTATTTGAAATTTATGTAAATGATTTCTACATGTTTGTTAGATCTTTTGTTTATTATACATGTGAAAAGGTTTACAGAAAAAGAAAATGGTCACAAAATCTCTTGCATAACCACAAGAGCAATTCTTCCCGGCAGGAACTATGTGCACTGATCCAGGGTGTTTGCATTAAGGTACTACCCCCTTCCCTTCTTCCGGCATTCAAATTTCTAAAAACACACAACGGGAAGGAAATATTGTGCTTTCATGAATGCACAGCTGAAGGGTGGAGGGGAAATGAAGAGGGGACGTCCGGTGCATGTTTGTACTGTGATCTCTGTGTGGAAGCTGCTAGTTAAAGACAGCACTGGCTGCCGGCTGTGTGCGCTTATAGATTTAGCTTCATGACATTGGGCTTGTTGAGTGGGGTGGATGGATGCTGAACTAAGTGCTGAATAAAGTTTGAGGTCCCAAAGATTTTGGTTTTGACACTACGGATTGTATTGACTTTAAAAGTTGTACAAACTGGAATCTTTGATTACTAGTCTGTATTCAGTAAAATACTTCCCCATCCAAACGTGCTTGGAACTGCTTGTGTGACTGGTCGTTGTGGCCGGAACGTGATGCGTATACGATCCCCGATCACTTGGATCTCGTGTCCAACTGAACAGTCAACTGTTTGAAACTGGCAAAGTGGATCATCAACCAATTTCAGTCACCAATCAATCAGTGCATCCCTGTTCTGTTGTTGTTCTTAAGCGTTTGCACTTTACAGCTGCAATTCCTTGAATAACGCAGCTGTAATTCTTGTTGCTCTAAAATTCTTGCGCTATGTTCTCAGTGTACACAAAAGAAGCATCTTTTTCTGCCACCAAAACTTTGGAGAGCAACAGCAGCAGACATCAAAGCAGATGAAGAGGTGTGATGATGAGGGGTAATCACAAAATGGTTTGGCTCAAGCAAACCTACACCGACACTTAGAATCAAAATACAACTTGGGAGCATTGATTTTTAAATATTTGAGTGCCTTAAGAATTGCACCTATTAATTGGTCATAAAAGTATGGTGCTCTATAAATTAAATAAAAACTTCTTTAGTACTTCTACGTCAGTGCACTCAAAAGAGAAGGCATGCATCCACACTGTTAACTGTTGCAAAGAACAGAGAGAAAGCTAAATAGATGTGAGAAGAAACTCCAAGGCCATAAAGTAAGGATTAGAAGACAAGAAGATGAGTGGAAGAGCACAAGTAAGTAGAATAGAAACGTGAGTGTGTCAGTTTACAGAAACTCTCAGAATACAGTGAATGTACCATCATAAGACACTGAAAATGTCGGCTGACAAAAACACTGGCACATATTCATTATTTTACATCCTTTTTTCTGTGTTCACTGCCAAATCTAGAAAAAAAAAATACATAAGGGTATTTCAAGAATTTGTTTCAACTTTTACTTTTTGTACGAAAGGCTTTTCAGGAATACATCTTCTACTGTCCTGTGACCTTATAATGAGCCAGTACCCCCACATTCAAAAAAAGGGCATAACTGCATGTTAATGAAAATGTTTAAGAAGTTAATTAAAACAAAAAGGTGAAACAGACAACTTTAAAAGGGGTATGGTGGTCGAGGAAGAGCAGAAGGAAGGAAAAAAAAAAAATGGAGGGGCGGAAAATGAGCTCAAATGCTCAAGAGGCAGTACCGCAGAGATGAGTTGAGAGCCAGTGGTGAGAGGATGGGGGGCCAGATCCTCTGGACCCTGCAAGGGGAGACAATAACAGCAACAATAAACTAAGACAAGAGGAAAACGGAGATGAGAAGGGAAGGGAGAGAGCCTGGTAGGATAAACCATTACAAAAACCAGTAGGACCCTCAGCAGGTCTGTAAACTAAATTCCTCATTTCAAACTTAAGATGACAGGTCGAACAGAGTTGCATTCTAATAGGTTCTATGCTCCCAGACGATAGACGATCTTATTATCTTGTTAATAAAAAATGATCTATTACTAAGATCCATTTGAAACCACTTGAGAATTCCAGACATTTCTCCAGTGTCCCATCAAGTATTATAGCAGCTAAATCAGCTGGGGGGTACGTGCTTCAAACCCGCATTTCAAGTTAGGTGGCTTTAGAACAAAACAGTAATCTTATTTTGTGAGGGTACTTTATGATGGAAACTATTTCCTTACAGGTTTGCGTTCATGTGTGACACTTGGCAAACAAAATGTAGTACAATAGGAAGAACTGCAGCCAGTTAACAAACCCATTAACAAAAAGGTTAATTACTTAAAATGCTAGGCTGGAAATATTTGTAAACTAACTGGATCCAGACCTTTGAATCTGCCCACCCCATCAAATTCTAAATTTGTCTGGCTGAGACCAGTAGGGGAAAAAGCATTAACAGTTAGTAGACACCATGGGCAGCCCGAATGTTGTTGTAAAGTATGAAAATACTTTAAAAAAAAAAAAAAGGCTTTTTTTTTTCCCTTTTCTTTCTATTGTTTTCTGGAATACTAATCGAAGTATTTTCTTTTATATTCAATAAATAAATGAATTAATCAAATAATGACAAAATGCATAGCAAATGAAGATATACAGTATAAAACCAATACAGAACCCTTAGTCTACATTTAAACAAAGTATGAAACATTAAGCTGGTCAAGAAATTGTGGTCATACTGGTAAAAGTCATGAAAAGAAATTGTCTCAATATAAGATTTCTTAAAAGGACCTATTATTCCTATACTCTGGTGATGGAAGAAAACACAAGAAACAAAGCAAACTTCGAAGTAATCATGGAGAATAGAGCGATAACAGAAGAAATAAGCATAGCAGCATGACAGAGTGGAGAACAAGAAAGCTGGGATGCGTTCTGAAGGAAATGTCACATCTTTCTAGACGCTACCATGGAAGTGATGCACAAGGACAGAAGAAAAAGGGGAATGTTATCTTGTCTTTTTGGCCTGCAGAAACTCAAGTGCTATTATTAGTAAGATTTATTTGACTAATGATCAAGCATGAAATGGTGATTTACTGAATGTGCTAGAGCTTTTTACTTCTGCTATTTAATTCAGATGGTCAAACATGTGCATGCTTATTCTACACTGTTTTAAACGTTCCAATGGGTGAAACTAACAATAAAAAAATTTAAAAGTAAGCAAAGATATAACCAATAACTGACAAGCAGTTGTATTCAACCACCAAATGTATATTTTAGTTAATATTCCATCTCTGAAGAATATCCTTTTTCACATCAAGACATCAAAAAAAAAAAAAAAAAAAATTATATAACAGGTCTTAAGATTAGGTAAGTACCAACTCTGTAGAACAGTGGACAATATATCAAACAGTGGCATTATTATTTTTAAAGAAAAGAATCAAGGTGTTGCAACTGCTCATACCTAGTCCAGATCATTGAAATACTTTGTCAGGGGCTTAATGAAAGTTGTGACGTGTTGGCAAATAAAGCAGTTCTGTCTCTCAGAGCAGAGTTGGAGCCATGATTGAACATTCATAATGCTTCAAATATGGATGTTGCTACAAAGAGCCAAAAATCTAAAGGTCTAGGTGCTTCATTCAGATATCCAACTAAGTAGCAAAGAATACTGAAACAACCATCACAAATTCAGTACGTATGTCAATAATATATAGCCTTTCTTAAAAGAAGTTGCTGACTACTGTCCAGTAAAACACTTTGCCCAAACCACATGATGCAACGGTGTAGATGACCTTTGATAGGCCAACTGCATCACTGACCTTTCATAATTTCATCCTGTTTGATGTTTGTATAAAAAAAAAATTATCCTTGAGAACAAGGGAAAAAATTTAACCAAGTTTTAAGATTTTTGTTCAAAGAATGCCCACATTTGTGAGGACGTACGTTCCATTTCCTGCTACAGCATAAAAACATACAGTAGTTTATAAACTATTTACAGGAACATCAATGTATGTTGTAGTGGTAAGGATTTTAGTGGTTTTTGTCTTGAAGGAAACCTTTTAGTTTTACAATAAAAGACAGCCCAAATACTAGCTACTTAAATGACTGTGTTACCATAGTGCCACTACTGGAAAAAAAAAAAGAAAGAAAAATCTTCCTTTGGACAGACAAAGGAACTAATGAGCTATTTGTGCAGCTTAAGAAATAAATACTTGAACTTTTACCCTTGATGAATTAATTCTCAAATTATTTTACTGACCAAGGTACATTTAGAAATATGATCCAAAGATAATATTTGAGTGACAGAAATACAGATCGTATTAGGTTACTGTTCACAGAGTTATGCAAATATATTGAATGACAGGTAACGACAGGAACGCTCACTCACATCAGGCTGGCAACGGTTTGCTCTGCGTCCGTAGCTGCTCATTTTCGATGGCTGGACAGACTGTCGCAGCGGGATAGAGTGAGGCTTATACTCTTTATCCACATCTTCCCCATCATAGTGCTTTGGCTTGCAAGTCTAGAAGTTATGCAAAAATGACTAAACAAAAAGTTCACAAGAAAACATTTCCAAATATACTGTAAAAGACTGAACTACAAGAGATTAGACTGTTTTGAATATAATGAGCAATGTGAGGTTTTTTTCTGTCATTTTTATTATTATTGCTGTGATTATTTTCAATACCGGAAGGCTGGCCCCAGACTGGAACATCTCAAAGGGGTAGACAATCCTCTCATAATGCGAGCGCAGCAGAGAGCCAATGTTTTTCCCTGGAGGGTAGCCGAGCCTCTGGGCTACACGAGCCCACCGCCGTTCCTTACAAACCATCTCAAAACCTCCTTCATCTGTCACAATCTGAAACAGAAATTTTGGTTACAATTTTAGCAAATCAAAAGGACAAAAACACAAAACTACACACTTTTCACAAAGTATGTTCAGCTGAAACAAGTGCACATTTACTCACTTTTGACAGGCTGAAAAGGTCAACAATGCGCCTTTCAATGTGTGGTATTTTTAAAGAAGATCCCTGAATCTCCCAAAATCTGGCGATGCGGTCCAAATAATTGAGCTTCACTCTGGTCTCAGCCTAAAATTAGATCATTTTAGAGACCAACATGATTTTTGTTTTGTTTTTTTAACAATGCTCTACAACATACAGTAACCAACATTGTGCACTAACTGTGAGGGAGGGAAAACAAAAAAATACAAAAACTGACCTCTAACTCATTTAGTCTCTGGATGCGAGGTGTGAAGTGGAAGTTATCCAGTTCCACAGAAAATGGTGGCTGCCAGTCCTATTTAGGAACAAAAACATAAAATTAAATTGTAACCCTACAAGAAACAGTTTTGCACACTCACAAAAACACATTTACTGGTTTATCAAAAAGCTATAAGGATGATATACATCAGACATTGTCGTTATACTACATAGGGATGTACATTGATTGTCTTGTGGAAAAGTACTTGTTTGTTTCACAGAATTCCAGGAAATAAAAGAATTATTGAAGAGAGAGCATTAACAAGTCTATAATCAGCCGACTGCCACGTTTCCGAATGACCGCATGCCTCATGGACCCGTTAACTCTGCACAACGACATCAACAAGTAGATGCAGAGTTATGAAGTGTTAAGAATCTCTCAACGCTTTCATAAGCAAAGTAGAAGACAGAATTGTAAAAATGCCTGACAGATAGCTACAGCAGACAAAACACTCAGGTGGCAATGTGCAAGTTTCTGCAGTAGCTTATCAGGCACAAATTTACAACTTACTTTGCATATAAACATTGAAGGAATTAAGCAACGTTAACACATAGCTCTTGTGTCAATTCAACAAGTTGGTCTTGTAAATTTATATCTGGTGTAAAGGACACTGGCTGTGAAGATGAACTCGCTCCTTAAAGCTGGATCAGTATTAAAGAAACAAACCAAAAAGAAGTTTTACATTGGCAAAGGACTCTCTGACACCCAGCCTGGCCAGGCAGTTTAAAGTCCTCTGCCCATTCAGCGCCCATCAGAGGGAGTCTTCACCACAATTCAGAGCAAAAAATAATTACTATTAAACACTGTCACAATCATCACACCTTACATTTCATCCCTGGTCATAAGTGTTGATGCTCAAGATGCTACTAGTTTTTTGTTTTTAATGGAAGGAAAAATGTGAACCATTATTTTGGAAAGGGGCACCAAAACAGGTTTGGAGTTCAGCTAGGCAACAAATTGTTTTTATTGATGAATTCAAATGAATAGTTTTTGGCAATGTTTAAAAAATGATTTTCACTTTTTCAGTCTGGATTCAGATACTGATACGAGGGTTAGGGATGCACTGATTCAGTATTAGGGTCTATTAATGGTCCCCATTCTAAAGGTGACAAAGAATGGTTGAACAGGGTATTTATCCTTGTTCTGTGATGTGATATATAAAGTACAAAATTTTGGTTGAGTCTGCAATGCCTAAGAAGTTTCCTAAAAACCTCTCTCAGAAAGCTATGTTAGGTGGGGGATTTTAAATGTGTGGTTTTGCACCTATTTGGCATCCTTTTGGGATTAACTGGCAACCTCGTTATAAAATGCAAGAGCTTAATGCTGATTGGCTGCCTTTGCTGCCACTCAAAAGAGACTGTCGGTTTCAGAAAATGAGCAGAGCAACTTTCTACAGCTATGGCCAACGCACAGAATTTACAGTTTAGATCAGGCCCAAAAGATCTGGCCCGGCCCGAGCTTATGCACATTCTATCCAAACCCAGCCCGAATTTGGATTGGGTATCAGGCCGGGCTAAGGCTTGGATAGAGAATCCAAACTCTAATTTCTATGTTGTGATGGCAAGACCATAGCTTTATATAATATAAAATTCCTATTAATTTAAAAAAAAAAAAAAAAGTTATATGCCAGTATATTGACCCGACACAGCCGGACGAAAATGGTGGGATATCACGGTAGCCCAAACTCAGGCCGGGCTTGGACAGAACAGGATGGGGGAGTGAGATACATTTTATGTAATTTGCATCCAAACAACAAAGACAAGGTAAAAATGGATTGTGGTTATCCTTTAACAAAATGTGTGAATCAGTTATCAGAAAATTAAACTAATCTTTCAGGTGGCATAAGATAACAACACCATTAAAATTTGTATGTAAACATTTTTCCCCCCTTTGGCATGAGTGGGGCTGAAGAGTTTTGGAATCACATGACTGCTGCGCAGGAGCCTGCTCATTTAAAGACATCTCGCCATACTTTATTTTTTCTAGAACAATGCGTTTCAAAAAGGATGAGGATGGCAATAAATAAAATGTGCTTTTTGACTTATGAGTTTCGCCCTTTCCAAACATGTGGGCAAAATCTGTTCTAAACCCCTCTGACTTCTTTACACAGCATGCAGAGGTTGATGTAATGTTGATGTACAAGTCAGAGCCTGCTGTTTTTTCTTGTTTTCTTTACTCTGAGAAAATTTCATCAGATTTTTTTCTGCTTTTTCTACATGGCCTAGCAGTACAAATGTGCCAAAATATACTTCACGCGTATCCCTGGCAGTGGGTGCTTCTATGCTGCTGCAGGGCACTTCTGGTGCGACTACCCTCACTGAACTGAATGGGCACGATTCACAGCGGCTGGCACAGTGCTTCCGTTCCACGGTTGTTCCCCTTCCTGTGGGACTTGGGCTCAACTCAAAATGAAAAAGCTACAGAAGAAAAGCATGGCACCTTTGTAAAAGAATTTAAACATGAGCATATAGACATATTTACTGGTGGAGGTCGAATTTTACAGATCCCAGACTTCTCTGCAATTGGACGAATCTTGGCAATGTAGCCCAGTGGATCCTGAAACTCCTCCCATGATGGCTCAAAAACTGGACACTCCGGAGGAGGTATGAACTCTTCCCCTTCCATTTCCCTATCAAAAGGAAGAAGAAAGATTAAAATAAGCTAATGAACTGTGAATATTCAGAGCACATATTTTTGCTTGGTGAATGCGTATACATTTTCAGCACTTTAAGACTGTGAGACGCTGTTGAATACTTCAGTGATGTAAAGATGCAATGAAGAGAGACAACAATGTATTAACAATATGCAATTATCTCAGTAAATGTTTTGCCTCAACAATAAAGTTAATTTACACAAAGATTCTAAATTTCTAGGAATTCTAGAAATTTTGAACAAGGAATTTGCTCAATTACATGATAAACAAAATAAACTACCACGCAGAAGTTACTACAAAAGATCACTTCATGTGTCTTGCCAAGTCATTAATTCCTTTGTCTATTGTCTGCTACACAAAGATGTATATGAAAAATAGTTCCTTAAAATGTTTCCTGGTTTATGCTTTGAAAAAAGTTAATAGAATAGTCATTCAATAAGAATCATGAGGATCCTGGGATGGCTTTTTGTCCTCAAAAACCCCTCCCCCAACAGTCAACAAAACAAACCCCATAGTCTGGTAAATCAAGGCCCAGTGAGGGACATTTTCTGTGATGATTTTAGGCATGATTCAAAAACTATGCAAGTGCCTGCTTGTAATTACTTGAGCTGACTGCAATCATTCTGCGTCACAACATCTTTCATTCACCTGTATGAAAACAACTAAAGGAAATATTTTTCTATAACCAATTTCCTCCTTCTCTTTCTGTTATGGTTTAATAACAGAAATTGTTTGTCTGTGGGGATATTTCTAACAGTGTTCAGGTGACTTCATTTTTGATAATCTTCTATTGACCTTAACATCATGAATTTAACCATAAAGACAAACAGCACAACTCCACTGCAGGCCCATTGTATCTTGGAACTAAGCAAAGAGACAACTGAGTTATTACAATTACTTGTACGACAATCAACAATAATGACCTCATGGACATACTCGATCATTTTTAGTGTACAACAAGGATCAAGTTACACAAGTACAGAAATGCAATGGCAGCATTTCTGTACAAATATAAACATAAGCACTGTTTCATAAAATTTGGACATACAACATAACGATCTTCGTTTAAAAAAACAAAACGTTTTACAAAACAACAACAACAGTTTGATGATGGGACATTAGTGGCATTTATTAAACCTATCTGATGATTCACAGGCCCGCAGACAAACAATGGCGTGTAGGCAATGAACCCTGAGGAATTAAAAGGCCATAAAGGCATTACTTCTCAAGGGGGCTGGACTAGGTTTATAAATACTACAACAAAAATGTCGATAGTATAGGCCAAATGATCACATCTAAACGTCGACGCATGAAAGCTCCTTATTAATACGGAAGGATGTTGATAATGATAGCTACTAAACTTAGGAGAACTAACATAAAAAAAACTATCCTTACCTTTGGCGACAGTCGTAACATGGGGAATAAATAAACATACAGAAAACGCATTCAATCCGAATATTTGTAGTGGGCTGCCATTCAAATTGTTTTTTACTAGTGATAATGAACACACTTTGTGTCTATTATCCAACTATGAGAGGCGATAACGCCGCTTAGAGCTAATGTTAGCACCAAGGCCTCAAGTCTTTCCTTAAACCGTACCGTTGCCACCCACGGCTTTACACAACTAGCAGTAGTCTGCTAACGTTGACGAATCGAGAAAACTCAAGTCAACAATGTTACCGCAGACCTCCGAAGCTACGTAACGTTCATCACACTGACGCTCAGAAGAAGCGTAGAAGTCATATGTGTACACTGAAATGCAGTCATTTGCTGACATCTTTACACTACAGTGACCGGTAGCATTCCCGTGACTGACCCAAAGACACCCCGATGTCCCGGGGTATGACAGGGACTGCGGCCGCTCTCCTTCCTCTGTTGTTGTGATGACTGCTAGGTGGCTAACGTTGGCCAGCTGTGCTCGGTCCAGTTGGCTAGCTACCGCTGCTAGCAAAGTTGACCGTTTTCAGCTTCAGTTATCCATTTGCTGCTCTCATTCGAACACATGGATGGCTTGTTTTCTTTTAACGCTGAACGAGAATCTCAAACTTTCTCAATTATGTCGTGATTAATTATTTTCCGATTTACATCATCACTCTCTTCAGGCCATCCTATCTTTCTTGACGAGACGCCATCTTAGTATTTCTCACGACCGAAGTACAACCTGTAATCCTCACTCCGCGGGTCTCGCGTTCACTGCCTGAAAGTAGTGCGCACGTACGCAAACGGAAAAGGATGCAATTGCAGCTGCACACAGAAACAGAGGGGGAGACCTAGAGACCCTTCTGTCTTTTCACATTAATGATACCTCAGCGTAAACTTTTTTCGGTTTATAGCGTCAAGTTCAACACTGGTTGTCTCTAGACGCTTCACAGAAATGAAAGTTCTCACAATACAACTAAGTTACAGCCGAAAGTGTTAAGCTTAATTTAAAAAAAAAAAAACTTTTATAGAGGCCTGTTGAAGCAACAACGTGGCTTATCAGTTCATTTGTTCTCCGTATTAATGATGCTACAAAACTGTCTGAGAGCGTAACGTCTGTTTGGAGAGTAGCCTAAACAATATGTTTTAATTTCAGGAGGGAAAGCTGAAAAAAGCCAGATAAATCGCAATGATAAGGTTATCACTGTCAAAACAAGGGTGGCAAGGCAGGAGGGTGATTGTGAGTTGTGTATAGATATGTACAAATTTGTTGGTACACAATTGTTTCTGAAATTACAAGTATGATAAGTAAAAAGTTGAAGCCATTAATTATTATGCCAGAGTTTCAGTGTCCAACCAGACAGTTTTGACTGGGACCACCCTTGCTTCCTGTGCACCTGTGAGCAAACTTTAAAAAATAAATAAATAAATAAATCAGGACCTGATATATAACTGTCATATTAAACAGGTCTCTTGAGCAGCCCTCTGTCATCTGTGTAATATGATTAAAATCCATAGCATCCTGTGCTAAAGTGAATCTGAAAAACATGCATTTATCACATCAAGGCTAGATTAATGCAATTCTATTAAAATGGGTGCCCAAATAATTCCTTTAATATTCCAAAGGTTCATTCAAAATGTGGCTGCCAGAGTACTATCACAAGCCATCACATTGCTCCTTTTATGGCCCCTCTAATGTGGAACCATAGGCCATAGAGAGAAGTGGACAAACCCTCGGTGATGTCACCCAGAAGTTTCTGAAGAGTAGCTGTAAAGCCAGGAATGTTAGGATATAGTATTCCTGAATCTAGTCAAAATGTCTTCAATTGAACAAAGAAATCTGCCAATGGGATAAGAAAAAACATGCTTGGCTAAAATTCTTAAAATGAAATGTATGTTTTTAAAAAATAAGACCATTTTTCTTGAAACAAGTATTTTTTCTTTTACTTTCTTAGAAATCAATTTTTGCAGTGCAGCCCTGGTTTGGGAGCTCTCGCACCTTGTTCTCGACACATCGTCTGGGTAGAACCTTTTTCTCATGCGGTATCCAACTAATGTTGTGATTGGTCAGAAATATGGAGCAGGCAGAGTTAATACAGAAATGGGACATGTGATCAGTCTTACCAATCTGGCAACTTTCTTGCTAAATTTGACGGCTTTTCAAATCCTCTTGGTGACTTTTTTTGTCAAAAGGGACAAATTTAGCAATTTTTTTTTTTGCTGTTATTGAAGACTTTAACATAAAAGTATTGCTGTACTGTCCTCCATGAGCAGTGGGGGCTGCCGTGACTCCCATCCTGATGCACACCGCGTCCAGACTAAAAAATGAACCACCTTGGCTTCCAGTATGGGGTTTAAGCTTCTTCCCGTCTATCCACAAAAAAAAAAAATGTAACAGTTACAGCAAAAAATGTTCAAGTTTTTCTATGATTTGCTGAAGGCTTGATATTCCAACAGTTAACAATACGTGTGGTGAAGTAGGATGGTCTTTCTGTTCTTCACTAGAGTTTCTCATGAAGTAAACAAATTTCTCTGTTCTCGTGGAATATCAGCTTGAGTCTATCCTCGTCTATCCTCGTTTCTAGAGCCGGGACCTTCAGCTCTCGCTGAGGCGGTTTGCAGCAAGTGCAAAGCAGCAGCAATGAGAATCAGCACCTCCAAATCTGAGACCATGGTTCTCTGCTGGAAAAGGGTAGATTGTCCTCTTGGGGTTTGGGATGAGGTGCTGCCCAAATTGGAGGACTTGAAGAATCTCAGAATCTTGTTGAGGAAAAGGATGGAACATGAGCTAGAAAGACCCATCAGTGCAGTGTCTGCAGTAACGCAGACTCTGATCTTTTAACCCTTAAACTGTCTTCCCATGTATTACTCAACTTTGGTCTTCCCAGGTTGAATTTATCTGGTCTGTTGTGACTGCTTATAAAGAAGTATAAAATGTTGAACTTTTTTTTTTTTTTCATTTCACCACCCTAATTTGAGGAAACTGAAAAAAATCTAAGCTATATTTTTGACCTTACTTTCACGTTATAAATTAAACAGATGTTATATTAAACTTTGTCCTATAAAGAGTTTGAAAATTCTTTGTTTTCACTGAGATATTATTTAAAATGTTACTTTTCAAAGGGGGTGTACTCATTTATGCTGAGTGCTCTACCACAGACAGGTGTATGTCAAAGGTTAGTCAGGATACTTTTTTCAAACCATTTAAATTTTTTTTTATGGCAACAAATAATCTCACCCATTGTCCTCCCAGTGTTTACAAAGCCTGGAATGTAAAATTGAATTGAATTAAAGTGAATTTCATTCCAACTCATGACCACATATTTTAAACTGATTTTACACCTGATATTCTTTTTCATTATGCTTAATTTATGAACAATAAACCTCATTGACGTGCTATACCATGTTTTAAATAAAAAAAAAATCAGAAACTATTTGTTATTTTGGATAACCACTGACTTGTATCTGTCAAAACATTAGTCAAGATATCACCAGTTGATGCGTGCAATTAGCACGTCTGCTACTGTCTCTGTGTCGCCAATATAATGTTTTCAGATACGTTTGTTATAAACCCTGACTTTCCTTAGTCTACTTAGACTCTACTTAGACTTTGATTTAATTCTAACTGAATCTTTTGATGCTTGAGTTAAATATGTTGTTTGGTCATGCGCGCCACAAGTATGTTCTGTAGTCTCGCTCTCTTCTCTCTTCTCCTTTTTCAGGTGTTGCCATGGTGATGTTGTGTATTTTGTAGCTCTCCTCTCTGTGGGAGAGGAGAGCTACAAAATTCATCTTCTCTGTCCTGTCTCCCTCCTATTTTCTTCTCTTACTCAGCTGGCATTTGGAAGGAGGGCCTCCCACTTTTGAGCTAAGTCCTGCTCAAGGTTTCTTCCAAAGGGGGAATTTTTCCTTGCCACTGTTTG
>JBAMYA010000022.1:14718691-14744641 GCA_037176975.1 Arrhamphus sclerolepis
TGCTTTCCAGTCTCTCTGAGATAATAATTATGATGATTATTTTAATCGTCTCCTCGTTGAATTGGGCATGACTTTAAAACCGCAGTAGTAAAAGGGATAACACTTACACACGGCCCACGGGAGGGAGGGAGGGAGGGGTAGCATATTTACCTGCAGGCTATTTTACATTCTTGACCCTTGTAATTTTTTTTTTTCAAACAAGAAGCCCTCAAGCAGATGCCAAGACATCAGCAAATGTGATGAGATCTCTGGAAGTGTTAGGAGAGGGAGGACTTGAAGAAGGCCATTTTTGACTTAAGACATCACATGTGCAAAACCACAAAACCTCATGTAAAAAGCGTGCTTCTTCCAAAACATAAAAAAAAATGCACATTGACTACAAGTTATTGGGCATAGCCCTCTGTAAATAATTTATCCAATTTCCACTATGACATATACTGTAAGCCTTTTTCCAATATTGGGAGATTCATGAGAAATCAAAAATGAAGCATCAGCTTATATGTTTTCTACAAATTCAAGTTTTCATTGTCACCATCTAAGACTTTGCGCCTGTTTGCTCTGAATAAACAGAAAAGGAGGAACTTTATCGGTGTTCAAAACAACATGAACAAAACTAAACTTCATTAATTTTCAACAGTCAAAATTACTAATTTATAAACAAAACCAAATGGAAACTATGGTACGATGAAAATAAATCACACTTCACATATCAGAATACCCTCTAGCATTTTTGGCAAAACTGAGAGAATCTGCATGTGTATATACTCTCTATAACCGTGTACAAACATCTGCTGATATAATTAATTACTGATCAAAACAATTATTGGACAATATTATCATACTCAGAACAGGTATATCATAATATCAAAACAGCAAGAAGCTTTAGAAACATTCAAAATATATTATTGTTTGTATCATTGATTTCCATAACGCACACGGAAAGCATTAAAAAGCCCGGTGACTCCTGTTGACATGTAAAAGACCCTTAAACAAAAAAAACAACCCGTGCACTGGTTTCCGAGGTTTAAGACAGAGCAACATATCTGAAGTTTTCTTTAGATAAAAAGATGCCTTTCAGCACAGGAGGGATGGAGACATTATGAAGCCAAGTAAGTTATTGCAAGGTCAAGTAACGTTTTTTTTTGTCTTTTTCCATTTTTTTTTTTTTTTTTTTTTTTTTTTTTGCAACTTTCTTCGGTCTTGAATGCAAATCGCCACTGGAATGCACTTCTTTATTCAGTCTTTATTTACATCCCCATGTAAGCAGGTGGGTACGTATCATCTCCATTTTTCCAATGTCACGTCTTGATACTGCACATGTAAATATCTCATACATCCTCAAACAGACTTTAAACAATTAAAACTGAGGCAATAAACGTATATATAGATTTAGTTTTATCTTAAATTATATGGCTATAGAGTTTTTTTTTTTGATTGTATGAGGCAAAATGTTAAGTGTGTGTTCATGTAGTGTGTATTTTGTTTGTTGGTGCAAGTTTTAAGATGTTCGTACCATCTAGTGCTATTTAAATCCGGCTGTCCTCCGGCATCTCCACTTACATATGTGGGAAACGGAGGTGAAAGTAGCAGAGACGAAGCAGGCTGCGTTTCTTCTTATCAGTAGCGCTGCTGCTGTTACTTTCTGTCCTGGCAGACTTGCTTCTGGCCCTAGATCTGCCCACCTCTTCCAATCTGTCATCTGGCCTATAAACTCTGGACCCCCACATCCTGTTCACACCACGGTACTTATCCGGTTGATAGGCTTGGATTTGGAGCTGCCCCCTGTACCTGTCGCTCCAGCCCCCGTCACCTGCGGCCCCTGCTGAGGCTGCCCGGGGTGCTGGGGGGGGTGAGGGGAGAGAGGTGTAAGAGGGGTAAGGGGGGACGAAGGGGGGGGTAAAGGGGAGTGTGGTGGGGGAGGGGGGATGGAGGAGAGAGGAGGGTACTGGGGCAGATACGGGGCGGCGGAGGCTGCGTGATGCGCATTGACGGAGCCGGATGGCAGATTGTGAGGCAGAGTGCCGAATATGAAGTGTGTTTGATGGGTGGAGTGGCTGGCTGGGTGTGGTGTGTGCACGTGTCCGGGGTGGGTTTGGGAGTGTGCGTGGGGGTGGGGGTGGGAATGAGACAAGGTGAGAGGAGGTTTGGTACCAGGGCCGCCGCCCCCTCTGACAGAGTGTGTGGGCTGCGCGTGGTAGAGGGCAAATGATGGGTTCTGGGAATGTTGGGAGAGAGGAGAAAGAGGGGGGGGACATCCTACCACCATGTTGGTGTAACGACCCGGAAGCCCATGCTGGGAGAGCTGGGAGAGATGGGCCAGCTGCTGGTGCTGGATGAGTGATGGGCCAAGCGGTGGCCGACAAGGTAGTGGACCTCTCTGTAAAGCGTGGGGGGGCACTCCTTGCAAAGGTGGAGGTACAGCTTGGATGTGGTAGCGATGGTGATGGTAATAAGGTGGTGGGGGCTGTACGGTGCCCACGTGACAGTACTGTGCGTGTAGTGCCTGAATCTTGGAGGCCCCCCCGTCCAACTGGCATAGAGATGAAGGGGAGTGAGGTGGGGGCCCTCCTGTAGTCGGTGGGGGTACAGGTGCGGGGTAAGGTGGCCCCGGTGGAATAAGAGGGCCTGGTGGTTTGGCGCGTTTGCTGCCGAATAGGGAGCCCAGGAAGGAGCCGCTGTTGTTGCTGCTGGTGCTCCCTCCAGGTCCACTCCCCGCTCCTGTTCTCTCTACACTGTTGGAGACTCCCCCAGCTCCTGTCCCAGCAGTGGTATGTTTCTGCCCCGGCCCACCCCCCACCCCCGTCCCGGGGCTCAGGATGGGGCGGTGAGACCGGAAGTCTTCTGTTCCGTAGCAGCCAGGGAGCACACCCGGAACTGGATAGCGTTGATGAGGCTGTGGGCTGCTAATGATGGAGCCCTGGAAAGAATAAGTATCATCAGGCTTTACAAAAAAACTCCAGAGGGTTGCAATACAACCCCTGGTCCTGCTTATCTAATCACACAAGACATGCCTTCTGAAATATAAGTGCACATAACCGAAAATGTAAATGCAGGACACACACACATGCGTGTATACTGATTATGCCCACTGGTCAAAGAGAGAGCATGCTTAGGAAGACAGTGCAACAGTGAGGGAAATGCAAATCTGGAAAAGGTTGTAATTCTAAATCTAGTCTTACATAGTGACTTACTTCCATGGTACTGTCCAGAGAACCAACACTGTTCCTGCGACCACGTTTCCCTGCACCCCACCAGGAAGATTCAGGTTAGCAAAGCGTGAAAGATAAGCATGTTTGCTCAGTTTCTTTTAAATCAAAGACCATATAAGCTGTGTCCAAATGTCAGAGAGAAGGAGGAATAAGAGGTAGCAGTAGAAACAAACACCGTGACTGCCTAACTTAAATCATCCGAGCTTAGAGTGATGAAATGCGACTGATACTCGTCCCTGTAGTAATGTTGTCTCACCTGTCTCTGAAAGGTCCCTGAGAGATGAGCTTAGCGCTGTGCGTTTGAGACCCTCACCCACTGAACAGTTGTCATCAAAACTCGTCCTTCCCAAGGTGCCATTCACAACATCACTCTTAACACCTACACCTCCTCCAATCACACTCCCGGTTAGCAAGCTGGGCCGCATCACACCTTTCTGCTTCTCCAACTCCGCTGTAAATTAACAAAGAGATCACAGGGAAATATTAGATAACAGGCCGACACATACAAAAATTACCTGTATACGTGGTGATTTTCGCAAAAACTTGACCGACTCTCAGTTTTCTCAAAAACAGTGCCATTGTTGTGCATGGCTATGGTTACAGTTACAGTGTTATTCACTAAAATGGCCAGCAGATGGGGCACTTACACTCCACTCTGTATTTCTCCATCTCTTGCACTTCAGCAATACTCTCCCTGAGGTCGCTAACAAAGCGGGTGCGGTCTTGCTGACTGGGGGCCATGAAGACGATAAGAACCTTCCTCTCCCCACCTAAGCTGGCTGAGGTCAGGCGGATGCCATGAGGGTAGTCTAGATGCAAAAGGGGGAGAGATGCATGTACTGCTATTATCATATAAGATCAATAAGAGTAACTGAAAGGTGCAAAGGGGAAAATGATTTCTTACAAGAGTTCTGGAACATGTGCACTTGCATCTCTACCAAAGGGAAAGATTGTCTGAAACTATAAGTCACTGAGGTTTTCTTCTTTTGGAAGATTTTGGTCACCTGGTGGATGTTATAAGTAGAATATATTTAAATTGCATTATAAATTAAAATGCTTTATAAATAACATACATTGCCATGTCTAATTAAAAAAATAAATGTGTCTTACCACCAGCAGGTCATTAAAAAGAAAGACCTCTCGCTGGTGCACTCCTGTCCTTTGAGGTCTATTAGGGTCAGGCACCTCATAGAGCTGGCAGCAACACACCAGCCTTCGATGGGAAAGGGACAACACCTAAAAAAACCAAAACAAAACAACAAAATAAGACACAAATATAGTTTTGTTTTGTTTTTTTTCTCTAACATTGTAGATCCCCGTGTGATACTTGAATATGTTGTAGAAACATACAGGCTTCTTCCCAACAATGACCCTCTCCACTGCCTGAACCTGGGACACGTGGTCATCATTGGTCCGTAACTCCCACTTCTGTATTCGCTGGTAGATCCCAACCAGCAGGTCCCTGGGTATATCCTGACCATTGTCTACACCTTAGATGAAACAAAGGACACAGAATGATTTCAGAAATTATTATTACCAATCATACCAATATCTTGATAGAACGCACAAGAAAAGATTTAAAAAAGACACACACCATAAAACACTATTAAATCCAATGCAGTCTTTTAAGTGGAGGTCTAGCAACATATAGCGTCTCATAAAGTTATGCAGTGTATTTTTATTTTATTTTCCAACAGCACCTCTTAAATTCTTGATGAAATCCTCCAGTTTCATCTTCCTCTCAGGCTTGACATTGGGACTGTACATATCTGTGTTGAGGAGGATTATGGCAAACGCCAAGATGAATATGGTATCTGGGTTCTGGAACTGCCGAACCAGGGTCGGATTACACACACAGTATCTCTGACTGAAGACAAACAAAACACATTAAAAGATTTTAATTTTGAAAGAGCCACAGCAGCTGAAATTAAAGCCTTTATGACTGTCTGTCACAAACAAACCTGAACGCCTCTATTAGCCTCTCCACTTTTTGGGCTTCTCCCTGAACTTTAATTTGGGCCTGGAATTTCCTCAAAGCATCGTCAATGTCCATACCTGAGAAGTCCATTTCATCCACCACACAGCTGTAATACAGACATCAGAGATCTTTTACTACACACCCTAGAGTCAGAAAAATTGCTCTTGATCTTTCTGACATGCTGGTCCACATTTTCTAATTTTATGAACCTGTCTTAAAAAGAAAACAAAAGAACAATAAATAAATACAAATAACATATTGTTTTAATACTCACTCTAAAACATCTTTATTGAATTGTTTCTGTCGGTTTCCCAGAAACTCTCCAATCATCTGTCTACTCAGGCCTTTTCTCTCTAGGATAAAGCGAGCAATCCCAACCGGCGTGTCCGATACGAAACCCCTCTCTATCAGATACTGGATCCCTTTCTCTGGCTTCCTAAAGTTGAAGAAACATTACCATCAGCATTCATGCTGCCGTTGTGTGAATCAAAATAATAACTCATGTACTGCTTATTTGTACTACATCTCACTTGTTGAAGAGATTGAGACCAATACGGTACTGGCGTCTCTGCACCACATCACTGTTGAAGGGCGGAGAATCCCAGCTATGGCGGCTCTCTCTCTGGTAGGTCTGCTTGCCCAGAGGAGGTAGAGGGTCCCGCAAACTGTCCTGAGATGAAGAGCCTGAGCTGCAGTTGACTGTCTCGTTGGAGTTGGTGGTAGAGTTGAGTGAGTCGTTGTCTCCGTCAGAGCAGCATGGCTGCTCCAGACCACTGGGTGGCAGAGCTGTGGAAGAGGAGGAGGACAGAGGGGTGGTGGGGGGCTGCTGGGGGGAGGAGGAAGATGAGGGTGTGTCGGGGTACTGATGGTGGTGGATCGGATGATGGTGATGGTGGTGGTGAGCTGCCACCTGGTGTGGGATATGTGTGGGTATTGGTCTGCTAGGAGCCCGTGTCTGACCCTGGGCGGCTGCAGTGGAGGAGGAGCGGGGGCCTGTGCTGGGGGAGTGTTTGAGGGTTCCCTGAGGGGAGCCTGAACCTACACCGGGTTCCTGCTCATAGACCAGCTGTCTGCTCAGGGAGCCACGATCCGAACGATCACTCATGTCTACTGAGCTGTCACTGGGTGGTTCAATAGTGAGAAGGGGCAGATGTGCACCCCTCTGACGGTAATCTCTGCACTCTGTACACGGGGTGCTGCGCCGACTGTTACTGCTGCCACCTCCCTCAGTATCTCTGCTGTCTTCACGGCCTCCCACACCACCAGTGGGGCCCCAGTACTCCGTATCTGTGCTGCTGGGTGCCCGGTCGAGGGACAGCGGAGAGGATGGCATGCCGTCATCCATGTAAAGGGTGACATCACTGTACGAGGTGGCTGTACTGTCACCGTGCATACTGAGCCCTCCTCCAGCACCCCTGCCTCTCTCTCCTAAACCCCTCTGGGAGGAGGGGTTGCTGCTGCTGCTCCACATACACTCTCCGAAGTCTTCACTGATTCCTCCACCCTCTCTGCTGCCCTCCTGGGAGTCATCGCGACCGGCGCGGCAGGTAAGGGCATCATCAATGGAGTCAGCTAAGGATTTGACCTAAATACAACAGGTGGGAGGTATTATACTGCAACGCTGAATACACAGGGAGTTTAATTTGCTTTACTGAGTAATTGGATGAGATTGTTTTGTTAGTTGTTTTTTTAAATTCATCTGTCAGATCAATAGAATTACTCATAAGATGAGGTAAATCACTTTCAAAGTTCAACTGTACAATTGTACCTGTTTGGAGAAGGAGTCCTCTAGGTGCGTATAGTCTCCAGGGCGATCTGGGTCGGGGGAGTGAGGAGGCCCTATGGCCACACTGTGGGTGAAGTTTGTCTGCGTCTGGGCCTGCTGCTGAGGCTGTCGCTCATCAAAAGAATACTGCAGTCTCATGTTGGACAGGATGATGCGGCGTGTCATGCGACTCTCTGAGGCAGAGCTTCGAAGGCGCTCAAAGTTCTTGTTCATGCGATACTGCCGGAAGGCTGTCTGAATGGTCTTAGCTGCTCTGCGGCTTACAAAGGAGCCTCCGTACTTTCTCTCCAACATTTCCACCTACAGCGGGTGGAGGACAACAAAACAAGGTGAAACACAGAGTGGATTTTTATTTATTTACGTTTTGTTTATGAGGTCCCATCGATTTGACACAGACTTTAATTGTCCTCATGTACTCTGAGGAACTCAGAACCGGCAGTACCATATTGTTACCTTTTTATCCTGCAGATCTGTTGAGAGTTCATAGCTGTCAGATAGGGCCTTGCACCTCTTGTTCTCCTCTTCTTCTTGCTTGCGGAGGGCCAAACTTGCAGGCTGGTGCCGTGTTCGCAGTGCCCAGGCCAAGCTGGCAGAGCTGGAGGCAGCCACACATGAAGGGGCCCTGGAACCAGAGGGAGCAGTGCTGCAGCTGTCACTGTAGCGCTCTGAGCCTCTGAGGTAAGGCATCTGGCTGAAAGGGCTGTCTTTGTGGGTGCCTGACTCTGGACACTGGGATTCTCCTTCCACGCTACAGAAGAAACAACAAGAAGCCATTAGAAAGAGACTGACAGTGTTATTGCGTTCACTTGCAAAACAGAAACTCTTTGAATGTGCTGAGTATAACTATGCAGAGCGGCGCTTTAGAGCTGACCAAGAACTGACTTACTTGTAAAGTTTGGAGCGGCGTGAAACTAACCATCTCTTACTGGAGCTCATGGTGACCTTAATTTAGTGGTAAATTCTTATAATTTCAAGCAGTGCCAACCCTGAGACCTGACTGCATTCGTCATCCATATAGTGAATCGGTAATCTAGTAAACATAAAGGTTTCTTTCCACTATCTCCTTCTTTTGAAGAGTCCAGAGTTGAGTTAATATTTTGCCAAGCCAGCTAGTGTTTCGTCAATATTGTGCCATCCTTGTCAGACAAACACATCGGCAGTAAAACATTTTGAGAAGTCAGCAATTACAAAAATGTACGTCTCCATTGCCAGATACCAAGAAAACAGTTGAAGAAAAGATCGGCATGACCAGCATACTGTTACACATGGCAAAAAACAAGCAATGAATTAATCTCCTATATTTTCTCCCAGTCCATTACAAAGACATAATCCCGAGCAGTTAAGATGTATCCTATTTTCAGCCGGCATTATAATAATCACTAAACTTATCAGGAATTACACAAATCCAGAAATCCTCCATGGTCCAGATTGAACAGATAAAATCCACCCGAGTCAGTCAGGCAGTGAGTGTTTGGGAGAACAACTACAGTCACGTGTTCCTGCCTGCATTTCCTTCTTGTTTTAGCCGCACCCCCTTCTGTCAGTTTTGCTCTGTCCGGCAAGCAGCCTCAAGGTTGGATGTGTGGGAGCATAACTTTCAGCACATGAAAAAAAAAAGGCTAACTGTGAGAGTTTCAAGCTTTAGCGTATTTAGTTTATGCTAGTTTCTGTACAATTCAGTTGACACAAAAAGAGCTGCATAGTACACAGATGACTGATTTCTGCTTTTAACTGTATGATCCTCTGTCCTCCTCCCTCTCTGCCTGAGTTGCCACTGTTTTTTTCCCCCTGGATTGGAGATACTTCCTGTGTTAGTGTTTAGTTTGAAAGGGGGGGAAGAAAAGAAAAGATCAGAAGGAAATGGTTTGTCTGGGAGCAAGGACGCATTTCAATTTGTTGAAATTCTGCTCTTGTAAGTAACACTGTAGAAAACCAAACATGGTCACCTCTCATATCAAGACTTGAAATCTTTGCAGTGGACTTAGGCAAAAACATTAAACAATGCAGGGTCCTGTGCCAGGACATCCTGTCCCTTCAAACTACAGATGACTCAGCTAATTATTGTTGCGTCTAACAACAGAACTGGGGAAGCGCTGTTATGTTGCATTCCACAAGAATATTTCAAAAGCCCAGGAATAAAAGCATAAGTCTAAACACACAGTATTACTATAACCAAAGATTGAACAGCAAACTCGTGTATTGACACCAGGAATACATCAAAATGCTAACGAGGTGTGCTTTCTGTCCATTTTGAGAAAATCAGTTAGAAGCAACAAGTGTTTTTCTACAACCCCTCTTCCTGATAAGTGTATTTAGTGCAGCATCATTTATAATTCCTCCTCCTCTCCTCCTTAAATAGAGAAACTAAGAAGAGGGAGGGGGTTGCTTGGTGACGGTTGCTGTGGGACCTTTGTGGGAGGCGAGGCAGCTGTTAGGATGAAAAGCATAGTTGCCATGACAATGTATTGACTGTTATCATTACTGAGGTGGGTGTTGAAGATGCTCCACAGGTTGTGAATGACAGTCCACATAATACTTACCTTTTTGATTTGTGAGGTTAAATTATTAAAGATACGACAAAACACGTGTTGTCTAAAATAGTTGTAGTAAATTAAATTAATCACTCCAAGGAGGTGCTGTCAGTTTGTCTGGCATCAACAAAAGGAGTCATTTTTAGTGTAACCCAGAGCTATTTCAAACAGCTTCCTCTTAAAGTCATGGAAACAGGTCGCTGAAGTGTTTCTGCACAGAGCCAAGAGGCAGGCACAGGAAACTGTTGCTTCACTGTAATTTCCTGAACATCATAAGAACAGATGGTATTTTTATTCATCATTGAGTCACAGACACCTAAAATATGAATTGTTAACCAGCTTCAGTGATTCATAAGTCCAGTTTTGAGTATTTGTTCATCACTACTGATCTCTGGATTGTGGCTTTAAATCCTGAAAAATAAATTGAATGCTTGGCTAAGTATGACAAATAGTACAAAAGAAAACAGTTTGTGAATTTTGTGACTGAATGTACATATTGATTTGTATTAACATGGTTCACGGTGAGCAACATCACAGATTTGACTTTTTCAGTGACTGTAGGAAAATCATTTTCAGGTCTAGGGGGGTGCACAGTGGTGTGATGAAACCTTATGTCCCCCCTTTTTATGGCATGTATGCATGGTTTTGTGCATTTTCTTTCCCCTCCACTGGAATAAACTGGACTCAACTTTGTGTTCAATATGCACAGTGGAGCACTACAAACAGCTTCTTCAGAAACTGCATGGCCTGGAAGAGGGAAAACATATTCTAAATGTGTCATTGAGCTATTATTTATTTAAATAATTACATGTATTTCTTAGCTATGATTTAATAATTCTCAACTATTTTAGAAGGCCGGCTTTCATCACAATCATTTATATGAGGCTATGCTAAAAAATAGACTGCGGCTCCAAGTGGCACGAACCTCCAAAGCTATAACTTCCAGTACAGCTTTAATGATGCAATAATGGAAGATGAAGATACATCAGGTCTAAAGCATTAAATATACTTTCCTTAAACTGCACACTTTTCACCTTGATTATACCTATACTTTAAAAACATGATTTATTTTTAGGTTTGGCTTTAAAGGAACAGAACAAAAAACTTAGTGCCATCTGGTGGTAGAGCTTCTAATTGCAACCAAGTAAATGAGCATCCCTCCAAGAATGCTGGAGAAACTACCAGAAGGCTGGTTGCAGACTCATTTTCTATTTTGTGCTACTGCAGAGAGGTAATGAGAACACTAGTGTTTACATGAGAAAAAAATGACTATTCTTAAATTACACTCTTGCCAATAAAACTATTAAAATATTGTGCACACTTATTTTAAGGTTTGAGTGCTTTAAAACAATTTCTTATTTTTCTGTTTCTTTGCATTAAAGTGAAGAACCAGAGGATCACCTGGCCTTCGTTTAGTCTCCATTCACCTGTTTCCAGCCTGCCCAGGCCGCTCTAGATATTTGGCTTCCCACTTCTGATCTGCTACATCATCTTTGCCCCCTCCACCTTATAGCTTTTTTTTTTTTAATTAAGTGATTTTTTTTTTTGTTGTCTTATGCTTGTGCTTTCTTTGTCTGACTGGCTTTTACAACTTTATACCTGAGTCAGCTGTTACTTAACACAGAGCTGCGTTATAAGATGATACGTCACTCTATGCTGAGCTTCTTTTTACTTTCACTGATTCAGTCAAGTAAAACAGGTTTGTCCGGTTAAGTCAGACAAACACATTCTTCTTATGGTGCCAACTCTTACAAAGACTGTGGAATCTTTCCACGTGAGATCAGCTGCACTAAATTTAGTTTTACGTGGTCATGGCATGCTTTTCTATTCTGACTCGTTTGAAGTGCTGCAACACTGAATTCTTATCTCAAAAGTCATTAAAAAGAGGTTTTTAAAAAATTTATTTTAATACAAAGTAATACCAGTATATCCTAGTGTCTGAATTCCTTTGAGAGATTTCATGTGAGACCGCAAGAATGTGAAAAGGCGGGGACTGCCTTGATTGATCAGATTCTTTCATAGACATGTTTATGAGGACAACTTACATACACGTGTCATGAAGTTTACCAGCCTGCCCAACAGGAAACAGGAATATAGGAGGTACAGTGGTAAGATGTACTGTATATAGACACCATGTTCATTTTCAAACCAGCACCAGGGAAACAGTGATCAGTTTCTGTTTTGTATAAATTGCCTTGTTTACATGGTTGTGAGGCTGCAGGAAGCATTCTCCAGATCCCCAAACAGCAAGAAACCAAAGGGCCAGAACGAAGCTGCCCAAATGCATCTTTGTCCTCGACACTTCACAGTTGATTGATTTGTGAAAAAAAGTGCAATATGACGCTGGATTTTCAAGTAGACTCAGGTTGAAAGTCAATATTATTCTGACATCTGAAGGTCATGGGCCCAAGGCATTTAAAGTACTCAAGAAATAATCATTAAATTTCCTTCAATTTTCTAGTTTTTTTTTTTTTGTTTAGAACAGCACAGACTGCATGTGCAAGACATCCCTTTGAGAATTTTTGTAATACAATCATTTCATGATCCCCCGTCACCAGGCCAGTGTGAAACCTGAAAAAAATAGCAAACATCTACTTTTCCTTCTGTACAAGCAAAGCTGTGAATCTGGAAATGAATCCAGCTGCAGCTCTACCAAATTTGATTCAAATATGATACAAACTTTTTTTTTTAAAAAGAAAAAAAACAAAAAACAACCTTAGCCACGATAGACAAGGTGCTGTATAAAATACGAATGTGGCTTCATCACAGCTGGCATCTGAATCTTATTATTTATGTAAGAAAGCCTGTATTCCAGTTACTGTGCCAAAGAGAGTGTCTCTCTAGAGGATCTTTCCTGAAGACCAGCCAACTGTTTTGCTACTTCCAACCACTTAATTGGAGCTGAAACAGATGGTTGGATCCTAATAAACCAGAAAGTGATCACTGTTGGTGTTTAAGGAATAAAAGAAGTGGGTAGAGACTGAGAAGTGAATGGGGGAGTGTGTGGTGTAAAGCACACTGTCAACTCCTCCGCCACCTGCCCCTCGATCATATAATATTGATGTGCCGACATTGTTGTGGTTGGGTCTGAGTGCGCAGCAGTAAATGTGACTGAGCTACTGAACCCGCAGCAGGACACGAAGGCTGATGGATTAACCTCTCTGCTGCCTGCCACAAGGATGCCAATAATTGCATCAATCTGGCTGTTGACCCACTTTTACCAAAGCAAGAACTCAGTGTGGTTGCTTTATTTCATGTCTGTTCTCCAATTTCAGAATGAATTTGTACCTTTCTTCCAAATCTCTTTTAACCAGTATTTGTACTGTGAACAACCAAAAGCACAGAGCAGCTTTCGTTAAGATCACAGCTAATTACTTTGTTCATGCGTGTTAACACTTTTGCCATTAATTTCAGCGTTTGAAGAGATCATTTTGAGAGTGCAAAAACAGCGTGTATAAATGTGATCTAATTTTTTTTTCTGTGGGCCAAACTGAAGGGAAACAATGAAATAATTCATGGGTCAAATCTGAGCATTCCTCCACCGCCAACTCTGTCCAGCTGCACTTCTTTCTCACATGCTTTTCACGAAGAAGTCAGGGTTGCCACATTACTTGGACTGGGAGAATTGTGACACTCCAGTTCAAACGTTCCTGGACACAGGTAGCTTCAGGTTGCGAATTTGAAGTGTTTTGAGAACTACAGCTCAAATGGGACCCAGGTCAGATGCCCATTTTTGTTCCATGTCCATCTGTCACCCACGAATCTGCGCGTAACCATTGCGAGTAATTCACATGAGGCTAACATAGAACCCATAGACAGTCCTAAATGGATTCCACTTTATACCTCAAATGGGAGGTTCAAGGGGAGTGATACAACTGAAAAGAGGTTGTAATTTGTAAGCCTAAATTCAATGGATAATGCCTGGAGCAAGCGAGTGAATCAATATTTGAGACAAAAACTGTAAAATTCCATAGAAAATAAGTAATAAAAATAAGTTTCCCATTTTCTCCTGTTTAAATTCATTGGTATTTTTTTCCCATATCTATCTATCTACATCTACAGAAATCATTTTTGGGATAGTTCCTGACAGGCTTCAGACCACATTGGGTGCATTTTATTTGTCCACTAAAGCATGTACACATCCATAAAAGTGCTGAACTTGAAAATCCAGCAGACAGGCATTCCAGCACAGAGTTTTAAAAAAACAAAAAACTTAGGCTGTACAGTTTCTGTCTTCTTGTTTCCATCTGACTGTGATGACGAAGTTATCTCATAGCCTGCATCTGTGCTGAGAGTGCAGACCACCACTCAAAAGTACCAGAATAATCACCAACAACATCTCTGGTTGTTTCAAATGCTAAATGCTCTTTTTCTGACACGTTTACAAGTGAAATAAAAAAGAAAAAAAGCTGAGGTCTTACCATGCTGCGAAAGTCCTACGCGAGTTGCAGCAGTAATAACAAACACACCCTCGCTGTCACTGTTTGGATCCGTCACTTTTCCATGCACACAGACTCTCACACTGGCTCTGGTTTGCTCCGCAGAGCTCTACAGGCCACATTCTTGACAGCATTTTGACAGCTATGAACTTCCTTCATCCTGCCCAGCTTCTCCCCTCCACCCTCCCCGCGTCAGACCTGTGACAAATGCACCGTCACTTTTCTTACACAATGTCAAACATAACAAAAACACAGCACAATGACACGACTAACAAGAGAAGACAGACGCACCGAATAATATACTATTCTTTTATTGATAAAGGGGGGAGGGAAAAATATTGATGCTTTTATGGCAGGATACATTAGTGGTGAACACTGATGTCTACAGTACAAAACACAAGTTAAAGTGAAAGACAGATGGGTCATGTGTTGAAGCTGCTGTGGGTACCACATTGTTCAATAAATAATAAGAAATTACTCATAAAATAGATACAAGAAAAATACTGTTGTTCCTGAGGAAAAGCATGGAAATATCAATAATTTTATGTAATACGCGCAATGTCAAATAGCTAGATAAAAAGCAGAAGACACTGCTTTGATAAACATGTTTGAACCTTAAACCAGGAAAAACATACAAATGCATGAACAATATGAAAATGGACCTTTTAAAGTAATCTACTCATTAAAATAATAAATGATTTTATTTTATTTTTTTACTGTTACCCACATGTAGCATAAATACCTTATGTTTATTTAGTATACACTAGGGCTTATTGCCCACAATTCCTTTATGTGCAAAAGTGTTTCAGGGTTTTCTTGCATGGACTGTACATTTCACATTAGCTACAATTTACCTATGAAAATAGCAGCTGGATCAGTTACTGATCCAAGAAGAACTTCAAACCATAACATTTCCATCCTTGTACTTTACAGGTGGAACATAAGTACTCTTACTTTGGTCAAGCAAGCATATGTAGGTGGGGTTTTTGCCATATATTCAGTATTAAACTGTAAAACGTAACTGTTCCAACTGTGCGTGTAGATTCAGTTTTCCTCCAAGAACACCTGGAGATGTGTTGAGGCTGGAGACTGAATTACCAAACGTCTGCTTGAAGGTCAGAATATTCTGCTTGCTGAGACACAGCTGCCCTGGAAAGGATTTTCGGAAACAAACAAGAGCTGAGCTTTTCTGAAGTCTTTTCATGCAACTAAAAGTTCCTGTGTAAATGTTTTCTCTTCTGTTGGATTTTCCTTATTTTTATTTTATTTTCTAGGGTTCACCACCACCAGATCATCACATTCTGCAGAAAGATTCATGGATGCCCTTTCCTGAGGGGCCAGGATGCCAACTCTCATATGTTTCCAGTTTACTGAGCCAGGGCTATGTATGAAAACCGTTTCATTTGTTTATTTACTTTTACAGTGCACTCACTGATGTGACAAAAACGTGCTCTTACTTAGAAACCACATAGATTCTCTTTTCCTGTTGTTAACAACCAAGGATCATGATCCCAAAACAATACACACATTACTGAAAATAGCATTTCTATTATTACTTTTTGTGTCTAGTTGGGTACCAGGTCTTTGTGGTTGATATACAGTAAGTGACGTAACAGACGTGCGTGAACAACAGTGCAATTTATGGGCACATATTTTCACATTCATACATTTTAGTAGCTAGAAAGGAAGAAAGAAAGAAAGTAAGTATCTTCAGGAGTGGCAAATCTTTATTTTTTCAGTCAACAAGACTTGCCTTTAATGTGATCAGTGAACATGATTGACATTTTTAAATGGAACAACCAAATGAAGATGCTAAGCAAAATGCACACACGTGATATTAGTAGCACATCCTACAGGCTGGCTTCAGTGAATAATCGCTGGGGATAAAAGTATGTAGCAATTTGCACAGATAACAAATGACCACTGGGCACAAACAAAGTGAAATGACTCAACTAGTGTGTCCAAGATAAGCATGAATGCAGCAGTAATGAGCAGACAAATGAGATACGTTCTGACATCTGTATATGACTGCAAGAAAAGAAATAAACAGTAAAGAATACAGAGAGAACATAACATCAAGATTCCCTAAGCTGCAAATTAGCGCATCAACCGTGTAATACACAAATAAACCAATGACAGCACACATATAATGCAAGTTGCATGCATTTATTTTTAGATTTTCCTGCTAAAATGCAGCGAGTCTTTATTATCTTTTTGGAGCACAGTGAGGTCTTGGTTGCCTGCCTTTATAATCTGCAGCAGTGCTTTTTACAGTGCGAGCCATTGTGCGGTCAGTCACACCTCAGCTCAGCGAGAGGACGGGCTGCTGCAGCCTGAGGCGGAGCAACAGAACTGATGGACACTGTCATCCTCACCCTCCACACTTGGAAAGCAACGTGGAACAAGACACAACACAGGAAGAAACAGGCCAGCAGTTAGATGGACAAATGAAAGAGAAAAATAAAGGGCAGGACAGCGAAAAACACAAGCAGAATGCCGACGAGGTGTAATCTTACTGAAGGATGGAGTGAGTGGCATCTTAAGATAAAAGAGTGACATTTGTTGCATATTTGTCAAAAGTGATGCTGTCTATACTCTGAGGATGTCACAGTTATCTAATGCCATTAGATGGCAGTGTTGGAGCATCATTGACAGATGTGTTTGGGAACAGCGTCAGCCGAGAGAAATAAACGAGATAAAAGAGGGTGGGAATTCACCAGGTTCACTTGTGACTCAGTCAGCCTTAGTCCCATAGCTTATTGAAGATTGCCACTTCCTCTTGTTTGTTTGAGGAGCTGCATGTTTTTCAAGTTCATTTAATAGAGCTACTGCCATCAATCACCTGGGAGTGGCAGGAGACTGAAGCACAGGCGTCTGAGAGGAGTGAAGGGGCAAAGATTTAGCATAAAAAGATGAGGTGCTAAAATATGAAGTGGCAAGTGTGTGTGAGGGGGGGGGGGGTCTGGCTTTGGGGTTATTACAGGATGCTTATAAGTAAAATTGTGATTTCTGTTTCTTGTTTTATTTGTAATAAGGCCCCATTGTGGCCCTTACCTGTCATCCTGCTGTAAGCTTTGGTCAGTAGAGGGGCAGCAGTACTGATGGAGACTGCCGAAGCTGTGAACAGTCAGACTGGTGGGAAACAGAGCAGCAGAGGCAGCGTTTCTCACCGCTGTAGGAGTGGTGGGAGCAGAGGTGGGCTGCCCTGACACAGATGGAGGCCGGACACTGACAGGAAGGACCGGAGATGGACAAAACACACACAGAGGAATGGACAGAGCAGAGAGACAAACAAACAGTCAGCACCAAAGCAGAGAGCGAGACAGAACGAGAAAGCACTTGAAGCTGCACATTTAAAACAGCAAATTATAGAGCAGCAATGGAAGTACAAGGAATGATACATAGAAACAGAGTAAGGAGATGCAAATGTGTGATAATTTGTGAAGACACTGACAACAGCAAGGTGACTAACGTCACCGTGCCCACAAACAAAACAAATTGAGGAGCTCAAGAAAGAAGCAAAAAAAATGTTGGTTTTAAAGTTCTGAGTTGTGAAATAAGAGTCACTCTGTAAGATTATATAAAGCACTATACTGGTCTGCAGAAAAGTTCTCTTGTGGATTGCCCTGTATGGAAATGGGGAAACTACTTTCTGTAATGCATGCAGAAGCACACAGAAAAACACAAAAGCCTCCACTCTAGCAGGGGGCAGAGATGTTCCATCTGCAGCTGAAGAGTGAGCAGTGATTGAGATTAACATGTAAATGTGTGGTTTCTCACTGGGGCCAGCTGCTCTCAAGGACACACAGTCCCCATCATTTTAGCATAGAAGCACTCTCAGAGAGGCAAATGTAGCAAAGTGAGTGAAAAAAAGGAAGTGACATGCAGCACTTGAGCAGTTAACTGGTGCTCTTCTCTGGCTGTGCAAGATGAGACAAAAAAAATGTCGGAAACAAAGATTGCTACACTGGGCTCGATTTTCTTGAAAACTAGAGGTAATATCTTGTTGACAACAATAAATCAGGCAACAGTCTACATTCTTCTCATCACCAACAAATCTCATAAACGAGCACACCAACTGACAATCAGATGCATCTAACCAATATTGTGTGCAATGTGGCGACTGAAATAGACATTTCCTAAGTGCCAGGATGCAAGAATAACAGCGAGACATAACCCATGCAGTGAGTGGAAACCTCTTCTATTATTATGAACCCAGGAATTGTAGTTTATTTTGAGGTAAAGCTACATGGACCCTTCTAGCTGCCATAAATATTCAACAGCTGAAAGTGGTTTCCACCAAAATGTAGTATCCACTTTCTTTTGAATCATTTGTGCTAAAAACCATAGTTGCAGTTGTTTTAGGAAACCAGGGAGCCTCCACCCATATGGTCTCGACAGACACTTCACCATTCCAGCTTAACAGGTATTAATATGCAAACTTCATTCGTTATTGTCACACAGATGTTGATGTGCACGACTGGTCTAAAATTTTACAACACCCTAAATTGTTCCATTCTTTTTTTATTTTTTTTTTATTAATTGATTCAAGTCCAATGAATAGTTTAAAATGGTATAAAGGTAACTAGTGAACTTCTACAAGTTAACAAAAACGGTAGTTACCCAAAACTGAAAAATAATGTACATTTTAGTATCATACCAAAAAAAAAAAAAAATTCTTTTTCAGGGAACAAAGCAAAGCAGCTTACAAGTGCCAGTGCAAAAAAAAGTGGGGTGTTGTAAAACGTTTGACTGCTGGTGTAGCTTCAGCACCATGTTTCAGTTTGTTCGTAGATTTCCACTTTGAAACCTTTATCTCAGCTTTTGGCTCTTGTTATATTGTTGTTGTTGATATGATACTATAGTGATGCTGATTAGACAAAAACACTCCCTTTGTGAGGCCTTACAGGTGTAAAGAAAAAAAATGCAGAACACAACTGGGCAAAAATACAGCAAAACTACCTGTACTAGCAGCAGACAGTCACTGTCAGCTTTTTCCACCTACACAGCAGTGTAGTGATAACCCACCCGAGGTGATGTTTTTGACACTCTTTTGTCATACCAAAAACAACCAATACAATTTCTTCCTCCTTGTTACAAAAATAAGCCGCGTGCTTGAATTAGTACTGCCTCCGTGTACGATTACACTGGTTAGCCCCGGCTACCCAGCCCATGTGGGAAAAGTTGAAAAATTCCCCAAATTTTGATGAAAGCAACGCTATCGATGCAACGCATGGAACCCATAATTCAGTTTGACAATAGCTGATGTGAGGATGACCATAAACTCAACAGAAGGTCAAATCAGTCCATCTCAGGGACCATAAAGAGACAGCCTGGTTGGTTGTGTTTACAGCAATGTTTAGGTCCGACGTCAGAATAAATGTGACAAGCAAGCTAAAACTAAAAGCCGACAAGCAAAATAGCTGTTGTCCTTCTCTGGCTGCAATAAAAGGCAAATTCCAGCAGGAACAAGGACACTGAGGCCAGAACTGCTGTCTGTGTGTCCCACGGGGGGCAACCAGGTAGAAACTTTTTTTCTTTCATTGGTGTTTTTTTGTCAGCGCTGTGTTTTAGTCAGCACCGACTCAATAAAGCAGCCAGTGACCGGAGACATTGAGGATCTACTGCCAACGGTGGACTGCCGGGAAAGGACCGTCTTCAGATTGCAGAGCTTCGTAATGCTTTGCGAAAGCACACACTGGGGAGGGGAATATTCTTGGGATCATTGTGCATGCACAGCTGGAGAGTGGAAACAGAATGAAGAAGTGATCAGCAGTGCATCTTCATAGCACAAGCTCTGCGTGAAAGGGGCTTCAGATCATTAATATTACTGTTATGGAAAGGTTACAGTGGAATGGCTACATAAATTTACCGTTTTACTTTTACATTTTGCTTCTTGAGTCCTCAGCTGCATCACCCCCCCCACAACAAAAAGATACTGTTATTTGCAGGTGTTTGTGTAATGTGATACTTGCCAAAATAAGAAGCCACACTGACTCTTATCAGACCTGACAATTTTACAGTATCAACTGACAGATCAGCCTTGCAGGATGGAGATTTGTCATGGATATCCCGCCCCCTCCTGTTTCCACCATGAATTTTGAGTCTTATTGAAAGTGGTTATTTATTTCATTGAGCTGATTTGTCTTTCCTGCTGAAAAGTTTCAATGCTCTTTGCTCTGCAGCGTTTTCCATTTTGCAGGGAATATTACTTTTAGCTTCCTGTTGTGTTTGTACTTGTCAGCCACAGAGCTGACTGGTAACAACCAACCTCTTTTGACACACATCGTGTTGAATTGCCTTCTTGAAGGAGTTTTACAACCCTTTTATTGTCTCAAGTGTCAGCCCTCTTCTTCGGGCAGTCAGTTGGTGCCACGGCTCAATAAGGTCTGAAAGCACTTGCTTTGAAGAGCAGGTTAGTTTGCATATTTAGTCATATATTAGGCTGCAGGTATCTGTCTTAAGCACACAAATTTATCCTTGATCTGAATTGTTTTATTTTTTGTATATTTTATGAAGCCAGAATATTCAGCTTCTCAGTAAGATAGTGAATAATATCTGTTTTTTTTATGTCTCCTTTTAAGCAATGAAACAACAAAAGCTGAATGAAAACTGTGGTGATCTCATTTTTTTTTTGCCAGGGGTTTCAGACTCTCGTCTTCCTCTAACAACTCGCGTCCCAAAAGGTTTAAGAGGGATTTTTCATTCAGGGAGACTTCAAAAGTGAGCTTCTTACTGTATTTACAGACACACGGACTTCAGAGATGCTGTGGGAAATTAACAGAGGTTATTGGTTTGGGACTTTTTCCCGAGTTTAGCTGACAATAAGACCGGACTAGTTCACAATAATAAAAATTTCTATTTTCATCAGCTGCTTTTTTTTTTCTTTTTGAAATCCTCCTGAAAGAAGAAGAGTCTGGCACACCAAACAGGACACTGAGGAACACACAAAGGAGAGCAACACCAGTGAAGACGAGAGGGTTTAAGGATATAATTGTGTATGCAGATCACCAAAAGGTCCCATTATGCAACAATTAAATTAGTGACTACTTGAACAGAATATGATTTGTTCCCATTCATAAAGACTACATAGAGGTTATACTTCAGGACATTGATAAGACAGGTTTCAGGGAAATTTATATGCACAGATGCTATGCTATATATCCTGCTACATGACAAAACGTGACTCATGTGTTGCTGATTTCCTTTATTAGGAACACAAAGAAATGAACCCGATGGCCTGTATAGCTTTGGATGGAGATGTGGTGAGAGAGAGAGGAGGAGCGAGCTATTATGTAAGCCTGAGCAATGCTTGCACACCCTGTGTGGCGTTACACTGCCAAGATTAGTATTTTACCAGCAATAACTAATGCCTCCTGTTGGAGTATCCCCCGTGAGGCAACTGTTGACAGGCTCATCTACAACCTGACTTCTGCTCCATGAACACATAGGTCTCAATCTCTGGGTAACATAAAAAAAAAGGCTGACACACACAATATCTTCTTCTTCTCCATTTCCACTGCAGAAAAACAAAAGCACACATGCTACCCACACATACTCTTCATTTGTATCAATATTTCATTCTGTTAACAGGGTTCCCACATGTAAAAACAAGACAATAAAGAGAGAATATATGAATCAATGTGCTGTGGGTTGAAGGTTTTTTGTCAAAAAAGAGATGACATAGGAAAACAAATAAAAGAAACGGCGGATTGAGGTCGCTTGTATTAAGGGGTGATTGGAGAAAAAAAGAGTGGGAAGAGGGAGAACTTGTGGAAGGGGCTGAACACAGAGGAGGGCAAGGGTGAAAAAAATCAAGAGGAATGGCGGTAAGAAGTACAGGAAGGAGATGCACGTGGAAACGTGATGTGGAGTGATGGTTGCTGATAGATCCAGTGTTTCCTTGAACCTGTGCAGTGGCATGGGGGTGTCAGTGTGTAGGTGCACGTCTATGTATAGATCTGCGAGGAGAGTGGGAGTGAGGCTCGGATGCAGCATTCACAGGAAGACATTCCACCTCACTGTTGTGGCAGATTTGCGTACTACAACGCACGTTTCCCAGTATCCCACAGCCAGAAAGCACAAGCAATTCCATCCATGCATGTTTTGGGGACCGTAGTCTAAGAATCTGTCCACTCTCCAAACTGTGATTTAATCTCTTTTTTTTCTTTTCTCCACTACAGTCTATGAAATAAGCATGTGGGTGAGCACTGCGTCATCCCACCTCCAGCATGTGACCCACCTGACTCCGGCTGACAAACAGAGATGTTTGATAACCACACATGCTGCATTGTAGCCTAAAGTTAAGTCTGTTATTTATACCCCCACACCCTCCTCCTCCTCCCTTCCACCAGTTCTTCTACAACCAACCTCACTGGTTTTCCACCACAAGCTTGAGTCTCTTGCTGCTTGGCAACAGTGTGGACCGCCTGTGTGGGTGTGTGGAATTGAGTGCCAGGCAAAAACACTGGTGACGAGGGGCACGGTTACAGTTACAATTCAGCAAAGCGGCACACCAGGCACCTGCTGTGCCCTATGAGTTTGTGTGCACATGTGTGCTCAGCAAAGATTTGTTTTCAAATGAATATGATTCAACCAAATAAAGAACAATCACACTTTATTTAAATGTTACGTGGGCGGCACAAAAGGAGGGAATCAAGAAAACGATATCCCTACACATTACCACAAGGAAACTCGAAAGACTAAAATAGATCTCAGTCATAATGCATGATAAATGGTCTGCAGCTGCGCTCCTGAGAAACCACACCTCAACTTTTCAGAGACCCTGTAACCTACCGTACGTAAACTGTTGCAGCACTAATCTGTCTCCAGTACATCTCCTCTATTCCTATCAAGCTGTCATTCAATCCAGCTTCTGTCTTTCACCCTGCTCCTGCTCTCACTCCTACCCTCTCTTCACATCATCTCTCTATTCTGCATTTCTCGCCCACTGAGTTCTTCACAGAGGAGCTCACAGCGTTCCCACGGTAACCAATATCCCTATTCTGCTCCACAGAAGGTGTGCATGAGTGTTTGACAAACATCCCGCCTCAAAAGTACGCTTATCCACGTGTGAATGGGAAAGATGGTGAATAAAGTGATGGCGATGCCTGGGTAAGGATGGGAAGAGCACCTGTGTTCACCAAAAGGAGAAAAAAAAAAAAAAGTGGGAGGGGGCTTCATGATTACATCCCCAAGTCACTGAGGACTGGACAGAAGCCTCTGCCCTCCTTACTATTGACAAAGCAAGACCCCTAATCTGTGTACTAATTTACCACGGCTGTTATCTATGCAAAACTGCCATTTAAAACAGGAGTAAAAGAGGCTTGAGAAAGGGTTAAGAGGAGGAGGGTGTGTCAGGATCAGAATGTAGGTGATGAGGAGCAGGAGGGAAGGAGGCAAGATAAATGAAAAAGTAATATTGCAACTGTCTAAGAGACCAGCTTCACAGTTTCCACAGCAACTATACCATGTCTCTTACAGCACTCTTGCTCAAAGGGCATTTCACTAATAGTGAAAAGCTTTACATAACAGCTATTCACTTAACTTACAATGATTTCAAAATATGTGCAGATAGATGGAAATTTACAATAAACTGCACCTGTTGTCAGTTCACCGGGATAAATCCTCATGTCTTTTTGATATATACATGTCAGGACATATAAAAAAAAAAAAGTCATCTGGGTTCTCATTTATAAATGTCGCATGTGCACGAAACATGGCCTGATAGCTGTGCATGTCATTTTCCACACAAAGATAGTGATCCATTTAGAAAAAAAAAAAAAACATGATCTGGGAATATGTGTATCTGTACACAAATTTAGAACCTTGCTCACAAACATTTTGGAGATGGAGGAAACTGGCGATGCAGATAGTGAAGCGGTGAATTGAAACCTGTTCAAATCATACATTTAATTCCAGTTCATATCAGACTAATAGATCTGCGTAATCACAAATAGCCAAGCCTGCAGTATCATAGATGCATTCCTGCAGTGATCCATTATTCCATAAGCACTCAGCGCAGTATGTTCATATATCATATTTCCATCTTCAAATTATATCGCAGAACAGTGGATAGCGCTGACTGATGCATTTATTGTGAAAAGGTGCGTATCAATCTGTCTAATCGCTGAGTGAACATAAATAGTGTAGTTACACTTGTGCGTAATACTGCATAATGGATGCGCTGACACTCCTGGAGGATTACCAAGACCACCTAGACCCTGGGACCCTAGCCGCTGATGATGACTGGCTAATAGATTAGTGATCTTGGATTTATGTGCTGCACTAAAGTCCAGTATTAAACAGACCGACTTGCTGGAACTGCACCATCCTGGCGCATGTAGGTGTTGACCGCCCTCGTTAAATTGGATGATATTTTTCAAAATGACCAGTTGGTCCCTTACAGTGTGAGAGAACAACAACATTAAAACACAATTTACAGCAATGTTTGGTTTCACAAATGTCATCAGTGCAATTGACTGTAGTCAGGATGCCATAAGGGCTACAAGTGAAGATTCATTTATCGATATTAACAATACAAATGTGGTTCTTATAGACAAGTTATTTGTTATTTTGTTGCAGTTCATCCACTGACCACTAGGTGCTAGTTCCAAAACAGGGCAAATCCCCATTAAGTCCCAATGGCCAAATTTGGAGCAGAATTAAACATATTTACAGCCTGGTGAAAAAAATCGCTTTAGGTCCCTATAGTTAGCTGTTACATACATGATAACTGTACAGGGGGCTCATTTTTTTGTACCACGTCACATAAATGTATATTAAGCAATAAATCTGACCAATCAGATGGGCAGATTTATATGAAGCTCTTGAAAGAGAGCTAGCCATTGGCTCTGCCATTGGCTTTCACAGCTTTTTTCTGCCTCTTTGCTACATGGCGCTGCACAATTAGAGGAAAACTGAGCTTTAACAGCTCTCTGTAGAAACCAATGTGCAGCGTTTGTCCATATAAATATACAGTCATTACGCACATGCCATTTTTCTGCTTTTGGGCGCAAGGAAACTTTTAGTAAGGATTATATATGCACGGTTTTATAAATTAACACCCTTGTCCTAAAATTTGGCAAATACAACCTCAAATAATCAGCACTCAACATATAAAATTAACATTATGACATTATTATAACATTATTTACTGAACAAATATTGAAACATGATGCAGAGGCTGCTTCCCTTTGATTAAACAGCTTGTTGAACCAACCTTACCAGAACAAAGTTGAAGTAATAACTTCATGTCTGACATTATTTGTTTCATCACTGCATCATTGTGGATGACTTTTGGCCCTCTATTCTTTACAAAGTTGCTTGAATTCCTTAACGTTTGTGGCATTCATTTATGCACAGCCCTTATAAGGTCCCACCGCAACATTTTAAATGGGCTGTGATCTAGAATTTAATTGAGCCATTGAAACAACTTGATTCTCTTCTTGTCAGTCATTTTGTTGTATTCTGGAGGGCTTGGGATCATTGTCCTATTGTAGGACCCAGCCAAGTTTTAGCTGCCCAACGAATGACCTCCGAGTCCAGAATAGTTTGGTATACAGAAGAATTCATGGCTGACTTGGTGACTACAAAGTGTCCAGGTCATGTTGCTGCCAAACAAGCCAAGTCCCCACCACCAAATAGGGATGAGGGGTTTATGATGAATTCTCTGGACTGACTTTTATAAAACACATTAGTCTGTATTATTTAGTTATATAAAAATTCATTATTTTTAAATGTGCCATCAAGAAATTTAACATTTAACATGCTCAGAGCAGTACAATCTTAGATGTTATTACTACTCCAAGATTTGTCAATCAGAATATAAACATCGGAACACTAACAATCTTCATGTAAGCACTTCTGCAATCCACAGTACACTGTTAAATGTCACGTCTTTGTATAAGAAGACTTTTATTTTAAGTTATTTTGTTTTTAACTGAGAATTGGCTGCAAACTATAGATGGTACTCAGCTCATTAAACTGTGTCCTAACTGCGTATATA
>JBAMYA010000022.1:14750438-14779063 GCA_037176975.1 Arrhamphus sclerolepis
GGGGAAAGAGGAGAGACAAGACAATAGCAACAGGTTTCATTCAAGGAAGGCAGCAGAAGGAAGTGGCAAAATACAAAGCCACTCTGTGACATGAAAAACGGCGTGAAATCACGGTGTACTGTAGCTTCTCCTCCTAATGGCTTGTCTAGAGCAAAGTATCTGAAAACCTGAGTATATCAAAAAAGATAATTTCATAGAAAAATAACATCTCACAGTATCCGTTCAGCTCAGTTCCTATGAATTCATCCATAGTTTTACTTATTATCATTATTATTATTATTATTATCATCATTGTTGTTATTATCATTACTATTATTATTATTACTGATATTGTTATTATCATTATTATTATTATTGTTACAGAGCAAAAGAAAATGATGTGCTATTTCACCATCTCAGATTCTTCTGATTTTCCTTTTGCTGATTTACAGTAAGGGCCTTCTTGGCATGACTGAAATCATTAAATAGCTCACCCATCTTTACTATTAGACACCTCAGAGCAAAGGTTTTCACAGTAAGAAAATTCAGTGGTTTGGATTAACTGGTTTGTTACCAAGGCAACTGTACGTGGCACGATGGGCACAGCACTCTCTAGAGTCAAGATAGTGGTTTTGTTCTGACCTCACATACACAACAGTAACAGTACTGTAAATATGCACGCTGGATGCATATTTTTGGCATCTTTTGCTGATTTCTGTACGAAGGGTACAACATATATAGAGCATCCAAACCACACTCAAGCAGCATTTCACAAAACATTCATTTATGACTAGGGCAGGTACTACATTGCAAGCTCCAGTTCCAGAAAAGTTGGTCACTTCTCTAAAATGCAACATTAATTGGTTTGATCTTTTATTTAGCAGACACAGTTACAAAGGAAATGGCTTTTGTCTCCACTTCATTGCCCAGCTCACTCAAGAACATTGCTGTTAATATGAATCCTTCCTTAGTCTTATAGTTTTAGGTTACATTTCTGGATGCAGAGGTGGACTGCGTGGAATGACAATGGTTTTCCCAGATACTCCCAAGGCCACATAGCTATGCTGATCACGGTGGTATTGCAGTTTCCAAAGCAGTGTTGCATGATCGCTTGAAGGCCACATTTATGCTAGAGTGGTTTCTGGCATTGGCCTTTAAGCACCAAGATGTGCCAGACTCCCTGAATCTGTAGATGCAGAAGGATGATGCTTTTGTGATGATTCGCTGACTGAATTTAGCATGAAGTGAAGAGCCACGACCCCTCCTTGCTTGGAGATACTGTGTTTCATAACCAGATTCCCTCACCTACATCCAATTAACCAACTGTAGAATCCTTCAGGATGGTGCTACCTGCATATTTGCAGTTGAAGTTGAGTCTATTGCTGGCATACAATTCTGTTACAAATATGACAATGTTGGTCAGAAAGACAATGACAGTGGTTCATTCATGCACTTGTGTCTGCTAAATAGCTTTTTGTCTGATTAATTTTATCAAATAAAACCTTTCTGGAAGTGTAGTTTGTGGTCTGTGTTTACATTTTAAGCTTCCACAAAAGCTGGATACCAATTTTCACGTTACTCGTCATCACAGAATAATAAATAACATGAATGGTTAAATTTTGTTATATATAGTTATACTGCATATATTCAAATATTTAGACTTATGATACATTACATTACACTTATACAAATCAGGGATTCAATAGGTATAGTATATACAATACGCTCTGTTACTTACTGTATTTCTCTACAAATACTTACAGAATATAGATTTCACACCTGCTTCTGAAAGGGATTTGGATTATCGCAATCAAATATCCGATTATGCAGAACAACATTACAAATTGAGGCAAATATCCACAGACTATGGGACAAGCTGTACAAACACGTTACACTGACTCCTCTCAGACCAGATCATAGTGCAGTAGTGCAGTGGATGTGGATGGCTGATAGACAGTTCTATTATTATTGCTCAGTGTTGATATGAGGTATCAGTCTATGAAGTCTCTGAATGTTAGGCGATACTCGAGAGGGGATGCTCAGATAAAATAGTCAGATGTGCTGCACAGAAGCTGATGTGTGAGAGAGAAATAGAAAGCAGCTCAAAACAAAGGTGGATGAAGAAAATACTGAACAGTGCAGCCCAATGAAAGCGAAAGTGAATTGGAAGGACAATATTGGTAGAGAGGTTTCAGGTACAAGTTAAGAGAGATTTTAACATCAGTCAGACATCAGCTGCAAAAAGGCACAAAGAATACGACTTCGACTGTTGATATCAAATGACTCAGAGAAAATGTTGGTGGTGTGTTTTGCTGCAGAAAGCCAGTAGGTGTCTAACAGTGGGAAACAGAATCACTCGGCTGCTGCATACTTCATTTCCAATTTAAAGACAAGAGACAGTGTTGCTTCCTCTCCTCTGCTGCGTCTGCTTCCTAGATTTCCTTGTTTCCATCCATGAACTGAACCAGCCTCTGCTTGCTGGGAGTGAGCCAAGGGCCTGGCAGCACCGAAGCCCTTCGACCCCCTGCTTCTGTGGTGACCAGAGAAAGGCCTGAGATACTGGCAGCAGACATGCTGCCATCTGATTGGCTGCCCCCAGACTCTGACTCATCATTACCCAGCTGTTCTTCTGACAATGTTGAGGTAAGGAAGGAGAAGGTCTTTCTCTGTGACACCTCATCTATCGCTGCAACGGCAGGTAAAGGCTTCCTGAAGGACATGGACTGAGCTTCTTCCTCCTCTGCACCCTCATTCAGCTCTGTGTTATCGTCACCCCTGTCATCACCCAATGACTCCCCCCGTTCTCTCTCCTGCTCCTCGTCTCCCCTTAATCCCCTGTATTCTGCCATCATGTCCCAGTGCTCATCATTCTCCACCCCCCAGTCTTGCTCAGGTCTGGGAAGCCTTTCGGTTGGATTTGGAATAGGTAGGATAACTTCTTTTTTCAAATCCACTCTTTCGTTCATTATTTCACTCATCTTATTTAATTCCATCTCCTCCATCATCCCTTCCATCCTTGCCTCAACATCGGGTGATTCTTGTTCTTCCTCTTGCTCAGCCTCCTCAAACTCGCTCATCCTCTCCCTCTCAATGCTCCTGCTTTTAGTTCTCTCCTTCCTTCTGCTCCTCCCTCTGTCCTTGTCCCTTTTCCTTCCTCTCACTGTTCCCTTCTCGTTGTCACTGTTGTCATATTTCATGGTATCTCTGGGTAAACTCTGAGATCTTCTTTTTGTCTTCCTCCTCACTCTGTCCTTGGCCGCAGGAGATCTCACTTCCCGCTCAGAGGAGGGGCTTTGTAAACCCGAGTGTTCCCCTCCCGCCGAGCTCCTGTTTCTTCTCCTCCTTCCCGTCCCTTTTCCCCTCTTGTCTTCATTTGACTTGCTTCTCCTTATCTGCCTGGAACTGCGCCCCCTCCTTTTGTCGGAGGTTACTGCAGCCAAACCCTGCTCCTTGGGGTTATACAGGAGGGAGGGGAAGGTGATTTTGTGGTCACGGCCTGGACATTAAGTAGGAGGAAGAGAGAGAGAGAAAAAACAAACAAACAAATAATAAGGCAAGACATAGGGATTCAAAAACATCCGGCATTAGAGAGAGCATTATGTAATCTGTATTAAATAGAGCTGAGATTAAAATAATGTTTTTTCGTTTTCCTTTCAAACGGTGCACTAGGTCAGCTTGCATAACAACAGCTGGAATTATATTTTAATACAACCTTTATTTGTGGTGAACCACACATCTTCCTATCATTACACAGCATAATTGTACAATTATGCCATCTTTGTCATTCATTTCTTATGCATACTCACATACTGTGAGGATAAAGAATCCTGCTTCAAGACAGATTTAATGGAATCTAAATTTGGCAAGTGGGATGATGTTGTACATTTCCACATTACTAATTAAGTTAATCATTCTGTGATGAGGAAATCCAAAATAGGTTTTATGCTATCTTTCACTGAATGCAGACAGCAGTGGTGACTGGTTCAAGGCATGTAGAGAGACAGAAAATGGGAGAACTAACAGGAACCATTACCAACCGCGTATTCTCTGTCCGTCCAATGACATAGAAGCAAGGCTCGCCTAACTTGGAGTTGGTCATACATAGAGACAAACTGGAGAGCTCCACTGAGAGTGAAAGAGAGAAAATGGAAGAGGGGAAACAAAGGCATGGAGCGATGCAAATGCAGAGGGAAGACGTGGTGTGGGGATGTTAAAAAAGCAAAAAGTATTGGATGATCCAAAGATGTCATGGGTAAGAAAGTGGTAAAAAGGAGGTATCAAAGAAGTAGAAGACAAAATGAGGAAGTAGAAAGTATTTTAGTTAGATTATGTCCCACAAAAGAAAAGAAAGAGAGAGAAAAGATACTAAACACCTCAAAGGCAATATGCAACACATGCAAACGGTATGAACTTACTACTTTTCTATTGTTTTTATTAATATTTCAAATATTGAAATGCCTTCCCTTTCAAATATTCCAAAAACCTAAAGCTGTGTAATACCATAGTCAGGCACATATCCGTTTCCTCTCTTAAGGACCAGGTGGATGCGGTGGCCTCCTTTGCGGATCTGCTCAACTGCCTGGCTGTGGGTCATGCCGGCAGTGCTGTCCCCGTTGATCTCCACAAGCTGATCGCTCACCTGTTTCCACAACATCAGATTAAATATTATATCTGCTATTTCATTCTTTTTTTCTTTTTCTTTTCATAAATCAAAAATCATGCAAAAGTTGCAAGGACATTTTCCTCAAACCCACCTCTTGGTGGCACCAGATCACCACAGTCATTTGAACTCATTACAGTAAAATCCTGATAGGAGCTTCCACACATAATTATTATGCATGTACTGCTTAATCAGGACTTCAAATTGATTGACTTTCCCTGTTTTGTTTTTTTTCTTTTCATTTACGTTTTTGATTTTTGCATTTCCATTTATCAGCTTTATTAAGCGTTTTAGTTTGAAGCTACTCTGCGGGTTTCACAACATTTAGTGAAAAATCTGCATTGTATTTGTGAAGACTGCACTCAGTTTACATGCTATCAGGTTCATACTTTGTTCACTACCAGATCTTCGTCTTGGGTTTCCACTGTTTTTGTTATTCTTTTACCAAATTTAATTTTCTTTCTATTCTGGACTCCCTGGCCCTGCAACAGTTTTGTTTTCAATTTCAAAAGTTGTCTTTTTTCACCCCTTCACATGCCTGCCTCATGAGATTGAATCAACAATTGTGCCTTCTAACACACACTTGTGATGCTCATTGCTCATCTGAACACAATCTATGCAACAGAACAAGTACACTCACATGTGTGAAGTATACACAAGTACATTGTAGGTCATATGTGGCACTCATTTATTTATCAACCCAGTCTACTTATCAACTGTGTAGTCAAAGCTGTGGCATGACTCCTTCCAAAGGGAGTTCATTCGGCGTTATTGCTTCAAGTGCACGATTCCACAGTTTGATACTGCAAACATTATTATGAGCACAGTGAAAATATTACATGTCGCCACAGCAAATAGACTCGCCTGTATTTTTTGGCTCCGTGAAGCAGGTCCTCCCTCCATGAGTCCAAGGACATAGAGGCCCATGTTGTACTCACTGCCCCCTCTGAGGCTGAAGCCAAAGCCCGAGGGTCCCCGATCCAGATCGACGCTGTAATATCTTGAGTCACGCTGGAAGATGAGGGTCAAAAGGATAAAAAGGATGATGGATGACTCTATAGGAGTTATTCTACACTGGCAGAGAATGATGCAACTACACCTCACCTTTGTACGCGACCTCTGACCCTTTTTGCTTCTGTGACCATGGTCATGGTCAGCAGTTTCTGCATGATTTGATGAGTCTGAGAGGAACAACGGTTGCGGTAAGGTTATTAATTAATAGCCAGACTGTGTTTGGATGCTTGCATGTGCTCTTACAGGTGCTGGGGCGGGGGACGATGGTGAGGCGCAGAGTATTTCCTGCCCGGCGAAGAATTTGAGCGAGCTCCCGATGTGGCAGAGTCACCACAGAGCGTCCTTCTACAGCCTCCAAACGATCTCCGGCCCGAATCTGGCCACTCTTTGCTGCTGGACTGCCACGACGGACGGTCACGAACCGGTGAGGAAGAAGAGAAGCAGCTGAGAAAAACGACACATTAAATCAGTTACTACTCCTTTAAATGGTTTACTGCCTGAGATGCTTCTTGTGATTCATACTGGATTTGAGTTACAGCAGGATGTAAACCAGCCAAAAAAAGGCAGTTGGTAATAACCTGCATCAAAGATAATAATTTTAAAAGCAAGCAGATCTTACACTCAAGCATATGAGATCCAAAATTCCTAAAGCATCAACACCTTTTGGCAAGATTTAGGACAGAAGTCACTACTTTTTTTTTTTAACACCTCCCCTACTGTCTCCCAGAAATGATCTCCTTCTCTCTTTCATCCTCCCACGTATCAAAATATATATCAACCTATCTCCTTGTCTGTTGACACACCAGCAACAATTTTCCACTGTTTAATAATTTTTCACCTCAAGAACAAGTGTGTCATAGAAGGTGATTGTTCCAGCAATCGTTTTCTGACCTCAATCTGTCAAACTACACACAAGAACAGACTCAAGGTATTTATAATTAAGTTTATTCTGTTTGCACAGTGTCAGTGATTCTCATTCTCGGCGAATCACAGATCAGCAAACTTGCGGACTGTCAGCCTTAGGATCCCACTGGCTTATGAAACACAGACACATAAATGCTCAGACAGCATTTTCTTATTTCTTTTTCTTTCTTGCTCTTCTTCTTTCTTGTTTTTTGTGCTGGCACCAGAAAACAGTTTTTCTGCCAGCATGTGTGAGACTTCTGCCCATCGTTCCGTATCCGCTGAGCTGCTCAGACTCATCAGCTGTGATACTCAAAGGGTACCAAGTGTGATAAATAAAACCTGTCACAGATAACAAGCAAGTGTGAAGTTGTTGTGATTCAACTGACTTCTGGAGTGAAAGAACTTAGAGGCAGCCACCATTAACCTGTCATGTACTAAATTTCTCTCATAATCTCTGTAATGAGATCACTCACAATAAAGCTCAACTCTGATCAGTGCCTGTGGAAGAAGAGGAAAATCCCAAGCAGCCCGGAATTAAATTTTTGTCCTGTAATCTCCTCCAGCAACTAAAAAAGCTTCTTACAGATTTTAGCTGGACGGTCTGGTCTGCCTGCTTAGACGTTCATCTTCTGCTATATTGTAGTTAACTCCCTGTTACTCTCCTGCTGACCCTGCTTTGAGGGTATGCTGCGTTTAGGCGACAGCTGGCCCCTCTAGAGTCTTGCCAGTGTCCTTATGTAACCCATCAGTCAGCATAAACATCCTGAGAGTCATATGTAGCTTTAACTGAGGTGCAAAACACTTTCTACAGCTTCCATTCCTCCAGGAGACATGTTGCATATTTAAATCTATTCGTTTTGTTGAAAAAAAAAAACCTTGTTAACAGGTTCAAATTTTAATGAGGGGGATAGGAATATGTCATAAAAGATGAAGCACATGTCACACTAGGATGATGATTCAGTTAAAAGGCACAAGCTATAAATCAGAGCCCAGAGACATCTCCAATTTGGGCCTAATCTGGGTGACCCAGGCAGAAACAGCAATCAGGTCAAATCAAAGCCAATGCAGCTTTGGAGATAGTCTTCTTATCATGCATAATACATCAACAAATACATGAATACACATGCACACGGCCCCATTGTGCACGCACATGCACCGTGACTCGCATGCAGAGGGATTGGGACAAATATCCTCAGCCACAGATGTACGAGCAGACACGCTTGAAACTACACACAGCTGCACCCAAACGGACCACTTTATGGTGTGGTGTCTTTTCCCCTGGCTCTCTGTGTTCTGCTGTCCACAGTAATCCCACTGCGGTATGCCCAGAAGCCAGTCGGCCTCTCACACGCTGCACTGATCAGTGCTCAGGAGAGGTAGCAACCCATCAACCCCCACCCTCCTTGTAAAATTCCCTTCTGCAACCCAAAAGAAGCGGTGGACACAGACAGAGTCACAGCAACCCACAAAAACCAAATTCAAAAACAGAGACAGGAGATAGACAGCTTCCTTCAGTAGGGGCTCTCAAACTGTTGTGCATGTATAAACAGCACAGCTAAACTACAGTCAAATCCACTGCATTTACGCTCCTTGTGTCTTACTAATGGCTCTAATAAAAAAAAAAAATGACTCCCACATTAAAACATCATCTTATGTGTTCATTCTATAAACTGCTGCTTCAATCAGCAGCTAGTATAATTACAGAAAAAAACCCAACTTGATATGACAAACATTATCTCCAACAGTACCAGTATGAACATCTGACTGACACCTAGAACATGTGAGCTTGTGGATCTAACTTTCATTCTGTAAACACTTCTGACCAAGCAAACTTTAGAGTGCAACACAGATTTTAAAACATCCACCTCAGGTGCAGAGCAAAACGTAAGAGACTGCACCAAACCCTCCCCATTCCTGGAAAACATGCAGTGAGAATCAGATAAATAATTACGTTTAGATTCCTTCGCAGTTTTTAAAGCAGACTGTAGTCTCTCCAGCATGGTTCTTTGATTAGCATGCAAAAAAGAAAGAAAGGAAGAAAGAAAAAAATCTGTATTCCTGGTGTAGCAGCTTGATGGAGTTGAGGTTCACATGCAGCGGTCAGCAGGAGCTAAAACACAGGTAGGCTGTCCCCTCTGTTGCTCAGCAGCGAGGGAGGGAAATATTCAGTGTAGCTTTTCTCTTGAGCATTCAGAGAGTGATGGAGAGTGCGCGAGGTAAGAGGGAGTGAGGCAGAGAGGGAGGAGAGAGAGGGAGAGTTTTAATCTTTTGAAAGACCAGACCGGACGCTTTTGCTGCAGAGTATATAGGGGTGTGAGACAGAGGGTGGGTGGGAGCTTATGAGACAAGTACAGGAGAGAAAGACTGATGAGAGGAAGAGAAGGACAGGAAAGAAGGGAAAAGGGAGATAGAGAGAGATAGAAGGGACTTATTTCTCTGACGTGGCATGACGGCGATGGAGATTTACATGGAGGGATGCGCGCTCTGCTGCAGAGAAAGGCACACCTGCAACCTTAATCTTACCATGAATACGAAAATGTGTTATCTATCTTTGGTCATGAAGCAAAGTGAAGTGCATCAAAATGTCAGCCAATACAAGACATAGGCAGGGGAGAGGGGGGGGGTAATACACCACAGGCTTCTAGAGTCAACTATCCATGCATGGAACACCACTAGAAAGCTGAAAAGGGTGGAATGTATTTAATCCCTAATAGGAAAGCAACAAACTGGCTTAATGTTCTGTCAAGCAGAATAAGTTCTGGTGAGCAGAAAGAGGAAGAGAGACAACAACTAATTCTAGAAGGAACTAGCAACAACTAGGAACTAGAAGCAAGAACATTATACAGGAGACATTAAAGCTGATGGGATGGATATGGGACATCTAGCTGTAGCTTGACAATTTAGGAAAAAGACATACACAAGATAACAAAAAAGAGCTTTAGCAGACATTTGTTGTTGCAGCTGTCAAATCAATAACTAAACAGCCAACAAGAAGTACATTTGAAATGAGATTTTTATGAATAAATACAAAAGACATTTGAATGGTGATGGGCAGCTTCTTGTTTGTTAGCCAAAAGTGCATTTCTTGATAGACCACTCTAGCAGTAGTTGATGCCAAAACTGATTTCCCTCACCAATGCAAATAAAGCCAACCTAGAAGAGCACACAAGAAAAAGGTTGATGATGCATCATGACTCATACAGTGGCACATGGCCACGACGACCACTTTTTAATGTGTAATTATCTAATGGCAATGCCATCCACAAGGACATCCAAATGAAATCCATTTCTGTGGGCAGGTAACCAAATAGCTTCACTGGGCCAGAAAAAAATCCAACTAATGCTATGTGATGTCCCTCCAGTTGTATTTCTGATCCTTGGATGGAAAAATACTGAGTTACACAACAAGAGGTGGGCATCACTTAAAGCATCCATGTTGATGACAATAGCTCTCACCTTTACCATTCTCCACATCCTGAGAGGCAATGACAAACCCAAAGCCCTCTCCTGGTTTCCTCCTCAGCTCCACGTCAAAACCTCGAAAAGGCCGAGTTCGTTCACCATGCTGCTTCTCCAGACTTGCGTCAGGCACTGAGACACTGTCCGTCTCATCCTCGAGGCCAATGTCGATCCAATCCTTGGGCTCCATGGTAAGGGTTACTGGAATCGACTCCAAGAAACTGGTGCTCTGGATCAGCGAGGAGCGTGTCAATGTAGGGGAGGGAGGGCTGCTGATGGAGGTGCGGGGCAAGGGCAGCGCCTCTAGGAGTACAGAGGAGCTGTCTGTGCCGACAGGTGGAGGAGGGGGTCGGAGTAGAGGTGGGGGGAGTCTTCGAATGGAACCAGGGGAGACGGATGAATGATAGATGCCTGATAACAAAGAAAAATAACTTAGCTTCAGTGAGTATTTGTGTTTCTGATGGTCACTGTCTCTACAGTGAATGTGAATCTTTTACCTCCTCTGTAAACCAACAAGATGACTTCTCCCTGTCTGGTGTGTTCCTGCAGAATTCCTTCAATCTGTAAGAAAATATTAAATAATATATAGTGTTGTTCTGATTGTTTGCTTAATTTTAAATGATGTAAACTGATTAAAGTAAACATAGTCCATGTAAATTTCACTGTCTTTAAGAAAAAGGGTCAGAAACCACAGTCTTAACCCACTGACTATAACATCATGGTCTCCTGTCTGCCTTTCCTCTCCTCTTCCATTACCTGTGCAAAGCTAAGACTTTGGACATCAGCGCCGTTGATTTTGACAATAGCATCCCCTGGTTGCAGCGAGTTGCACTGCTTCCTATCCCAGACTCTTTCCACTACTGTTAACCTGCCTCCCAGACCACCAGCTGTCACGCTGAAGCCAAGACCTCTATCTCGTTCAGTCTGGGCCAAGGCCACTGGAACCAGTTCCCCTCCGCTGAAACTCCCCACGCTCATTCCTCCAGGAGAGGAAACAGAGCTGGGACTGGCTGTGGGGCTAGTGTTGCCATGGAAACCATTGAGGCCACGGTGGTGGGGGCTTTCTGGGGTGGGAGGAGGTCTGAGGTGGGAGGAATGTGGTTTGAAAAGCTGAGCATAAGCACTGCGGGGACCACAGGGGGAAGAAGAGGGCCTCCGTGGTGACTCGGGGAGGGGAAGTCTGGTCCCTGGCAGCGTGCAGGTAGACAGATCGCTTTCAGATGATTTCGACGTCCCATAATGCAAGTGATGAGACGGTGTTGACAAGGAGTTATTGTTGTGATTACGGATCACTGATGCCCTGATGAGAAAGAAAAAGGGCAGTTAATATCAATACTAAACAAGTCTTCAAGTACAATCTCTGCAGACACTTACACGTGTCTGTGTAGGCCCTGCTGTGTGTTAAATGAGGTGTTACCTGTGTGAACCAATAGCAGAAACAACTTCACTGTCACTCTGACTGGCCAGAGTTGGGTCAAGCGACTTTAGCCTGGCCAAGCTTCTAAGCGATCGTGGCAGACGGACAGGAGAGCAAGAGGCAGCATAGCTCACACTGGAGCGTCTGTATGGGGGAGGTGGTCTGGAAGTGAAAGATGCTACATTTTCATTAGCATCTAGAGTCACGCTGGGCTCCATGTAGCCCCTGTCACTGTGGAGCCCGTTAAAATTAAGGTGCTGGGTCTGGGGTGTGGGTGTTGGGTGGCGAGGTAGCTGGTGAAGAGACTTAGGCTGGGTCGTGGTTGGTGGTATGATGGGCTCTTCGCCGTCTAATAGTCTTGGTGATGACTGCTTGGGACGACCGTCGGGATTGTAAAGCAGGGGATACCCCCTTCTCACCTCTATATCCACACTGTGGCCCACAGGCACTGATTTGAGCATCTCTACAACCTCTTTGTGAGACACTCCCAACACACAGACATCATTGATGTATACCAGGAGGTCCGCTAAAAAAAAGCACAAACAAAAGAATATGGATGAAGACAATATTAAAACACATTCATTAATACTGTCAAATGTAAAGTATTGAAAAAAATTTAAATGATGAAAATGAAAAGTGCAAGGAGACATCAGTGCTGAAAGGTATCTACAGATCTTTGAGCAATATATGCAGACGTCTTAGAGAGGGCCTTGTGTCTCTGCAAAGAAATGTAACACTGCATACTGTGTGCAGCTACAAAGGTTTTGGCTTTGTAGTAAAATAGTTTGGGGGTATATCTGTCCTAACCACACTCCAAACCTCTCATCAACTGAAAGCATTTGCAACAAAATATGAAAACATGAAAGAAGAAAATCAACAGCAAGAACTGAGTGGCTTAAATCCTGTATTAGACAAGAACCAGATATCATTCTTCTCTCAAAACTCCATGAACTAGTTGCTTCAGTTCCAAGATGTTTACGGACTGTTATAAGAAGACGGTAAGTTGTGAGCTAATATCATTGTACTCTGTTTATATTGACATTTAACACAGAATTCCAACTATTTTAGGATTGGTGTTTTATAACTCTTTTCAATTTCCACCATTTTCATATCTTTGAGTGTGCAGAAATGTGTTCGCGGATGAAACACTGTCTGTGTGTTTTGTGTGGGCATGGACTAATCCAACCAAGTAATCCCCCTGAACCAGCCTATTAACAGATATGAACTAGATCAGTCCCTGCAGAGACATCCTGTGCTCTGGCAACCTAGAGTAGTGATATTTGACTGTATGGGCATTCGCTTGCGTGACTGTGAACAGGATGTTCAGCGCTGTATTTGTAAGTGTCATGATAGCTACATTATGTGTGTGTCAGACGAGAGGATTAAAGGTTGTGATTTACACTTTCTCTGGAAAATTGCAGTTTTTTAATCACGAGATTTGCAGTACTTTTGGGGGTAGAAATACATGTATTTTGCCAGGTTTCCCAATACTTGTGTGTCATACCTGTCTTGAGAGCTGAAGGTCCACTTGCTGTCACACTGTAGACTTGGAGGAACTCTCTTGGCTTGCTACCCCCCACAATGTTGAATCCAAACCCTCTGGAGCCCTTGATCAAGTTTGCATGCACAGTGAAACCCCTGAGCTCTCCAGGCTGGTCTGTGAACCCTGGTAGTCAACAAAGGAGATGAAGGAAAGGAGACACAGAGGAGGGAGAGACAAATGAGATAAAAAATGGTGCTTACCTCAGAGGAAAAGTCTTCCAGGAAGTGAGGATAAGAACATGTCACAATGAAGGAAAAAAAAAAGGCAAAAGTCCGGATTTCTTATGTGCAACACGAGAGGCACGGGGGTAAAAACTGGAGTTGTAACATTGCAGACCAATTGCCAGATGGCTTTTAACAAAATGCTACACAAACCAAAGCATATGGTGGAGAGATTGTACTAAAAGCAGAGTCCATTACAAGCTACCAAGTTAGAATTGACAACATAATCCGTTAGCTTGACTGAGCTCAGCAGAGTCATCTTGGTCTTTTTATTGACTGTTAAATCTTCCTTTGTATCATCAAACTTATGAAATCTAATTTAAAATTTCCTCCCATGTTTTTCTTAATATTGCTTTGTCTTGGACAAGACTGCAGCGACCTAAAGCTGCCTGCACTTAAACATGTAATATACAGAGATGATAGAGACCTTGATTTCTAGAATTTATGCCACCATGTTTCTGTGATCAAAACGAATACTATATCACCTTCTGCTGGTGAGAAAGATGAACTGCATTTCCCTGAGAAAAGCTGGGCTCACAGCAATCTAATATTTTTTCAGGTTGCAATTCTGACATCAGGGGCTCAATAATCTTATTATTTCAACAACAAATCATGAAGCCAGTCACATGTCATCCTCGTGCCAACCCAGCCGACCTGTGCAGTGTGTCTGGATTTTTGCCAGCAGCTCAGAGCTTTAGGCCTTAATCACTTACACGTCTCTGTTCAGTGAAAAGCTCATTCTATCTCATTTGACTCTAACAAGCTGGCTGGGTCTGTGACTTCCGTGCACTAACACGGACAAACTTGTAGCTTCATCCAGGCCGCTCAACCATAAAATATGCTGCTAGTGTTCTGAAGATCTCATACAGAGAAAGAGAGACAGAAAGAGAGGGGCGAGACAAAGAAGCTCACATTCATTTTTGTAGACAGTCTCCCTGCTTGAGGCTCGAGGACTCTGCCAGCTGGTCCTCTTCTGGCTGTGCCTTTGGGGAGACAAAAGGGGACGTAGAAGAAAAGCCACCCTCTTTAGAAACATGATAGCCACATTGCAGTAGCACAGGAATTTCATTCTCATGCACAATAAAACATCTGTTCTTCATGTATATAGTGTTTTTGTTTTTTCTTTTTCTTTTTTTTTGGGGGGGGCTTCTTGTTTTACCTGTCATATTTTCATTTCTTTGGGAAAAAGGCAAACAGCACCTTTCTAACCATTTTTAATCCTACTGAGTCAACACTTAGATTGTTATTTTATTTCGTTTTATATAACATGTCTTAATGGTCTGGCATTAGATAATATCGACAAAAGTTCTATATTGTGCAAGATGCATGTTCCCACGTTCCATCATATCTGTGTCATCTTTAAGGACAAACTACTAGCACTAAAATGCTGAAAATATCCCCAGGAATCCCCAGGAATGTCCTGTCTATATTTACTGCTTAAAAAGTGTGCAATGTTTGTTGTAAAGGTGCAGTGCTAAGTTTTCCATCTCAAAACTGACCATGGAGGAGATGATGGGGACAACTTCAACCTTCAGTTGTTCAACTGTGCTCAGTTTATAGCACGGGCAGGACACTCTCTATTCCATGGCTGTGCCGAGAAATTCTGTCCATAAACGTTATGAACAGAGTTGCGACAAAGGTAGCCCTGGCAGAGACCAGCTCCCACTGGGAAGGAATCTGACTTACTACCGACAATGCTGACCAAACTCTTCCTCCATTTGTACAGAGACTGAACAGCCCATAGCAATGGACTCAGTAACCCAGCCTCCAGAGCATCCCTCAAAGGAAACCCCAAGAAAAGGATCAAATATCAGAAAAACACATGCAGACTGGATGGGCATATTCCCATGGCTCCTCTACAACCCCGGTGAGGGTATAGAGCTGGTTCAGTGTTCCACTGCCAGGGTAGAACTCACATTGTTCCTCCTGGATCTGAGGTTCAGCTATCAACTGGACTCTCTTTTCCTGCACCCCTACATAGACCTAGCAGGAGAGCTGCGGAGTGTGATTCCCCTTCTTAAAAGGTGGAACCACCATCCATCTGAGTCTAGTGATCCAGAGGTATTGCACCCATTGTCCATGCAATGTTGCTGAGGCTTACCAACCAAGACAGCCACACAATATCTAGGAAATCATGGCTGCCTTGATGTACTCCCAGAGCCCTGCATCTGTGGAGCATTTTAACTACCTCTGTGACTTCTGGTGATCAGTTGACGGCTCAGTGAGTTAGATGACGCAACTTTGAAGTCAATCATCAAACTGCAAACTTGAGTGTACCAATAACAACAGAACACCAGTTGGGTTCACATCAGAAAAGCAGATCCTCTCAATTGTACCCCTTAAATTAAAGTTCCCCTCCAATGCTTTAGTCCCCCAACATAATGATGATTTCCTCACTAGGAGCACCATCTCAAATCCCCACTAATAAGGACTTCAAGAAGGCAGGGTGCACTGCCATTCAATGAATAGGCACAAATGAAGGGCGCTTCCCTCTCATCTATCAGGGAAAATCCCAACACACAGACTCTAGGTTCAAGCTCTAGACTCTAGCTATAAGTAAGCCCACTCTAGTTTGATGCTGCTCACCCTGGGTGGCACCAAAGTGGAAAAAGATCTGGCTTAACACAAGAAGATTGGTTTCAGAGCCCATGCTATGAAGTAGAATGCACCCCTCAACCTGACGCACAAGCTCAGGCTCCTTTCCCACCAAAGAAGAGTTAGTTTTGGCAGCAGAAGGTCAGTATACCAAAGACCAGACCTTCAGATGCAGCCCAAAACACTTTGCTCCAGATCTGTAAGGTGGTGGTTTCTGTTCTAGTGGTGGAGTAGAACCAGAAAGTTATGGAGACAGTATTAATTGCTCAATAAACATGCAGTATATTGCTCATGGGATGTTCTGTCTAGACCTTTCTTAGATCTCCACAAAGTCCTAACTGCAGAGAACTGTGTCATCAGCATACTTGACCAGATGAGGCTGTGTGGATCTACAGTCATCAGTGCTGTAGTATTAAAAACATTTAATTGGTCCAGAATTGTGCAGCATGAGTACTAACTAGAATAGAGATCACATCTCACCAGCTTTAGCTTCTTTACTCTGGCTCCCTGTTAAATATAGTTGAATTAAAAAATTCAAAAATATATACATTATATTTTTACTTAAAAAGCCTTCACTGATAAAGCTCCAACATATCTTAAAAACCTCAAAGTTCCATATTTCCCTAGTAAAACACTTCCTAAGGGCAGGTTTACTTGCTGTTCCAAGAGTCTGTAGGTCTAGAAAGGGTGGCAGAGCCTTCAGCTATCAGGCTCCTCTATTATGGAATCAGCTTCTGCCCTCAGTCTGGGGTATTCATGTTTTTTGTTTGTTTGTTTGTTTGTTTTTCCCCCAAATAGTTACCAGTTTAGATTTTGCATCTTGTGATGTTTGTCACCACCTTTTTGGACTGATGCACTTACTGTTTTCTCTACTTTTTGCGACCCTTGCGAACCAAGGTGTAGTTATGACTGTACCTTGGAATCTGCCTGTTATTGGAATGTTGAAAAGTTCTACTGTCCTCCATGTGGCTCCTTCTCCATGAGAAAACCATCACAACATTTGGATGTTTTGAGAATATTGGTCCTCACGACTAGACCTCAATACCACATTCTCATGTAAGTAGAATGTGCAGCTTAAATAATGACATTATGACATTAACACCACTACAGGATGCACCAACGTCCAACTCACCAACAACATTGTGGGAGCGAAGTTTACTTCTGTTGTAGTTACGATTCAATGTATGTTCAATCACTCAGTGTAGCATGCAATAAATATATCTCCTAGTTTCACATTGTGCAGTGTGGTTTGCATTAATCCCCTAAGACTGCAAAAATCAAGAGTAGATCTCATACTGTGAGTTTACCTCAACACCATTAGGAGGATTCTTTGAGCTACAACTTGCACAAGTTCCTTTGTGTTGCTTTAACAGATTGGTGAGAAATGGGTAAAAAACTCACTCTATGTAAAGTGATTCCCCTGGGTCACTGAAGGCCTGCTCCCAGTGATCAGGCATCACACCTCTAATTCTTGCGCCACTTCTGCTGCCAATTATCCTGTTTTCTATGGAACGACCATCATCTCCAGTGCTGGATGCCCGGGGTCGAACGGGAGACCGATGGCTGACACCTGCAGAGCCTCCTATAATAATAGTGAAAAACGACAGTTAAAAACAATTCTTGAAAAATAATAATATTCAACAGATACAGCAAATGCATATTTTCTCGCAGTATCTTGCGATATATTGACCTGGTGCTGACAATTCCATTGGGGGGTTTGTTAGGCAGAATGACAGGAGGTCAGCATTTCTGCTGTCTTTGTCATCCCTCTAAGGAGAAAGAGCGTGTGACCATGCATGCCATACAGCCAACAGAAGAAAAATAAGCATATTTTTTCCTTAACTGTCCTTGTAGCTGTCCTTCAGCTTTGAGCTCAGCCATGGATCTAAGAGACGTCGGACACTGGGCACCCTGAGTCCCGCTGTACACGACAAGTACTGCTGGCCCATCCACCCACACAGTTTCACTTCAAAAGATGACTCAGCAGAGGTCATCACAGTCCATCCTGCATCAATCCTGCATTCACCCCCTCCAGTCCTGGCTGCCTGCTGCTCTACCTGAATGTTTGGAGCATGTATCATAGTAACTGGATGCCTGCCTGCCTGCATTTCTCCCCTCCCACTCTGCTTGCCTCTCCCTTATCTTCTGCAGCACTCTGGCACCCTGCCTCCACCCTCCCTAACTCTCAGCCTCCTTACCTGCCACAGCCACCTCCCTATGTTGCTGCTCTCTGATTTTTAATTAACTACATAATTTCTGACACACCTCATACTCAACTCTTTCTACTTAGGGCCTTTTACTCAAGTGGCTCATATTAAAACATTTTAAAAGTACTGGTAGTGATATGTATTTGTATTTTATTGATTTAGTGGATACAATTTTTGATATTGCAGATATCTAAGTTAGATTTAATCTAGTGAACCAAAAGGGAAATTGCAACCAACCCAATAACCCTTACTGACACCGAAGCTAAGGTGGAAAAAAAGGCCTGAATACAAATTTGACCTTCAAATTGAATAACATGTTTCCTGTGTTGTTACCACAAAATTCAGCATCCACAACAACTAACTTTGTGTCCTCTTTCTCTACATCCACAAATCTCTCTGGTCTTCCTCTAGACCTCCTGTCTGACTGTTCCATCACATCCAAACTATAGAAGTTAGCTTACAGACAGAAAGTTAGACATTACAGTTTGTTCCAGCATTAAGGGAAGCTAATAATTGCATTCAAACAACTTTGACTCCCTGTCACATGACTTCACAGTTTTTATCTTGTCTCCCTGTTTGAATCCTTGTCTATCTGCTTGACTCTTTGCCAGCTAAACCCAAGGCCAGCATGACCTTCCTTTGGAGATGATCCAGCAGTCAATGAGGCCACAGCCCCACCGAAAGTTTACAGCATACTAATCGTGCAAGTGATTGATTAATTTGGGCATCAGAGACTAAATCTATAAAGGCACTGGATGCTGTGCAACGCTTTGGAGATACAATATGTTGTCTATTGTCAATTTGCTTTTATAAATTTTAAACTTACAGAGCCTCAAAATAACCTTACAGTACAACTTCAAATATTTTGCAACAATGAACAAATGATAAGCGGTTTTATTCCTCTGCATTTACATTCATTGACGTATTTATCTTTGTAAGACTTGCCTGTCAGACCTGTGTCTTCCTCACTGTTTGTGCCTTCCCCTGCAGCCTTCTCCAGGTTGCTGAGCGATTTGCTGCGTGTGCGGAAGGTTTTGAGCAGGTTGCGGTGTTCCTGGTAGGTGATGGGGGGGCTCTCTGCACTTATGTGAACGGGTCGTGGCGTGCCGTAGTAATTCCCTGAGACAGAGAAGGGCAGGGGGAAAAAAACATAACAAAAAAAAAACAACAACAAATGTATGGTGATTTGGATTTGGAACAGAAATGTTATGTCAGATACAGAAATGAATGCAAATTACAGGCAGTATTGCAAATCAAACCCACTGAAATAAATCTAAAGGTCAGGAACACTATATATTATAGATTATTACCATGTTCCAATCTCGTCTGAACTCATGAGGCAAATGAAATGTTACATCCAGTTGCGGAGCAATTATGTACATATACAGTACATACAATCTTTGTATATACAGTATGTATCCCCTGAGATCACATACTGTTTTTGTATTAGCCATCTGCTCCAGCTTCTGAAAAAGAATGAAAATCACCCCCACCTCCCTCCCATGTGGCTCATGGAGATCCAAATAGGTTGAGGGAAACATTAGATTAGAGAACTCGACAGCAAGGTCACCACCACTCACCGTTTACTGTGGTTTCTGCAGGCTTCTGCAGACACCGGGCCACTGATACAGATAGCAATGTGTCTGTCAATGTCACATCTAAAGCAGGTGAGCGTGACATTTATTGCCCACATTGAACTCTCATAAATTATGAATGCTAATGTATAGAGGCTTTTTAATCAGTGGAAGCACTCTGAACCTTACAGGAGGAGGAAGACATGAGTTGAACAACACATGACGTCTTTAATATACTTCAAGATATGGTTTCGGAACTGACTTCCTCCATTTTACTGACTGTTTCAATGAAGACACATTTAACTTAAATTAAGTCTTAACACATGGCAAGACAGCCTGGCTTTATCGTTGTAAAAATAAATGAATAAATCTGCCATGTAGCACCTTCAAAAAACTCATTGTATGATTTGTGTCATTTATTTAATGTGGACAAAAGCAGAAATGCACAGGTCATGGTTTAACAGATGTGAGATGTATGACTGTAATTATAATCCCTGTTAAAAAAAAATCCAATTTGTTCATCTTGTATTTCAGTTTTTCAATGTGTCAATAGAATAAGATAAGAATAAGATAAACAGGAATGGAAATGGCTAGCAATGTTCTAGTAAAAGATCCAGAGCAGCTGCCTTTCAAAAACCTTCAAAGAAAAATAGAAAAAAGAAAAAAAAGAAGCTTTTAAGACCAGCTTCAGCAGCACTTTCAACAAGAAAACACATTGTATCTTAATGTAATTGATTAATGATTATTTCTATGTTTTATGGAATGATTTTATTTGCCTCTTGTGATTTTATGTATGTAAAGCACTTTGAATTACCTTGTGTATGAATTGTGTTCTACAAATAAACTTTGCCGTGCCTTGCCTAATTAAATGCTCCTTGTTCATCCTAAATTACCATGTCTGTGTCTGATCTTTCATTACAAGCACACTGTGATTGTAAACATGCTAATCAAACTTTATGTACTTTATGTAAGACTGCTGAAGTGACCAAACACTGCATGGTACCCTGTAAAGGCAGAGCTAGGCTAAGCTTACCATTTATTGGCTATGATGACCAATAGATGGGAGTCATGGCCACATTTTTATTACTGCATGACCACAGCAATCAATACAAAATTAAATCATTTGAGAAAACTGCAAGGTTGCCTTTAATTTGATTGTTGCATTGAATAAAGGTAATCTCAGTCATGGCTCAGTAGGTCAGACCATACTGACCATACAGCTGTAGAAGACAGTGATTCAGTCCCACTGAACTTAATCTTAAGCATGTTCACGTATTAGTATGTGAGTCTGCATATGATAAAGAAATCGCAAGAAGTGGTGTATGGATGTGTGTGTGAATAGATAAATGGGAAGTGCATTTATAATCCAATTTGGTAGCACATAGCAAAAGTTAAAGCGTGAATAAACTTATTTTCCTTGCTGTTTTGATACATCATCTTCCACAAGGACAAAGTACACATTTAAAGGACCAAAAAACACAACATGGCTGCAGGCAGATTCATAATAACATCTTTCTTTCCTGCATTAATGTCAGTAGTCACATTTAGCTATGTCTTCTGTGCCCTTCCAGGTCCGATGTAGTAATGTCATTGACTTAACCAGTGTCAGCATGTTTTAGTCTGCGGTGGCTGACCACCCTAATTCATGATGATATTCCTCAATCAAAATAAAATAAGACTAAAGCCATGAATCCAGACAGCATAGGTGTTAAACGCCCAAACGATTCTTCTGTTAATAAACGACAGATTCCACATCTTGAGGACATTTTTGATATTGTCTCAGTTTTGATGTCATCTCACTAAAATAAATAAATAAATAAATCAGTCTCACCTTTAAACTTTCCACTCTCCAGCAATGCCCCCGACTCCTCCAAAGAGAAGAACTCCTCAATTGAGACAAAATTGTAGTCTACTCCAGAGATTTCCCCCTCTCTGGGATGTCTGGTTGTACCTGTGGAGAAGGTGGTATGCATTACAAAAACACCAGCGATGGCGCTGATGATTTAACCAAAGTTTTCCTCTCATTCTAAGCAAAATGTGGTTCATGGTGGGATTTAGATTTTTAATTTTTTTTAAAAAAAGTGATTCTCAATTAAATATGACAAGATGAAGTTTCTGTCTTGTCGTAAAATCAGCTTCATGTCATCAGAGCATCTACCCTTAAACCAAAATCTGCCCTTTGATGATAACAGGCATTTACCAAGGGCTCTTTATTATGAACAGATCAATAAGAGCTAAATAAAACATTAATGAAGCACTGAGAACGTCTAAGTTGTTCTATCACCACCGCAAAGGTGGAGCACTTAGATGATCAATGGTCTGTCATCATAATTTATTTACATTGACCTTGGCCTGCAGAAAGTGTTGAGTCCAAACCAGTGGCAGAAAAAGACCCATGCAGCATAACAAGATCACTGTGTTTGATTTGAATGCAAGAATTTATCACATTTTTATGTTTCACAGCTAGCGGAGTAATTCTTATTCGCAAAGAGGAGTCTGTACTTACATTGAATCAAGTGCTTTCTTTCTCCAGACAAAATCACATCAACTCAAAGGAAAAAAAAAGACTAATCTCTGCCCTTCCCCTGGCAAACCACGTGTGTCTGCACCTGGGACCAGCAGCAGGAAGTTATACCCAGCTACCCTATAAAACCTGTGATTAATGCAGTGCTGTCCTCGGAGCAGCTCTCCCTGCTACAATGACACATGCAGGTCTGCACTGAGCTTGCACCCACATACACACAGTAACAAACTGACGAAACAACAAGATGTGAATTCACATGCGCTGCATGCATCCATCTCACACATGTAAGCACACAGACACACAGGAGAAGAGAGCAAACACTGGGCAGCTCCTCCATCAGCATGACCTCTTCCCTTTGCTGCATAAAGTGTTTATACTGCTCCAATCAGCTCTGGCTCCCTGCCCTCTTGTTTCATCCCATCAATAAAACGAGCAGTCAAAATGCTTCTTCATCCAATTACTTCTACCGCACCTATAATTCTACATGCTCTTGTGGAGTATTTCTATTTCTTGCCTTATGCTCTACGGTTACTGGAAAATTCATATTGTTTCAACTATAACAGGATCCTTGTGTCCCTGCTGCTTTGAAAGGGATCAGATAGGCCAAATGTATCTGGCCATCATAAAAGCTTGTGCCAGCTCCACCGGGCTTGCCTTTCTTACCAGTTTGCTTTCTGCTTCACCATGGCGGTGCTTGCACCCCTGATTTCCAAAACCACCTTGCTTTCGGTCTCCACTTCCAGTTTGCACGAATGTCAAAGAATTAAAAGTGTTTGTGTCTAATTAAAGATCTAAGAACAAGTCTACTGACATGCGGTGCTTTTCTCCTCTGCTCAGACAGTATCTCTCCAGCTAATATGGTGATATATCTATATCTATATCTCTCTCTCTGTCTATATATATATATAAATATAGGTGTGTCTGTGTGTGTGACATTTCTCTAAGGAGACAGGATGGATTATTGACATCTTCTTCTTCGCTGCCTGTCCCTGTAGGCGCCACACACTGATCTCCTGGAACATGGGTGAGGGAGGGAATTGAAGAGGTAATTACACAGAACTCTGTATCAACACCCAGAGAGAGCTGTCTGTCAAGATCACGGTGCACAAATAGCAAACAAAGAATTCTACAGCTGAAAAGACCACAGACAGTCTGTCTGACATGCTGGAGTGAGCATATTAGAATAACTAAATGATGATGTTTCTTATCTCTGACTCATTCTGAAGACAATTAGAAAAGTCTTTTATGCAGGAGATGGAGACACGGCCAGCCTTGAGACAATGACTTTGGCTCTGAATCATCCAAGGGCACGAATGCTTAGTGGGATTACACAAAAATGGATGGGAAAGTTGAAGAAGTTAATGTGAGATTTGCAAACCCTATACCCAGACCAAATGGGCACTAATTAAGAGACAAAAAGTCATAATTTACATACTGTAGTAACATAAAGCTGGCCCATATAAAATGGTTTGCAGTAAAAGGACCACAGAGAACACATCTACCTGCTTCCTGGGGCCAAATAGTAAGCATCCTGTCTGCTTTAGTATTAGCATGCAAGTCCATTAGACTGCGTTCGTCCCCTCCTCCACTTTGGCACTGATAGAATTTGCCTTTAATTTAATTCCCCCCTATAGATTATTGATGATGTATTATGCATTTGCTTAATTCTGTCATTAATTTCCATTTTTATGCATAGCCCTCCTGACTGAGTCTTCTTAATGTTATTTCTTGAATCATTGTCAACTTTAATATCAAGGAATATTGCATCATCAAAAGGATTTGAGGATTAAAATACTCTCTAAATAGCACAGCAGTACAAAGTGACGTTTTTACAAAATGAAATAGGATGCCTTGTCATAAACAAACTACTTCTAAAACCAGAACTGATGCTAATAAATCATAATACTAGGTCATTCACAGTTAGAATAGTGCGATAATGCGACAAGAAATGTGATTAGGAGGTGAAAAAGAGAGCAGGAAGTACATACTTATGGTCCTGAAGGGGGCCACAATGAGCCACTGATGAAAACTCCTCAGCTTTAAGTTCCTGTTAAACACAGCTGCCTCGCTGATGAAAAACAATTCAGGAAATAAAAGCTTCTATGGTTGAAAATGAAGAGCGATGGTTTCAGAGCCGTCTTGGGATTGGGCTGGCATGCCTGCGCCGGTATCAGCAAGAGAACAACAGCATCTTACTGTGTCATCTTCGCGAGATCAGGGGATTACAAACCCAGGGGATGAGCCTGCCTTGTTGTCACTCTTACTAAATTAAAGCACCCAGAGACGGGAGGAAGTTTGGAAAGTTTGGCAACACAGGCAAAAGAGAGCTGGACTGCATAGTATAATATATTACAATGCCTTATCAATAAATAGGATCAGTGCACCATTTCCTTAGAGCAATCTCAAAATCCTTCTCAATCCCATTCTGATTATAAAATAGCTGAAAGCACTGATGTTAATTTGGGGCACTCAGTCTCTGAGCAGGAGCTTGTGGCTGCATGGCTAAGTAATGAAAAAGCTTGAGATGGCTAAAATTTGTGATTACACTTTAATGTGATGTCCTAAGAGAGGCGGCTTTAACTCTTGTGCACCATCATGTAAGCTTTGAACTGTTCTTTGTTCTGTCAGCGAGTGTTTTGTGTGGTGTAGTAGCAGCCTGTGCCATGTGACCTACTTCCTGGACTAAAGGAAGGATTAGCAACAAACTCCACACTCCCACGACAAGGTTATGACCACGCACACACACACACACACACACAGACGCACAATGTGATTGGTGTCCTTTGAGTGACCTCCTGGTAAGAAGAATAACAACATGTGCAAGAAACCTGCTTGAGAAACGCAGGTCTTGTTTCAGAATACTCAGCTATCATTTTGTCTAAAAGCTGTTCCCAGTGACGTCATGATGTAGGGGATTAAGATAGCAACAGATGTACTACTAGCTGCCTTTGGCTGCCACTGTGCTGGCTTTTATTCATAATGACCAAAATGAAACTGCTTATGCAAAGAGACCTGTTACAGACAGCTCCCAGTTTTACTACCAGTTCACCACAACCCAAACAAACAAGCTGAAGCTCAGGAGTGTGGTTTCTAAGCACCACATTGCCACGCGCAATAAGCAAAGTGCTCTGACTTACATCCATGTCCAAAGTGATAACACCTTTTCTGACCGTGCTTTCTGTCTTGATAAAATTTAATTAAAGGTATTTCAGTCTTGTAATCAACCTTGGCAAGTTTATTTAATTAGTTAATTAAGTTACCCCGTGCAAGCACACAGCGACACGGGGAAGTGTGAAAGACGGTTCTGCATGCTTAAATGTTAATTAACACCAAGATATTTACATGACAGCAGTAGAAGGTATGTTGTCACAGAATTAAGAAGCCCATTAATGAACAAAGGAAATATGCTCAGATGATAGGGAGTTAAATATGCATTTGGAAAAATAAAATGTATGGTACATACATATGCATCAGCAGCATTGGACATATAATAGTAGCAGGCAATAAAATACATACAAGGATAAAAGGTATGAATACTTACAAGGTACCGCTCGGAGGTAGAGGTTCTCTCTAATGACCTGCTGAAGTTGGCTGTCCACTGAACTGGGTGTGAAGCACTTACTCAGATATAACCTGAGATCCTTGCACAACGTGGAGCCTTAGGGGAGGGCAAATGAAACAAGTGTGGTGTGGAAGCCGGAAAAAAAAAAGTGAAAAGGAACAGAGAGACATATAGGAATCAGCTCAGAAGGTGTCAATGTGTGTTCAAATGTGGCTGAAATAATAATCTATACTCCTGCCGTGCTCGCTTTAACACATCTTAGATTCTCACATTCACACCTATTGATCCCTCTTTCTCATGTTAAAAAAAAAAAAGATCCTTGTCATGAAATGTGTTTTTCCTACGGCACCAGTGTCTGATCCGTGGCAAGAGGAGGCACAGCTGATCACCAGGGCTTAGTTTTCTCCCTGTGATCTCTTAATATCATCTCGGGTGTTTTACGGCCTCTGATGACAGACCACTTGCTGTTATTGATGGGCTGAGCACATCTTCCGTTTGTCACCCTGACAGACGAGCAGTCTGGCTGTTCCTCCCGTGCAGCCTGCCGCCTAGCTGCCCACACCACTGAAACGTCTGTACCTTCACTGTCTGTCACTGTGGCTCTTCCCAGTAGCAGACTAAATATGCTGTACGCTTTGAAAAATGCCAAATGGCATGACTTCATCATTGGAGGCAGTCAAGTGCATGCAAGTATGACTGGTCACATATGGCAGATGCCTGTAAAGGGAAATTAATTTAGCCTGCTCCCTCTTGGGAAAAGTGATGGGTTTTTGTTCATCGTGTTATGAAAAAGCAGCTATTTTCTAGTCTGCTGAAAAGTGACATTCAGGCATGAAAATTTGCAACTGAGTAAGCCAACCATGCTTTGATGTTATCACAATTTTATTTTGGAAACCAAACAATCCTCATGACAATGTAACATGTTAAATTTGTGAATTTGAGATTTGTGTGTCATCACAACTCTTTGTTTTTGTTCTCTGTATTAGTTCTAAAAGCTTAAAGTGCCTGCTGTCTCTGGGGAAAGCAGCTTGGTGTCTTGTGTTTGAAGGCTGGGGGAGAGGGACTTGTAGTAGTAGTAGCAGTTGTAGAGGGACAGGGAGGACGAGGTGTGCTACAGCAACCCAGAGCATCAGCACATCCATCACTGTCCATACTACATGCAGTCAAACTGCCCAGGGAGGGATGGAAAGACTTCAGAGCTGATAATGGATCCACCAGCAGCAGGGGGAACGGGAGTGAGGGTCCCCTTTTACACCCTTGCGGCCAAATCGGCTATCAATCCAGCACGCAAGGCCATCAGGGGCAGCAGACGGGTGACATTCCAGTGACATATTACCCTGCTCAGAACCAACAAAGACATCCGCTGCCCAGACTCCCTGTTCTCAATATCAAGGCCTCTTGTGGGTGACAGAGAACTATCCTGCCACACTCTTGTCATGTGTCATCAGCTGTTTTGAACAGACTAATTGACAAGTACAAATCAGCACCAGGATGTTGCGACTTTAAATTTGGCTCACGAGAATCAAAGGACGGTGACTGAGGATGTTTATAACAAACGCTATCCTCAACGCCAGTGTGAAAGATTGTCTGGCTATCGATTCTGCAGCGGCTTGCACGATAAACAGCAACAAGTTCAAGCGTTTGAAGTATTAGTGGAAGTCAGTTTATGCCAATGTGATGTAAAGATGCTTTAAGTTATTCTGATTAAAAACCTTCTCGAAGTAGTGGCTTAAAGCCACAACAACATTATAAGAAAAATTATTTCACAAAATCACAATAAACATCCCAATTCTGATAATTCAGTAACGCAAAATGATGAGTTTTTTTCATAATGAACATGTAAAACTGCAAAAGGAGCTAATTATCATGAAAAATCATTTTGGATTATAAAAACTTCCTGAGAACAGCAATCTTATATTTTAGAGCAACTTAGTTTTTAATTATAATGAAACTCTTTAAAAATGACAACTTAAATACATTTTGACTTCATCCCACCATCACAAAATCACACACTGAAAATCAGGGTAATTATTTAAATGATGTTCCTTATAACTGACAGCACTTTTTTAAAAATCTCACACTCTAAATAAAAAATGAGCTTCCAGCATATGCTAAATAATGCATGTTATGTTTGTGTGCTGAGTCGTACCTGGTGACACGGTTTTGACACGAACAGGTCGTGGGCAAGAGTTGAGGACTCCGCGGACATCTCCTAATGTCATCCCTAATACTGGCGTTCCCCCAATCTCTAGAATGATATCACCCACCGTCAGGCCACCCGAAGGAGCCGACGTGACAAAAGGAAACTCCCCATAATCTGCTCCTCCACCAATGGCAATGCCCAGCTCCTCTGACGTGCCGAGAACAGAGATGAAGCTGTCCTGCACCCTGGAACGCCAATGCAGCTTCTTCCCTGCTGTCTTAGACATGGCAAATGAGCTGAGAAGAAAATAAAACAGAAATGCATGGTGAGAAGAAGGCGTGAGACAGAAAAAGAAATACTGTTGATTACAAACCAAAAAAAAGGAAACAAACTTGTGACTTTCTGTTATTAATTGGTAATTGTTAGTATATACTGCCTGAGAAGGTACAATATTTCACATCAGAATTCATGAAAGATATGAGCTGTGTATATTCCAGCTAAGGTGACTTGAAATTTGGAAATGCATGGGAAATGTTCCCTTGTTTTCTGCAAAAACATGACAACACAGCAGTAACATGCTTGTCTAACCAACAGAATCAGATGTTCCTGGTGCTTCATGTGGGCTGACGTTATGCTGATATATAAACAGGCAGCACAGGTGTTGATGCAGGTTCCAGCACATCTACTGTCACATGGGAAACATTCGTGCTTTTACATTTAACCCAAGAGCCTGAGCTTTGAGCCAAATATTTTTCATTTTATCCAGTCATATATATATATATATATATATATACATATCTATATATATATCTGCAGTGTTG
>JBAMYA010000022.1:14788505-14806519 GCA_037176975.1 Arrhamphus sclerolepis
TTAACCCACCCATCACACACACACACACACACACACACACACACACACACACACACACGTTTACACGTAGACAAAAGCCAAGGTTTGAATAACTGGTGAATAAACTGAGTAAATGTTTTTTATTAAATTCAAGAAATGAATAGAGCTTAAAAGTAAATGACTGAGATCTGTGGCAATCTTAATTTTCTGTAGTCATGTGGAAGCTCAGCACTTATCCCACCATCCTCCCTGTATCAATAGCTTCAGAATTTAGCCAAAGAAGGCAGAAAGACTGTCAGCTCTTGTGATTCTCCACATGCTCCTCGTGTCTATCTAGATGCCGACCCTCATCCCCATCAAAGCCGTCCCTCAGCTTGTAGATCACTCGCTGACATAATCGACTTTGACCACAGCAGACTTTGTTAAAACTTCTGAAACGATGACAAACTTTTAACAAAATCACTTTTTGCTGTGAAAGGTTGCTCTAATCAAACTCTGCTTCCGTCGGTCGGATTGTACAAATTGGAAATGTTCACAACGTAGATTTGTATTTCTGCACAAAATGAGCAGAAGAATTGGTACATGCTCCTAAAAGCATCTGTTGGTTTAATGTGGTGGTGCATTGCTCGCTCTGTCATCCACATTTTGTTTCCGCTCTAAATGAAATCTACAGTAATGAAATTAGCCTATTCAATTAGCTCAGCTAGAATGCTCCAAGAATTTATGTAAGCTTATTTTGTATTTCATGAATGCACACATGAATGTTCAAGACAGCGAATCACTGCCTTCCCTAAATGTGAATTTTAGGTGGATATTGATGGACTGACTGTGTGTTCTGTCAGCTAAAATGTGACCAGCATGCCAAAGGCTCAATTTCTTGGTCTTTCAGGGAATGCTTCAGAGAATAAACAAAGGGGGAAAAAAAAAACTTGACATTCTTTTCAAGGCTGCATAAGCAGCGCAAAGTCAATATTACTGACAGTTACAAAACATGTGAGTGACTGATTTAGCTGTCCATTAACTTATTGTTGCAACTGGAAATCAAACATTTAGCGTTGTTTGAAGTATTAATGATAGCAATTAATTATAATTTGATCCTTTTAATGATGTCTGCTGCCTTCCAGAAATGCAACATATTGGATTACTGCCAATGAAAATACCAGTACATGCACACATTTGCCCAGTTAATTTCAGAGAACTTCTAATCTCTCTATCTTAAATATATCCGCTGTTAGATGTTGACAGTTCAGCTGAATAATACTTTAGTCATCCCTTAAGAGAAATTATAGTGTGTGACATAGGAAGCATTGTTTTTAAAATGTACACATTCAAACATTCACATAAAAAAAAACATCCTCTTTTACCTTTTTTAACATTTTTTAACAAGACTGTAAACAATGGGCACACAATATTGAGCTGTAGTCAATATCGGATAACAATATGACAAAATTTAGTTCTTGAATTTCAACCTTAGCGTACTTTTGCTCTGTTATTGTAAATCTAAACACAAAACAGGCTCCTGTTTTGTGTTTAGATTTATTTTCAATTTTATTCTGGGAGAACTTCCATTGGTGTGTGACCTCTGTTCTGCCCTTTGCTAATTGTCTATACTTGTGCCTCTATATCCCGTGTGTGTTTGTTACACTGGTTTCTCATTCCTGTCCTGCTGGTTCATCGTTTTTCTGTTTGTTTGTTTTTTTTTTTCAGTCTGGTTTCCCATTCAGGATCACTGGAGCTCCGTAAACTTTTTTTATTCTGTCTCTGAATATATATTTTTTTGCTGTTTGGTTACTCTGAAACATTGTATTTGTCATTAAAAGGATCTTTGACTGCTTTGACTCCTCCTCCCTCCATGTACGCCTGCATTTGGGTCCTCCACACCTCCGTCATGGCAATCGGCGTATTATAATGACAATTTAATACAGATATGACCGTGAATTTGTTCTTTCTTTCTTTTTTAAACAGTTCAACAGACTTAATCAATTATTTAATGAGGAAAAAAAACAGAATAATGAGTTATTTGTACCACTGCTAAATGGTTGTTTTGATTTATATTGACATTGGTCGCTGAATTAGTGAAATCAGAGGGTAAAACTCAATATAGCATAAATATTACCTTAATTAATGATAATCTTTAGTCCAAAAATGAATGCTGATTAACTATCAACTAAACAGTTAAATATTCTTGTGTCCTTTAAAGCATATATTCGAAAGTCTGAAGTGACTACTACACTAAAACATTGAGCCTTATCACTCAGTTCAGATTTGTAGAGCACTGTGACATCACAGACCCAGAAAAATGCAGAATCATCCAGCCTCATCTTAATTTCAACCCAACATCACATAATGGTATTTGCTGTACTGATGAGGAGGGCAGCACGAAGCTGCTATGCAGATGTGAAAAGAGGCACGCCCTGCTGAAGAAGGAGGTGGAGTGAAAGTGGGTGGAGTCCATCATCTCATTCTGCGCCCTTAAACAATTACAACTGCTCTGAACAGAGCTGAAGACATGGTTAAAAGGGGGCTTTTGTGCTGTATCTCTGCGACATTTACACCAAAATATATCACAAACATTTCATGTGGACCTCAAAAAAGTACGGCAACTTAAAAAAAATGAAAACAAGATGCAACCAAAAAAGGCAAAACTTCACAGTAACCTGCAATGAAGCACATTGCTCCTAATCCTGCAGCATCCATCCAGGGAGATGTTAAGGGTCAGCTGAGTAACGCATCTTTAACAACCAGTAACCTTTAATTCATCTGAACTACAACACCAGCTGAGTGGCAGATAGACAGAAGCCATTTTCGAAACTGACACCTCTTCACCTTCAACTCATATCCACACCCTGACTTCCCTTTCCTAGCATTCACTCTTGACGGTGCAAGCAACGAGGGGCGTACTAAACCTCCCTGATGCTCATTCATTTTCATATCTAGGACACGAGACTGCTCAACGCGAACAGACAGCAGTGGCAGATTTAGAAATAAAAGATTAAATGCTTGCAAGCTGAGAAACAAACAAAAAAAAAATCTCCCTCTGTCATTTACGGAGGCATTTTCCTCTTTTAAACTCTTCATACAAATATAATATGAAAAGCTGATGTGAACACATTAAAGGAAAAGTGCATCATACATCCTAAATCTTCTCTGGCGCCCTATTTTATTTAATTACTATTAAAACTGTTCTGGCATTGACCATAAAAAAAAAAAAAAAAGACACCCAAATGCACGTTCACATACAGAGACACACCTGGCAGGATAACACCAGATCAGTGATGTTCCCCTTGGGGAAACTGTAAATCTGGAGTGAGGAGATCAAGGTCAAGGCAGGGGGCACGTTAGTAGGACACGTTGCGCTGTGTACACTCTGCTCTTTCTGAGGTAAGCCACTGTGACAACAGGTCGTTTTTTTTTTGTTTTTTTTTACAAAATGCATTACACCCCTCACTGCGATCCCAGATTAGCTCTCAACAGGAGGAGGGAGCTGTTTAATTAAACAGAGCAGATCAGCTCCTCAACAATTTGATGGATAAGGGCGGCAGAGAGCAAAAGCAGCGAGAAAATTAGGAAAATTAAAAGTGGATGATAGAGAAAATAGACCCAGCACAAGCCTAGGAGGAAAACAGAAGAGAATCAACACTATGGGGGCTTGTGGTAACCTTATGAAGGAATGGCTGAAATTATAATAACAAAATGAATAATTCAGAAGGGAATAGAAGGAAGGTACGGTTCACTATAATGAGCATTTTTGTGAGGTCGTGGTTTGGTAACCTAAGCAGGCCTTCAATTGTGGGCGTGTGTGTAAGAGAGATACTGCTGATTCAGTAGGGATGGGTGAAGGTGACCCTCGCCTGTTTCTGCTGCCTGTCTCACCACCTGATATTGATCCCAGTTGTCCAACTCAGATCTGACTCAAGGATACATTCATTGCCTTCTTGGCATTTCAAATATGGCAGAGTGTAAATTGCAGCTCCTCACACTGCCATTGATTAGTTATTGATTTGGCACCTAAGTCAGAGTAAAGTGCTTCACTTGTGTGGCCCTGCCAACTTAAGCTCTAAACGTGCGTGGGCAAGAGCTACAGTTTTGGCATGATACATTATTGTTGTTCATATCAGACAGCGCAGGAAGTGTTGAGAACTAAGAATAGAGCAGGCTACAACTGCAGAATTCAGATGCAGTGGCTGGGAGCAAAGGTTTTAGACCACAGATGGGAGAAAGTGCCTGCATAGCCCTGCACTGTCAAGGGTAAACTGCCTTCAACACACGCGCGTGCACGCATACTTTCAGCTCACCTTATAACAGCAGCATGAATATGCATGATGCCGAAGGACGCAGGAGGTACATAATTAGACAATCAACAATTCCCAGATGACATGCATTACTACGACAGAAGGGAAATGCACCTCACTTCATCTTCTCGTCTTGTTAGCAGTGAAAGGGGAGTCATGTTTGTACGTCGACATGCATTTCCACTTACTGCCGGTTCAAACTCGTGCTGAAAGCTGAAATCAAACAGAAGAGAAATGCAGAATAAAACCTGAAGTTGTTGCTTACTTAAAGTGAAAAACAGCTGCTGAGCTCCTGGATGACACTACAGAAAAACAATGTGAGGACCAGAGCTGTGTGTGAGAGCATGTGTTGACAGTACACCACCACATGCATCTCCTTTTCCAACAAATTTGCGATTCTTACAAGCAACGTCAACTTAATTGCTCACTATATCCAAAACAATACACACATTTAAGTCAGAGTCAGGCATCCATCACTTCAGAACAAGCAGCCTGTTTCAAACTGGGACACACCCTAATGTTTTTCAACCCTGGTCCTCAAAGCACACTGTCCTGCATGTTTTAGATGTTTCCCTGCTCAAACAACAAGATGATGGCCATCCAATCAAATGTGACTGAGCGGGGAATCATCTAAAACATGCAGGACAGTGTGCCTTGAGGATCAGTATTGAAAAAACACTGCCCTAAACAAACACTAATAAAAAATTAAAAAAAACAAAACAAAACAAAAAAAAAAAAAAAAAACACACACACACAATCGCACATCAGCCTTGCAAGTCACTTGTGAATACTCCTGCACACACCTGGCTGTGAATTACAGTACATTAGGCTGCATTTGAATCAATTCTAGCAAAATGGGTGCAGGTGTTTTAAAGCAGAGCTTTGTTATATTTGATTGAGTTCATTTCTGGAGCAGCAGATTTAAAATAATAATAATTAAGAAAAAGAATTGAAGGGGCAACAACAAACTTTCAAAGCATATTCATGCTCTCATGTCCACTGACACAACCACAAGTGCGCGCGCACACACACACACGCACAAACCAAGACCAGCTATTAAAGAAACTTCATCTGGGACTGGCACTCTCCTTAATAAGGTATGTGGCGACCACCTCATTCTTCACTCTCTCTTACGCACGAGCTTACTAGTTTATATGCACACAAACACTGTCCTGTCAGTAAACCCGCCCTCCCTCTCTCTGTCTGTCTCTCTCGCTCTCTCGTGCAAACACACACACTTGGTTTGCACAAAACAGATTCTCAGATTTCTCATATTTAGGGGGAAATACTGACCTGCCATGTCGCTGACACACACACATTCTCTTCAAGCAGTTCAGCCTTTCAAAAAGGATCCGTTTGAACGCGTCTATATACATTGACCCGGCTGAGGGGAGATAATAAGCCAGTACTTTTATAAATACGAGTTGCTTGGTTTAGAAAAAAAAAAAAAAAATTGAAGAAAAAAAAGAAAGAAAGAAAGAAGAAGGCAGGAGCAGCAGCCCGGCGGTGGCTGATTAAAGTGGTAAAGCAGTGACGAGGAGATGCTTTTCCCTGCAGCCAATCCCAGAGAAAGTCAGACACGATGTGCACGGCTGACGGGATATTTGGACACTAGTGATGCTCTGAGAGCTGTGGTGATCTTGTGGAGAGTGAGAGAGCGGGGAGAGAGGGAATAAAACACACACACACACACACACAAGCACACAATCTATCGGGCAAATCTGACGGCGGCCGCTCATAATTTAATAGCAGCTGCTGCACCGCTGGGAGCAAAACAGTGTGAAGGATGGATGACTGCAGCCAAAAACAAAACGTGTAATTTAACTTGTGCAAATTGTCATATTTCACACACACACTGGGTTAATAGAAACGTTGAATCTCCTACCTCCATGTTCGCTATCTTCAAGTCAGATCCTTTTTTTCCCCTACTCTCCGCTTGCCCGGGTAGCCTATTGAATATATTTTAATACATTAAACACCAATTGAGAAAGACACAAATGTCTGTGAAATCGACTTGATCAAATAAAGAAGGTGTCATTGGAGAGCAGGCGTTGGTTCTCTCGGAGCTCCAAGCTTCAGTTGAAGAAGATAAGATTATGAAAGCCCGGGGCTTTCCTGTCAAGTTGAAAGTATGTTAAGGCCGACTCGTTCCCTAACTTTACTTTTAGAGAAAACAAACACTGAAGGGTGGCAAATGTGAAGGTTATCTGGAGAAGTTCAGGTGCACAGAGGGGAGGAGAATACAAGACTTAAAAGCACCGCCCCTATACTGGACTACCTGCATCAGCAGCATCATTTTTCGCTTAACAGTCACAATCATGGCTCCAAGTCATGAAAACCTGGTGTAAAGAGGAGTTTTTAATCCCAGTTTAATTTGCACTAAAATTCAGTCCCATTTAAACCAGTATCGGAATGGCTTTATTGTCATTGTAACAAGTACAATGAAACTGGATGCAATTCTCTAGACTGCCAAATATCAATAAAATAAGTTAAAGGACTAATAATAAAATAAGCATTAATTTAAAAATAGTAAAAATTGTTGCTAATCCTTTCCAGATATTGATTGCGCTCTGCCCAGAACTATTGCACAATACTGCAGTTGTATGAATGCCAGTAGGCTACTTTGTATTATAGTCACAGTATTAAGTACCTGAACTGTTCTGAGACAGAAGCTGTTGTTCAGCCTATTAATCCTTGTTTTGGTAGTTCTGATGGTAGAAGTTCAGACAGAGAGTGGTCTGGGTGACATGGGCTCTTGATGATATGTGCTTTTTTAAAGTGTACTGGCGCTGTGCAGTTTCCCCAGAGTGGACAGAGGGCACCAGTGATATTCTTGGCTGTTTTGATGACCCTTTGGAGTTTCTTCCTCTGTTCAGCTGATGAACCATACACAGAGGGCGTAAGTTAGGGTGCTCTCTAGAGCAGCAGTAGAAGGACAGCAGCAGTTTCTGGCAGAGGTTGTTCTACCTTCGTTAGGGACTTTATGGAAGTGGAAGTCTGTGATCTTCTCTGCACAGTCCCCACTGATGTTAACCATCAACCCTGAAATCAATGACAAGTTTCTTTGTCTTGGGTGTGTTTAGTAGCAGTCTGTTGTCACCACACCCCTTAACCTGCTAACACGTCCAAGACAAAGGAACCTGTCATAGACTTCAGGAGGGCTAAAAATAAATAAAATAAAATAAATAAAAATAAATAAATCGACCCATTAACCATGAGTGGGGACTGCGTGAAGAGGTTGAGAGGTATTAATAATTAATAAGGTTTTCAAAGTTGCCAGTTAAGCTGAACATTAGTGAAGGAAACTGAAGTGTGTTTAAAGCTCTCATGCTAGTGTAAATTAATCTATAACTCTTGGTTTTACAAACAAAAATGTATGATACTAAGGCGTAGGAAACAAGAAAGAAAATATAAAATAGAATATGTAAATTGGCCTATTTCTTCTGCCACCTTTACCGCTTTCTTTGACAGCGTGTGACTCTGCGTCTTTAATTCATATGCACAGTGGGTAATGAAGTAGTTTGCAACAACAGCAAACACTTTAGTGTGACAAAATAAACAACAACTCCCAGAGTGCATTGCTTCTCATTCAGCCTTCTGCAAACAATAATGGCGTCGCGCGGAGACGATGTAGGAACTCCCAAATCTGTTGTTTCTGAGGATCAAGGAGAAAAAAAAGCAGCGACGGTGTCGTTTGGTTTTACCAAAACAGTTAGCAGATTTAAGCCTTCCACCGCAGACGCTTCAACTAAGAAAGATGACAGAGATTACTTAACTGGAATTGACAGAAAAGAGCTGCTGAGGTACGATTTATTATGCTAAGGCTAACCGTTACGATTCTGATTTTATAAACGGTCTCATGGCAACTCTCTGAGTCACTGTGCTTTAGACGTATACATTAATTGTGCTTGTGCTTTATTTAACCTAAGGAAGGAACATTAGCTCTTACGTCAGCCCTTTAATATTATTTTAACTTCTGCCGTACAGTTCAAAACCGAGTGAGAAGCCCAAAGAGCTCATCATCCCACTGATCCAGAAGAACCGCTGGCACAGAGCTGACCGAGCGGACGACAGGAGCGCAACAAATGAAGGCAGAACACAGGAAAAGGGCAAGGATAACGACTCCGTGGAGTCTCAGGCTGTCAAGGAACTTATTGAAGGTTTGTTTTGAAGGCATCGTTGCAGACATGGCCTTTTCTGAGCTGGGACGCACATCGCTCTCATCCCGGGTGGTACCTGGCGTGTGTTTATTTTTGTTTTGTTTTTTTAGACCTCTGCTCAGAGTAAAGGGAACACTTGTAAGATTTGCTATGATGTGTACATGCCAGTGTATGTGTTACTGGTTAAGTAATGAAGATGCCACAAAGCACAAATGAATATAGTTTAGTTTAAAAGTATAGTATAGTTTAAAACAACAACGACAAAACACTTTCAAGAAGAATATCACTTTAGAATGATCCAGTAACCAGCTATAAACCTCCATAAAATCATAGTACATAGTATGAACATTAGCTCTGCAAAGGTTAACATGGATAAAAGTGAAGTAGAATAAAAACTAGAGCGGTTTGAGTACAAGTCAGGCAAGCTCTCCAAAATGGCAGTTTTAGGACACTGGGGCACCATCTGTGCCATTTGAATTTTCTCACTTATAAAACTCTTTTTAATTTGCATGTTACTAATTGGGTTCATTACATCCAAATGCAACAGTTTTTGGCTTCATCTTCTTCTTTTTTGACATTCAAAGAACTTTAAAAACTTTATACATTTCCATCTTAAAAAAATAACTTGATTTCCGTCTTTGGCATTATTTGGCTTCTGTCTCTCTGATGCTTTTGTTTGGAGTGTTTTGATGCACGTCTTTTGATTCTGTGGAGTCTCAGCTTTCATTTTAGGGGTCAGGCTGCTGTCTTGCACAACTGGCGAATTCTGTAGCTCAGAAATGTCAAGAGTGACTTTCCACAGTGGTGCTGTATGGAATTTGATATTTGATCATCCATTTAGTTGTTATTTGAGGTGTATTTGAGTCATGTAAAAATAAGGATTGTATAGTCTTGTAGTACAGATTCTTCTGTTCAATTTGATGTGCAACATCACTATATTAGTGCATTGTTTTACACTGTGTTTACTAAATGTTTATTGGAGGGGTGTTAGGGCTCAGGAGGTTAAATAAAAAAATGAAGGTATCACCATCTCCCACACTGCTCCTGACTGCTCTGCCACTTGTGCTTGCAGATTCCCGGAGGGAGCTTGATGAGTGGCAGAATGGGCCTCAGTCAGAGACGAACCTCAACCTCTCCATCCCCCTGTTGATGCAAAACAAAGTGCCAGACGGCTTTGAGGATGGAGACCAAATAAAGGTGGACCTGCGGCCTGAATCTGTAAGTGTGAATTCAGTCTGTTTAAGATTGAGTTGAATCACAATGATCAGGATCAGATGTTGTTTTAATAGGTTTATACATATAATTGGAAATAAAATACCAAGTCATACGGTCCGTAAAACTGAAGAAAAAAGTCTCACCAGAGAGCAAAGGATGACAGATAAACTGTTCTCAACTATCAGATTGATAGCTCAGCATCACAGGTTCCCTTTGCATTCATTCTCTCTTACTTGAACATGCAAGCTTACCCTCATACCTTTTTTTTTAAGGTCATTAAATGAACAACCTTTACTTGAACTTGTGCGTGAAGTGTTCTTGACCTCATCCCATGTCAGGATCTTTCTGCAATAGTGGAACATATGCCATTATTACTCATAGATTAACAATAACTGTCACACTATGAAAAGTATGGGATTAGAGAATTTGAAGAGGTAGCATGATTGCACAATTAATTGACTCAGGTGAAAATTTGAAATGAGATATCACAGAAGTGAACAATTTAAGGAAAAGAAATGTAAAATGGATACTGTACCCGGTAGGTTATTCTAATTGGGGTTGATGACAATGCCAAAACTTATGTTAAATTGCAGAAAGTTGTTTTCAAGCATTTACTTTAACAAGTACTCCAAATTTCCTTATTTGATAATTTGCTGCCCTGCACAAGACATTTATAAAATAGACATTAGAGCTGGGTATAACTCTCAGGCTGTCAGTTAATTGTAATTTGTTTAAATGGTATAATGATGTGCCACAAAGATGTGAAGATCATCATAGAATCTACCAGACAGGCATTTCAGTGAGCCCATGAAAATGCCTGACAGCACAAAATATCTTGTATAGTTGACTGGCTTCTGAAATTTCAGTATGAAAAGTGCTGAGTGGAAGTGCGCCTCTTTCTACATGCACAGTTGCATGTATGGATAGGAAAGACTTTGTATCTACAGTGAGGGTTTGATGGCAGACTGGCATCAACGGTCTCCTCAGAGAAATGTGGGTAACACGTCAGGGCTCTTTCTGTTTCTTTTCATAACACGCTTCACATATCCAGTCACTGTCGTACCCTATCTACGCTGAGTCACTGTGGATGCGAGTGGCAGAATATGAGTCAGGGGAACTGGCTCGCTGTGCCCCAGAGCTCATTTTAATGCAGACTTCTCTGTGAGAGAGGGCCTCCAGCCTTCCTCAGAGGAAAGCCTTCAGTGGAGGCAGGGATGAGTTGGGCCACTGCTCAGATCAGGGTTGCTTTTGCTGCATCCCTGTGACTTCAGTCATGTGGGGGCTGAGTCTGACATCCTTGGGACAAAACGCTTAGTAAGACCAACATTACAGACCACTTCTCTCTTTCAGTTGCAACAAACAGCTTTGTTTTATTTCAGAACTTCTTTCTTTCTTTCTCAGTCAACAGATGCTGATTATGAGAGTGTTCCAGTCCAGGCTTATGGACTTGCTATGCTTAAAGGGATGGGCTGGAAGAAAGGTGAAGGCATTGGCCGTACCTTTAAGCAGTAAGTGACAAATTGATCTGTCTGCTTTACCATTTTGCTTCCTTAGTGGGTTTACTGGGAAAATATGCACATAATATAAAAACGGTGATTCAAACACACAATCAACAAAAAATGGGAAAGAAAGTAGAAGCTGATGTTTTTTATTTGTTTGTTTTAAAGGAATAATTGTTTCTGTTGATCTTACTTCATTAACATTGCGCAGCTTGCAATTGTGTAAAAAAAACAAAAACAATTATTATTAATAATTTTTTTTGGTTGTTTTTTTTTGGGATGTGTTGGCATAATTATCAGCAGAACTGGAAGTGTATTCATCTCCAGCTCATTTCACATTCTCCACATCTTCATCTCTCTGTTTATTGATTTAATGCTGTTGCTCCCTGTCTGCTGCAGAGATGTGAAACCAATCGAACACCAGCTCCGTCCAAAAGGATTAGGCCTTGGCGCAGATCGTTCGGCAATAAAAGATCTGGAGCCCAGCCGACATCAACGTCCCCCAAAGCCAGGCGAGGAGCAAAGAAAGGAGGAGGAACTGGTGATGGGTCCAGGGGGTTGTGTGTTGGTGGAATCAGGAGTGCATAAAGACCTATATGCCAAGGTATATCTGGTCATTAGTTTATTGAACCACAAAGTATCTCCCCTCAACTATGTGGTAATTTAACTTTTTTTTTTTTTCTTTATGTGCGGCAGATAGAAGGTGTTGATGCAGACAATGCTCGAGTGATGGTGAAGCTTGCTATTGGAGGAAAGACTGTGACAGTCAGTCAGCATTGTATTAAACTGGTTGGCCGAAAAGAATATGAAAAATACAGTAAAGACCTCAGTGAGTGTTATTTTTTTATTATTGTTGTCATTATTTTTTTCTTTTCTTTTTAAATTAGCAAATGCTGCCAGCTGCAGCCTTGAGACGTTCCTCTACTATTTTCTCCTATCCAATACAGATTCTGATACCTGATCCTTTTTATTCTATTTAGTACTAAATATAAACCTGTATACTCAAAACAGGTCTCTGGAAGGCAGTGTTGTGTCCTGTGTCGGCTTTTAGAGCATCAAAAAGATTTGGGATGTGTGATATTAGGTGGTGCATCAGTGTAAATACTTGGTGGTATCAGAATTTGATCAATCTCTGCAGCCTTACTTTACTGTGCTAAGAATTTATTCTCTTATTCAGTGAATTTTCAGCACACAGGCAATAAACAATCAACATATATTTAGACACAGCTTATACTCATAGTGATTTAAAAGTGCCTTCTATCTCGTTTAAAAACACCACCCAGAGTCGCACCTGTTTGAAGTACTGTCACGCTGATTACACCATTTTTCCCATCAAACAGGTCGTCTCAGTAAAGCGCATAAAGACAAGGTAAAAGAGCGACAGAGACGTGAGGAGGAAGAGAAGAGCAGCAACAGCGACAGAGTAAAAAGCAAAGAATCAGAAAGAAATGGAGGAAAAGAAGAGAGGAAAAGGAAACACAGAGAATCAAGCAAAGACAGGTAGGCTTTTCGATGAAATAATTGTGATATTGAAGTGTCTTATTAAAATCATTTCAAGTTTCAAGGTCTATTTATTGATGAAGAATTGGACGATGTTTTCTTAAACTTTGTTTTTGCTTGTTTCTTCTGTAGAGATAAGCCTCCTGTAAAAGAAGCAAAGCAACCACCAGCTCCACCTCGCTGGCTTCAGAGAGATCTAAAAGTTCGCTTTATAGACAAAACCTTCAAAGGGGGCAGGTACTACAATTCAAAGGTACCAAAATCAAAGCATATCTGCTCTTTCTTTCTCTGTCTGAGCTTTACTTGTTATTTTGATTATGTATAATCTAATTACACCTCCCAAGTATCCTGGATAACTTATTATTGGATTGTCAGGTGGCTGTTTTAAATCTAAAATTCACTGGGTTTATTCACATGTTCTACGTTGGACATTTTCCCCTTCATTGCACCCTGTTTGTCTAATTATAAGCATTTTATTTGTCATAGCTTTTAAAATGAGTCTGACTTTCACGCAGATGCGAGTGGAGGATGTCCTGACAACGTTTACCTGTGTGTGTCGAACTGAAGAGGGAAGACTGTTAGATGGTGAGTCATCGGTGCCATCCGAGTCTCACTTTATTAGTTCACTTTATTAACGCGCAAAATGTCACATTTATGTTAATGGAGTTGCACATCTGGTGTTTGTGGGTGTTTCTCTTGCGCTTAGATTTAACTTGTACAAGGTCTTATTGATGACTTCCAAGCGTATGTAGATGATAGGAAATTATTTGGAATTGCATTTATCAAATCTATAGTTTCTGCTTGCTGTAACCCTTCATCAGGTGTTTAAAGAACAAGATCTAGATGTCCTTGGTTCACTTTGTAGCTATAACTTCTAAAGTTGATAAGGCTGAGCTTACACTTCACGATTTCACAAGCAACTTCAAGGTTGCAGACAAATTTCGTTCAGAACTCAGGAAGAGTCTTGTTTGAGTTGGGACTCGCTCCTGTGATTTCTGTCGTTTTACTGATGATGTAATGTATAATCATGTAAATTAGCAGTTGGAGCAAATCCATGGCAGTTTCTCGAAGTCTTTACTTTAGGATAAAATCAAACATGTCTTAAAGTCTTTAGTCTTGCCTCATGACATAATTTGTGTCAATGACAGATTGGAAACAAAGGAAGCTGTAGTCGTGTACATAGTAACACACCAAAGGGTCTCAATCCTTGAGAAATCTTTAGTTTGTGATTTAAAACTCTGGCTGATACTCTTCAGATGTGACAGGGTGTCATACACGGGCCTTTTAAAAATCTTATAATCCTGCAGTCAACTACGGTGTGGTTGACATCATTTTATGTATGACAACACATTTCTCATTTCATGTTTGATCTCAAATTTTAAATTAAAGTTTGCTGTTCTTGCAGTAGCATTTATACATGTAAATAGGACATATGCAGTCAAACCCAACATTTTAGGATTGCCTAATAATTGGGGGTAGAATCAGTGCCTGCCTTAAAAGCTATTATATTGAGTTTAGCTGCATAAAATGTCAGTGTGTTGATTACAATTGATGATATGTAATAACCTGGTTGATGTTTTAGTCACTGTAAACTTCTTCAGTGATTGACCCACTTCTCTCTGTGGCAGACGTGAAGCAGGACATGCTAGAAACCATCGTTCCCAAAAGCGAAAACGACTCCATAATGGTTGTACTGGGTGAGCACCAGGGACAGGTGAGCAGTTCATTATCTTTCATGCACTAACATGTGTTTGGACGTGATTTAAGTGTTACTAATCCTTGTACCTTCATTTGTCTGCTCAGGTTGGACGTATTCTTCAGCGGGACAAGAACAAGTGCAGAGCGATGGTCCAGCTCAACAGACATGAGGAGAAAGTGTTCACACTCGATTATGACTATATTTGTCACTATGTAGGAACAGTAGACCACTGAACCACTGTCCTTTCTTCATCCCATCTCATTTTAAAGGTTGATTTTTGTGATATTCAAACATGTATTTTTTTTTTTAAGCATTGCAATTTTTAAATAAACTTTGCCCAGAATTTTATTTGTAGAGATGTCATCACAACCATTAAAAAAAGCTTCAAGAGGTCATTTTCAAAGAAATGTTGAAATTTATTATGTTCACTGATGGTTCTAGTAACAAGAAAGTCAGTGTTTTATGATATAAAACATATATTTACAAGGCTGACATGAGTATGAAAACACTTGACATTTCAAATGTTCAGTATTTCATTTATAACCACTAATAATGAAAGGAGGACATTTTAAGATATGAACAAAAGGTTTACCAACAATAAAATTATGGGTTTGAGCTGTTCACTCCTTAGGTAGTTGGTTTGCTGCATTAGCCCGAAGCACAGCTCCTGGACTGGGATATGGCCGCTGCTGGAACAGAGGCCCCGCTGCTGTAGTATCGGCACCTGTTTTTGCTTCATTACGTTTAGGCAGGCCACTGGACCACGAGCCCCTGTGAAGATTAATTCATTTCATTTAGCAAACGTTTGTCTTATTTATTTTTAACACATTTCTCATAGTTTGAATAGGTGCTAGTTACAACTACTGGGCCTCAGAAAACAATTTAATAGCGTGTTCCGTCTCTAAGCTTTGCCAAAAACACTGATTTGTTGCATTCATTTTCAACTTCGGTCAACTTCAGGTGACTGTCAATTTAAAGCAGTCAGTGCAAGAGATAAGTATCAAAGATTACCATCCAAACACACTCTAAAAGCTGTATCAGTGCTTCCCATAGAATGAGAAGTTTCCATAAACCCACCTTAAAATATTTGAAGTAAATTCATTCTCAAGTCAAGTACTAGTTAATTTTTTGATTTTAGGGACACTTAAATCTATTGTCTTCTAGATTAAGGTGAAAGTTAAAGGGTTATCGGCTACAGAAACCATCTTTTACTCAGATCCACAGATTAAAAATGCTGTAAAACTTGAAAAGGACCAAAACACGAAAATGCATAAATTCTTCAACAATAATAATGAGAAGCTATCCACCATATTAAAAACAAAAGATCAAGATGCTTTCCAAATAAAACTGCAGCCAGATAACTACCGCATACACATTTCCCTGCTATTAAGGGAAGTTTTTTGACAATTTAGATCCATTAAATGTCCCTGTAAGACTTTCGTCACACTGCATTACCACTCAGACAGAAATGGTCAAATGGGGTAAAATGCATTATGGGAATTGTAGGATCCAGACTATTTTTAAGATAAACTAACAAAGATGTAGAGTTGGAATATTTCAGCCACTAAGGCTTTGTTTTACTTAAGCCTTTCACAAATTTTCTAATATGATACTGCCGAGTGATAAGAAAGATGGTAAAATTAACTGAAAACCAATTCAAAAACCCCTTTTTAAATTTTGAAGACTAAAAGGAAGTACAAAGTTGTATTTAATCATAGTTTTCATAAAAATACTGTACCTTGGAGCATCAGAATAAGCACTTGGATCCATGGGATCCATCTCATCATCTTTTCTTCCTGAAAAGAAACATTTTAACATTTAATTCCATGAAAACACCAAAAAATAAAATACTATTGAGGATGTGTCGAAAAAGACAAATGGGTGCATTACCTCTCTTGCTCTTACTATATGGTACCATGTCTTCTCTCCTCTGCTTTCTTCTGTCTCTCTCCCTCCCGTCATCCCTCTCTCTGTCTCGATCTCTGTCTCTTTCCCGGTCTCTGTCTCTTTCCCGTTCTCGCTCCCATTCTCGATCTCTGTCTGGCTTCTCAAACTGCCTCTCAATTCTTTCATCCCCTCCGTCAGCTAATGAATGAAATAATACATTTAAAAAATGATCCATGGCTGAAATATCTCTAAATGAAACTGTATTTTGGAGGTCAGTGATGCAACACATAGCCTTACCAGCCATACCTATTCACTGAAAAGAGTCATTTCCACCTGTGCGGAACATATTAAAACCAGTTCCAACAGGATGGTCTTTAATCAATGTCTCATACAGGAGCATTTAAGAACCGCTATTAAAAACAGCCAAAATGGCTGCAGAATCGCTGATAATGTCATGCTGTCTTATTTCTCTGGTTGTATGTTTATCAAATGTTTCTCTGTGCTAGAAATCAAAGACAAATCCAGAGGATCCAGACTAGTTCTAGTTCTAATATTAGGATGGCTGGACAGGCAATCCCAGATGAAGTTCATATCAAAATTTAATATAATTCACACACAAATTTCAATATTTTTCAGTAAATTTTTAGGTCATTTTGGACATCTAAATAAATTTCATGTAGACGTTTCTTGAGTGATTTTACATCTGATGATGAGTAATTTTATATTCCAACCCTGTAAACTACTATGTCCTATTTGCCAGGTCTAGACACTGTACTCCATGTAAATCAGTGGACCAAACAACTCCACAGAATTGTAATCACCCTGCAATGCTAAAAAAGTAAGCACTTTTACTTATTTTTAATTTTTTTTTTAGAATATTGAAAAGGGAGAACAGAAAGTAGAAATACAAACTCCACAGTAGTTTAAAAACATCAAAAAAGCCCTGTAGTTATGGAGGATTAATAAAACTTTACCTTTCATTTTCTTGGCAGCTTTTGTAATCACTGCAGAGGGGTCATTTGGGGATAGCCAAGCAACCAGATCTGTCTCTATATTCCAGTAATAAGGAAGACCACTGTGGATTATAGGACAGAAGAAAATAAAATGGTTTAATTTGCAGGGTTTACTTATAATCTATGACCAATCAGTGTGTCACTTCTGAGAATAGCTGGCAATCACTTTCAATTTTGTGATTATTAAATAATTGAACACAACCATGTATGAAAGGAGTTAGAGAACCAGCCGGTAAGTCATCAAGGATGAGTAAACAGCAACCCAGAGTATTAAATAACAGTGTACATACCAAGTTTGATCAAACACTTTGTACCAGTTTGGAGGCAGATTCTCTAGTCTTGTGGCTTCATAATCCACATTGTTGTCATCATAATCTTCAGCAATAATCTCCTCATCTGCGTCTGTTTAAATTGACAGAAAAAGTCCTTATAAGACACATGTCAAATAGACAACAGAGAACACAAGCTTGAAGTCAATAGTCCCTAGATATAAAATCTGTTACCTACCATGGTCTGTTGGTTTAACAATCCCTCTCTTGGCCAAGCGGGCCAGCAGTGTTGGAGGCAGAGGCATCCTGATATAAAGAGAAGTGAGGATTATATTCTGATGCAACCAGCAATGGGAACCAGAAGAGAACAGACATCTGATCATCTACATTACACTGGGGACGTCATTTTAGATGCACTTGTCTGTATATGCAGGACTTGTTGATTAACATTTACTGTCTGGCCAAAAAAGGTCACGTTTGCTGTGAAATCAGTCCAATATG